>CAJHQP010000015.1:0-520603 GCA_905132765.1 Moricandia arvensis | reverse complement strand
GGTATTATGGGCTACATTCGGTAACAAGGGTATGATAATTAGTTGCTCTTAAATAAATTTATTCCTAGGATGGCCAATAACTTAAAAAGGACTCTGTGTGGTGTTACAGGGGAGCTGTATCTGTGGAGCATGTCAATCTATCAAACACCGTTTATGTTTCTTGCACACATCTGTCATCAGGGGAAAAAGGATACAGATCACCAGAAAGAAGAAACGATTTGATGTACGTGAAATTCAGAGAAGAACGCTGTTTCATTCGATTCTTCAATCCCAGTGTGCTTCCAGAAGCATCCATGATCATGGAGAGTACCGTATTTTATCTCTCTTTTTGATACAGCTCTTCTTAATATATGAAACATAATAACAAGATGAAGCTTTTGTTTTAGAGTGAATAATTCTGGCTGCGGAGATATGAACCTATCGATTAACTTGTCGTATGAGAAGACACACGAGCTTATTGCGAGAATAGGAATGGCAGAGGTTGCCTTGAGAATGACCAGGTACGTTTATTGCATTGTTTGGTTAAATTTTACTCACAAAACTCCTAAAAGTTACGTATGTGTACGCAAAAGTAATGATATGCTCTTTATTATTTGTAGCTTTCAATAGAAATGAGAAAAGGGAGAACGTATTGGAGGGATGGTTTCAGAGGGAACTTTAGGTTTTCCACCCAAACATACAAATTATGAATCAACTCAGAAAACTATATCGGAGATGACCCGCGAATCTGCGAAGACGTAACCGGCCTGGTACTGTTTTCACAATACTATGCTACATCATTTTTTTTTCGTCTCACACATAAAAAGGTAGACACCATCTAAAGTTCTACAGTTGAATGTGTTTTGATCAGGTGTGACGTGTCATTGGAAAAGGGTAAGGGGATGAGCATTCTTAGTTACAGAAGGGAATGAGATTAAAATATCGGGATCATCCGGACATGTTCACAGCCACCTTCTGCAGAGCGGTTGAGGTTTTGTTCTCCACGGGAAACTTCAGCGTGACGCTTGCACTCCACATACGCCGAGATTCAGAGGCAAGCAGGCTTTTTACAGACCCTCCTTAATTAGTTTCTGATCCATTTGTACAAATTCCGCTTGCTTGGAAGAGAATACCACGTGCTATTGCAATTTGTATATTCTCATTAGAGAAATGTATAATAGTAGTGCTTGCAGGCGAGAAGTACAAATAATATTGATTTGAGATAGAATACAACAAGATATTTCAGTTTGCTTCACCTTATGATAAAACACAACTGATTAGTAGTATTAGGTCTTGTTCTGTGATCCGTGTTCAGTGGTAGGTATGGAATTATGAAGAGAATAACAGTTAATAGAAACAACACCAAACTAGTTGTTTTCATATCTTCACTTCATCTCTGTCACACAAAAACGTGATCTTTGTGTCTTTTAACACATTATGGGTTGAAGAAAAATGCAAGAAACGAGATAAAACTAGTGACCTCAAGTTGGGTTGTGGCTTTGTTTGGCCCGAATCCGGACTCGGCCCCGGAAACATCGACCGGAAGAACAAGTCAAAGTCGATATTCGATTTGACGGGACGTCGATAGGATGTCACTAAAAAGCTGTTTCTCGACGTATTCACTGAACGGTTCCAATATCTATGCGAGACAAAAACGAAAAATCTTATGAAATCAGCAGGATCAAGCGAGGCAAGGGGAGGAGACTCTATCGCAGAAAAATCAGTAGGGCAAGTATAAAATGAGACGAAGATGATAGTTCTGGAAAGGAACAGCCACATACACACACACAAGGGACAATCGAGCTTTCACTAGTTTAATTTTCAATTTTGTTTCGATCATCGATCTTGTAATCGATTATCGTTCAAACCACAATCTATCTTTGTCAACTTGCCATTAATAACATTGTTATTTTTCTAAGAATTGTTCTGTAAATTTTCTTCCTTAATTACAATACAAAACACTTTCAACCCGGCTTAGGTGGGCTAGTGATAGGAGATGTCCAGCTGAGGGTTTAACCCCAATACTCTTAGCTTTCGACTCCCGCCGGCTGCAAACACTTCCCGGGCTACTGGGGATTTCACATGCGGCCCTCAGCGCCCCAGACCACTAGCCTAAACCAGGGGCCCTAAAGTGGAGGCTTAAAAATTCTTGTAATGGCGTGGGCTTTGGCCCGGTGGGCATAGTCGATCACGCTTAGTGGTCGAGAGACTAGGTTAGCAAAAAAAAAAAAAAAAAAAAAAAACACTTTCAAATAGTTAGGTTGATTTTAGAGTGAATTGACATATAGCGGTCCTTTTTAAGTTATTTATTACAGGTTGAGACAATTATTACTACTGGAATAATTTTATTAACCATATTCAAACTAAAAGCTTTCCTTTGCCTCTACTTTTTATTTCTTTCAAGTTAGCATACTGTTTTTTTATTTTTTTTTAATTGAAACAGAAAAATAAAAGCTTCAATTTTATTTTTACGGAGTAATTGTAAACAATGGTGGTGGGCATATTCGGCCCCATGATGTCAACTCGTGCCTCACCATTCCAAGCCAGTGTACATCTTCTGTCACGCGCATCTTTGAACCGCCACCGCGACTACATAACCATCTCCACCGCATCTCCTCTTTTTCGTCACATCCACATCAAGGCTTAATTCCGCGATTGCCATTCTCCGCCTGTGGAGCTTGTTCCTCGACATGAACTGCTGTGGGTGGCCGCCCCAAGAGTCGTTCGTCGCATTCGTCACTAGAAGAAAGGACCGAGCACAATGGTGAATTGTCTTTATTTGCATAATTGTTTAGCCTTTCTTAGTTGACCCCAAACTTCAAAACTGAATATAAGCACTCGTAAATGAACCTAAAACTTTAAAACGTGCATTCTGCCCTTCCTATAATTTACATGATTGTCCCTCATGTAGATTTGATTTCAATTTGGCTCGTAGACTCATGAAATTTAAATATATCTTCTTTATTTGACCTCAAACTTCTAAATGTGCTTTTAACCATGCTTTGTGGCAAATGAGAATATGGACATAAAATGCAATATAAAATGGTAAATGAGACAAAAATAAAAGCTAAAACAATCTAAAAAAATTATTATCATGAAATTCAAAAGTAATTAGAAGAATGACTCTTAAAATAATTGATAAATAGGATCTCAAAAAATTTGTAGTAGATATACATTATATATGTATTGTTCGTCATTACTTGTAATATCCACATGTAACACTCTTAAGCAATATTGGTGGTTTTTGGAATATTAGAACAACCAAATACATTGCTTTGTGTACTTTCTTTGATTTGTATGGTGTACAAGTTTACATTGTGTATATAGATTTACGAATGGCAGTATTATAGGTATGTGTATGTGTATATAGATTATTGGCGTACATGTGTAACATCGTCGTTATGTGTACAACATTATTATTAAAACAATGTACATCTTCCCATATTCCGCCACAATAGGCATCACCACCGAGTGCCACACCACGACCCAGTTCCTTATGCTTCGTGTTCGTCAAGACCTCCTCTTCTCTGTCAAAACATACTCATATCAATGCAATCTTCCTTGGGTGGTTGACATGCAATGATTAACATTGTACAACTTAAAAGTTTTGTTACATACATTTATATGTTTCAATATTTGCACGTTCAAATATAAGCAGCTGAAACTATGTGGCTAAGGTTATCAGTTTAGGCATTGGGAATCGAGCAGCTATACTTCAAGGTGTATTCGAGGTTGTACAAGCTGTGAAAGTCACCATGGGGTCCAATGTATATATATATATATATATATTGTTTTGTTTTCAGAAGCTTTAGATCAATGCAGTGTGGGTTTTCTAGTACAAACGATCAATTTGATTATCTTTATTGGTTTCAGTGGTATTCAGAAAGAGATGTGTTTATATTGTTTTTGGCATCAGTGAAACTTGCTTAAAAATTGCTAAACTAGTTTGCCTTACAAGTCTCCAATGTTTTTTTTATGATAAGTATCTCAAAGCTTGTGAAAGCTTTAGTCCTCAATTGATTCTTTAGTTATTCTATGTGACTATATGGTTTGGTGTATGTTATAGGTGGACTACGCATGTACTCAAGAGGAAGTTCAGAAGCATTTTACAATCATGTGGGACAATTAATAGGTGTACACATAGATAGGTTGTATAGTTGTACACATAAATAGTTTGTAGTAGAACAACAATAATGTGCATATGGACATGCCTATAAAGACGGTGTACACACTTATTAAGTGTTTTCCTCAATTGATTCTTTAGTTTTCCTATGCGACTATACGGTTTGGTGTATGTTATAAGTGGACTATGCATGTACTCAAGAGGAAGTTCAGAAGCATTTTCAATCATGTGGGACTATTAATAGATGTACACATGGATAGTTTGTAGAAGAACATCGGCAATGAATACGTGGGCATGCCTATATCGACGGTGTACATGCTTTTTAAATGTTTGATAAATTACGTCTCAACTAAAGATTGATTGTATGCATACAGATAAATACTAATGACATCCGTGAATGTATAGATACTAATGACATCAATGGATGTTTGTTCGTGCATGTTTTAAGGAAAAGTTATATATCCATGTGTACAATGTTTAGTTGTTCTTCTCATGTACATTGTTCTAAAGATGTCCATGTGTACGCCCCCAAGAAATTAACTTAAGTTCAACTAGAAACCAACCAAGTAAACGGATCACCTCTTGAAAATCTAGCATAAAATTTGAACATGTACACCCGAAAATAATCAAACATATTTATACATCATAGGTCTTCCTAATTATTATTATCTACCAAAAAACAATCCATCATCCATGACAAACAGAACAATAAACTCATATCCATTTGATTTGGATAAGTAAACATTAACCTTTTGTACAAGAAAATTACTACCAAATTAATACTAAAATGGTTTAAGATTTGTACCATCTCGAGACATAAGAGTATAATCTTAGGAACTTGGATTTATAAACCAATCTTAATCCTAAGCTTTCTTCGACGGAATCAAAATACCATGACGCTTCAGACCTTCTCTGTCACCAAGTCAGTCAAACCCAACACTGTCCCAACTAAATTGATTAAAATAAATTTGAGAATTACAAGAAATGACACAGAGTGCGATAAAGAGAAGAAAGCAGGAGAAAGAGTACTGGTATGAAAATACATACGCCAATGAGGAGAAGGGAGACAGTGTGAGGCTTGTGAGCTCATGTAGTCCATAGGTCAAGATCAGTCTCAACAGAATCATCATAACCACCATCATTCATGCTACACAAAAAATAATTCCTTTGTCTCTCTTGTACCAATGGGTTCCATAGCTAATCAACATCAAAAATTGTAATTTGTAGTATCCTCAAAAGAAGAGAAACTATGAATAAAGACAAAAAGGGTGAAAAGAGATAAGAGAAAAGGCAGATGAGAGTGGATACAGAGAGGAAGTAACACACAATAACAAATTAAGGTTATGTCTTAGCAGAGACAAAAAGGGGAAAACTGAGACTGTGATACTTGGAGATGTGAGGAAGAAGAAAACATGGTAGAGAAAATGATTATTTGGGGAAAAGTAAACTTGAAGAACTATGAATCGGAGTACGAAACTCGACGATGATGATTAGAAAGAGAAATAATCAAAATAGATTGGTTTATATCTATGCTTCACAATCTGAAAACGACTCAGATTTTCTTCTTCTTTCATTCTCGAAGATCAATTTTGTCATCGAAATAAACAAGTTCTGCAAACAAGGTTTTTTAGATCCGTGAAAAAAGTTTTAATATTGGGAAAGAAGAAGATAAGGAAAGAGAAGAATGAGACCTACTAGTTATAATTTATTTTGGTTCTTCTTTAACTAATAAAGGTAATGAGAGTTGGTAAAGTTAGAAAAAGTGTCTAAGGAGTGTAAAGTGTTCTATTACGTAATTTAAGTTGTAGAAAGTGACCATAGATGTAAATATCTCTAGATTTTAAGATACACATTTTGACGCAGTCAGTGGGTATGATTACAAAGCGCATCCTTGCTAAGAACCCATTCTAAGGTTTATAAGCAATACAATGAATCCCTCTCTCACGACTCCTAGTACAACTTAACCACAAATCCATGGCGTTAATCTTCCTAAATCTGAAACAAAAACGAAATTGATACCTTGCTCACGGATACAGAGTAAAGCGAATCAACCATAACCAACATGAAAAGCCTGCCACAACAGGTATCAACCCATTTCAACATCTCAGGGTCTTCTACAATCGCTGATTGTTCAGGCTCTTGGTTCCGTACACAACACAATGACGGACCAATAAGACTGATATCTCCCTTTCCAATGGGGCATACCCTCAAGGAAATGGCCGAGGTGCAACACATCCTCACCACTCTTATCTGTAAAACTAAAAGACAGGAGATCTCTCAACAAACTATTCTCAGTTGCCTAAAACAAAATGAAAAGGATCTCGTGGCACATCGCGCCAAAGTATTCGAGTGCACGGGAAACTGACTCGAAGCAGTAACAGTCCTACACCTCTCGGATCTATCAAATTAGCCGTAACCGTAAGAGATGTTCGAAGAATCATCATGTTCATCGTAATAGAGTGTCCATATCATTTTGATGCCATCAAAGGACCATGGCTTTATAGCATGAAGGACTTATCGTCGACCTATCATCGATGTCTAAATTCCAATTTCCAAAAGGCATCAAAACCATTCGTGGAAATAAAAAAAATCTCAAAACATGCTATATGACCAGCTTTAAAGACATAAAATCATCATTTGTGTAACAGATCGAATAGACCACATGTTAAGCTGGCACTAAGCCTGAAATCTTGATCTATGATAATACAAATACACGTTGTTACGCCATGAACATATGAAATCACGACATCATAATCAGACAAGAAAATAATCAAACTATGTTAGAGCATCCACATTGATGAACCCCCTCCTTGGGGTTCACACAAATAAAAAAATAATTTTTTTTTTATTTTCGTTTATTTAAAAAAAAAAAAAAAAAAATTTATTTTTGGACCAATCATATGTTGACACGTGGTGAACCCGGGTTCATTGGGGTTCATGGCAATGAACTTTTGGAGAGAGGGGTTCATAGATTTGCGTGTGAACTCCCCTCTTGATCCCCTCTTGATCCTTTGATGGGGATGCTCTTAGGCTTAATCCCTCAATAACGGTACATAGGCAATTCAATATCGAGCAGAACCACCTTCTCCCAATAAAACCTTAGCACAAAGCTAAGTTGAGAACAAACCTTTCCAAGTAGAGTCAAGCTTTAGTTCCCATCCTGGATAGTTACTAAAGCCAAAGCAGATCAAACACCTGAAAAACCTTTAATACGCCTTGATATTCACCTCGAGATGAAGCCACAACCCTTATAAAATTTTCAGCAACCATAACCTTCTCAAACATCTGAAAACCATCATGAGTTCATCCGGTTCCTCACCACTCCCATAATAACTCCTGATAGAGACACCAAAACCTTCGGCCTCACCTTTTCTCACGAGACCGCTTCCTCCTCCACCCATCAACTTTAACGCATGTTAACCGGGAAAGAAAGAGAGGCATAAAATAATTTACCTCCATGCGTAGAGATGATCTTAGATTACATCCTCCATCGCATCAGAGATGGCATCGAACTCTATGAGCCCCTCATGGACCACATTTACGACTACCTTCACAACAAGGTGTAGGTTGTGAAAAATGCTCTTCCCTTCTAAGATTTCTACCAGTCGAAAGTAGAGGAAGCAGCTAAAATATATAAAAAAGTTTGCAACTTTTACAGGTAAAATCATTAACATCAAATAAAAACATTGAGTTCAACAAAACCGCAGACTTAGAAATTGTAACTATATCAAAATAGCACAATCATTTACTTATATGAGGCCCTGATCAAGGCTACAGATTTATTCAATCACATAACTCGCAACAAACAAGACAAATAGTGTATTATCAAAACCACTATCGACATGTAATCGGAATAGTATTAACTCAAACGATCTAAAGCTCCAATATATGTATCAAGCTCAGTCGACCACCCACATAGAAAAACGTTCTTCGAGGTTAACAATCAACCTCTAAGCTCTGGCAAACCATGTGCATCAAACCAACTAAAAATAAAGCAAAACAATAAAGATTCAGACAGATCCACAAATAAAAAATGATTACACTAAAGCAAAAAACATATAGAGCCCAAAAATATGATTAAATCAAATACAGTTATTCTTTCAAAACAAAAATGAGTTAAGTTCACGACTTCATCAAGCCTCAGCAGTCCGAGTCTATTCATGTTTATCACTCGAAGTTGGGCTTCAAGAGAACTCGCCCAATCCCCAAGCTTTTGCAGCCGTCAGTTGGATTACGCTAGCACACTCCTTTTCCTGAGCTAGTTTCAAACTAAGTTTTATCTCTTGAACTATCTTTTTAACATCATTGAGTTCATCATTGTTCCAACGTTGCAATAAATTTGTTTCCAAAGCCTGGAACCATCTCCTTTTAGAGGAAGGGCATACATAAGAAAATATGGTTTTACAAATAAAACATTATATCTTAGCATGTGCGACCGCCCCTTTCACGTAGGTGTCACGCTCGGCCATGTTACGAAGAGACGGAAGAGGACACCCGTCGGCTTGAAATGCCTCACCAAATGTTCGACATTTTCTAGATCCTCAATTATCATGCAATATTTGGCATGGGTAAACCGTTAGTGAAAGGGTTTCGTCCCCGTTTCACTCAACGAGCTCGAACGTAAGTCGGCACCCTCGGTTCTAGCCTTTTTTGGAGGATGACTTCACCTGTCGAAACCTACCAGACTCGAAGGTTTCGTGCCAGCAGTGCTGGTCGGTGAAACCTTTTTAAGACTGATGGCATTCACACAGTTGCATTTAGGTATGTTCCGTTTCTCAGGTCAGATTTATGGTAAACTTTAGTTTTCTTTGGGCATTTGAATATTTTTAAGGTATTTGTTTGTGTTTTTAGTTTTTTTTTTGTGTTTCAGCATCTTTAGATTTTTGGATACTTCGAGTCTTTTTCGATTCCTAAGATGTCAAACCAATTCGGACCCATTATGTATCCAAAAATTATAGAAATATGGATTTAGACCTCAAAGGAATAAGCCAAAATCCGAACCAGAAAATTTTAAATACCTAGTAATGTCCAAATGTTTAGGATCCGAAAAACCTGAAAGGAATCGACATGTACCCGACCAGAAGACCCAATACCCATACCTACTCTCTCATATTATATTTTTGTGTTCATTTTATAAGAGTTGCAATTGTTGAATTCATGAGACTTAAGATTTTTTTTGTAGATTTTGGTTAATTTAATAGTATAAATTTGCAAAGTGTTTTACTAGTTTTAAGCTAATATTAAATTACAATTTTATTTTAAATACTATTAACATAAAATGTATAATTTTACTTTTTATATATGGTTTGTTAAAGTGTTTGTATTAAATTTGATTTTGTAAATATTTTGAACTATACAATGTAAGATGATATAGTATTATATTATGTATGATATATGCTAACTTTTAAATGAGTTTTGAAATCTATTAAAGTTAATAAACTTAATGGATTTAAATATGGGGGTTTGCCAATTTGACTCAAAATTTGATTCAAAATGCAAAAGTGTATCCCAACTCAAATAAAATGCAAAAGTAACTCAAAAGACTTGTGAAATTACAAACATCACCTCATGTGACTAAGCAAAAAAAACAGTATAATAGTTTACTATTATAATCCTACAAGTGAAAACTCATGATGTAGATCTTAAAAATAATTTATAAATTTTATAAAAAAATATTTTGATTAGTAAGAAATCTTAATACTGTAGTTATAGACATTTAAAAATTATGTAAATTTAGATTTGCTAAAATTGAATAGTTTTCAACGTAGATGAGTGAATGTAAGTTAGTCATGATATTCTTTGGTTTAGGGTTTGGTAAATATATTATATTATTGTATGTGTTTTTAGGGTTAGATTGTGGTATTTTAATTTTTTTTCAAAAACTAAATTTGACCTATTTGTGTTTAGTTTTGTATATTAAACACTTTATAAGTTTATTTTATGTTTAATAAAGTTTTTGTATGTGATTTAGTAATATATATATTTGGTGTTTTGGAAGACTTATATTTTTGAAGATATAATGCACTAGAAGACTTACTGGAAGACTTAACTACCATTTCCCACTTAAAAATTTAGAAGAATATAGATTTTCCGCCTATTGTTAAGTCTTCCAATAAGTCTTCCATAAGTCTTTCAGTACACGTCTTAAATATTCCATAAGATCTAATGTATTAGGTCATTTTTGCAATTGAAAATTTACAAAGGAAGACTTTTATTGAAGTCTCCCAACTTTTCTTTGTTGACAAAAAAAATTAGAAGTCTTCTCGGATAAACAAGTTAGTTTTGCAATTGACCGATATGTGTCAGAAATTTGACTTTCTACAGAAGACTTCCCGGTAAGTATGCTCAACTTTTATATTAAGTCTGTTTACGGTAGAAGTTTGCGTATATTACTTTTGAAATTGACTATATTTGAATTTTGTAGAGAATACTTTCAGGGATGTCTTCCGCGGAAAGACTTCTCTGAAAGTCTTCTTTTGTTACCTTATGTTTGACCAGAATCACGAAATAAAAATCTAGAAGACTTCCACGTAAGTCTTCCAATTTAAATTAAATGTTTAAGTTTAAATTGCAAAAGTAACATATGAAGACTTTCACCGACCGTAAGCAGACTTAATGTAAAAGGTGAGAAGACTTCGTGGAAGTCTTCCAACAGAGGACTTACCGGGAAGTCTTATGTAGAAAGTCAAATTTATGACACAGATCAGTCAATTACAAAACTAACATGTTTATCCGGGAAGACTTCCACAGAAGTTTTCCTAATTTTTTTTGTCAACAAAGAAAAGTTGGAAGACTTCCACGCAAGTCTTTTTTAAAAAACACATGGAAAATAAATTGCAAAACTAACCTGTGCTTTGATCAGGAAGACTTTCGTGGAAGTCTTCTTTGTCGAGAAGACTTACACGTAAGTCTTCTCGTGAACAAATCTGGATAAACTATTCGATTCATACCTTAAACCATTGAGAAAAAATTTTTAGTTGTCAAAGCACACCGAACTTCACCAAGACAGCTACTCAATCGTTAATGACAAGAAATCATGAGCTTGAATGGCTATATGAACCTTAAAAACTTTAGAATCCAAAACCTTAGGTCTTTTGGATAAATATAAAGAAAAATTGAACGATATATAATTTTTGTGGATAAGATATGAGATAAAATGAGTGAAAATCGATTGTTTGATGCATTAAAAGTTTCATATTGGTTGTTCATGGTTGTTAGGTGGATAGATGGCAATGACATTTTTGTGAAAAAATTGATGAAGATGAGGATAATAGAGTAAAACACAATTTTCGAAGACCTACTTAAAGTCTTCCACTAAGTCTTCCATTGGTATTTTTGTGAATAATGAGAACTTCTGGGGTGAATAGGGCAAGTCAAAATTCCAAAATAGTTAATTTTGTGTTTGACTTCAAGTTTTGAGTCAAGTTTGCAAAACCCCCATTTAAATAGCATATCTACGGTATATTCTTTTTGTTTAATATTTTCTAACAATATATGATATATCTTGGTTTTTTAAAATAAGGTGAAAATATAAAAATAATAAATTTTTATTTGTTTTAAATTTATTTGCCTTCAAAATAAGGTGGCTCAAACGATTGATATAGTTTTGGTATAATGTTTTTGTTAAAAAAATATTTTGTATAATAAATAAGAGTATCGATAAAGTATTATTAGAAAAATATAAAGTAAATTATATGGTACATTTTTTTGTTTATAAATGTATAATAAATAATAGGATTGACTACACCATAAAATATGATATGTAAGTCACATTACCTTTTATTGTTAGAGAATTATAAGATACGACCAAAAAAATAGTTAAGTCTAATAAAGTGGTGCAACTACCTTGTTTAATTAGATTTTTTTGAAAGATTTTCTTTTAATAATATAGATGTGATATTATATGAGTAAAAGAAATAGAATTTTTTCAGAAAAAATTATATTAACATACGAGGTTGCATGGAAACGGAAACGAATACGTGGAAACAAAATGTTACAAAACGTAAAAATATGATTTATAAAGAAAATTAGAAATGAAAACTTTTTAGAAACGTCTATAATATATATATATATATATATATATATGTGTGTGTGTGTGTGTATGTGTATGTGTGTGAGATTAATTAACATGTAAGCTTAATTTTTTTTGTTTGATTTATCTAAGAGAGAAAACCAAGTAATGTAAGTGTTATTTTTCGTGGTATAGTTTATAAAAATTCGAATCAATAATTAGAAAACTAACACATGTTATCATTTTTTTTTTTTTTTTTTTTTGTTTTTTTTTTTTTTTTTTGATTAACCAGGTGTTGGGCTTACGCCCCACCACCTAGGCCCGGTGCCAGCCTTTGTCTGTACCTTTTACGGCCCTGGACACACACATGTTATCATTCGATAAAATTATGAAACGACTTCATTCCAAAATAAATCATTTATACTATGATAACAAATATCGAAGGATAATATTAAAAAATAAATTAATAAACATGTATTCGTTAACATCAAATGTCAAATAGTATTTTTTTTCCTCGTTTCCAATCAGAATCGCGAGTTCTCAAATCAGAAACGCAAGTTTGCATTATGTTTTCAAAATAAAATTTTTAAGAAACAAGTTTCCAAAAAATTTGTTCAAGTTTCCAAGAGATTCCGATTTTGAAGCATTTCCAAAGACTTTGGCCGGAGTTTCCATGCAATATATGTAACATATTAGTAGACAAAATTTAAGTAAAACTATAAAATTATTAGCTCTTTAATGAAACAGTTCAAACAACCTTGTATAAATGTACCTTTTTAAAGAATGCATCTTTTTTA
Organism: Moricandia arvensis; assembly: GCA_905132765.1. Taxonomy (NCBI): domain Eukaryota; kingdom Viridiplantae; phylum Streptophyta; class Magnoliopsida; order Brassicales; family Brassicaceae; genus Moricandia; species Moricandia arvensis. The sequence continues at coordinate 507,693 of CAJHQP010000015.1, read as the reverse complement.
ATGATATTGATGAAAAATGAAAAAAAAAATCCGACTAAAGAGGGCGAACCCACATGAGTCAAGAAACAAGAGGAGTTCCAACCAATACGCCAACTTATCCTTTTTACATTTTGTTAAACTAAGTGGGGGTTATTGGTTCTTGCATTTTAATGGATTTGGAAATCTAAATTAAATCAAGTGTTATTGGTTCCATGATTTTAAAATTCATATTGAAATCATGTGTTATTGGTTTCATGATTTATAAATTTTAATTTAAATCAGGTGTTATTCAATCATCCGGATTTACTAATGGATTTGATTTCATAATGGATTTGTATGGATTTCTTTGTTAAAAATACAAAGACTCAAATCCGAGGGAAAACCTCCGGATTTGTAAATACAAATTAAAATTTATATGTTAGATTTAAAAATCAATATATTTTACATTGATTTGTAAATACTATATGGATTTCTAAATACTCTAAAGTACATGAACCAATAACGCCTCCTAAATATATCCTTCAAAAATTTTCTTAGTTTGACCACACTGATATATTTTCTGATATTTTGTCAACCAATACGCCAACTTAATCAAAAAAAAAAAAAAAAAAAAAAACGCTTTTAAACCATGGTTGAAAAACAGTGGATCATTTTTTTCTCAACAAAAAAAGGTAGTGGGTCATTCAATTTCTTTTGTTTATGCTTTTACACTACTAGTGGAATGTTCCGGTTTTATGGATAAAGTCAGAAATTGAAAAGTCAGAACTGTGGGCCCCCCAGTCGTATTCGAAGCCCAGCAGCACGTAGGTTCTTGGAAACTTCGTATTTTCGGAAAAGCTGACCTAAAGCCCTAGAATATTAGTAGTAACTATTATCGCCTTTTTGACCGAACCAAACAAAATATTTCCCTCGCCGATCAAAAACCCTAGAAGTTTAGTTGTCGCCTCTTGTTTCTTAAGATCGCGCCTCTGTGTTATGTAGGTTTGATTGGCTCTCTCCACTTGATTGTGAGAGGAGAAGATAGGAAGGGGAAACACGTTAGTTCTGTTCTGTAAAAGGGTTTGCTTCTCGTTGACCCGCATCGTTTCTTTTTTTGTTTGGTCTGAAAGACGTATTCTTTGTCAGAGATGTCGAATTCTTCTCACGATTCGTGTTTGAAAGGAGGTAGATTCAGCGCACCAGGTTTCCGGTTTCATCCTACCGATGAGGAATTGGTGGTGTATTATCTCAAGAGGAAGATCTGTGGGAGAAAGCTTAGAATCAATGCCATCGGTGTTGTTGATGTCTACAAAGTGGATCCTACCGAGTTGCCTGGTATTTTTCTTTACTTGACTTTCACGCTACGATCGTTCACTTGTGGTTCTCTGTTTGCTTTCTTAGGCTTGTTTTCTGATTGTTACCGAATAGTTATTGAGTTTTAGGTTTTGCAGTTTTGCTTGTTGATGATGATTCGTTGACTTGATGAAACATTATTATGTTCAAATGATTTTATTTTCTATGATTTCTAGCATATTTTATTTACAAAGTTACGTTGAAATTAGTATTCTAACGGAACTGAACAATCTGTGTGAGGCAGGTCTGTCGGTGTTGAAGTCTGGAGATCGGCAGTGGTTCTACTTCACGCCAAGGAACCGGAAGTATCCAAACGCAGCTAGGTCGAGTAGAGGCACTGCAACTGGTTACTGGAAGGCAACAGGGAAGGATAGAATCATAGCGTACAACTCGAGATCGGTTGGACTCAAAAAGACTCTAGTTTTCTATAGAGGTCGTGCACCTAATGGTGAACGTACTGACTGGGTGATGCATGAATACACCATGGATGAAGAAGAACTCGGGAGATGTAAGAACGCCAAGGTACATTGTTTTTAGTAACTCTAGTCATCATCATCATGTGTGTTGTTCTCGTTCGTTTATATGTAATTAACTAATCTGCTCTTTCTTTTCTTGATTTCAGGAGTATTATGCTCTTTATAAGCTCTACAAGAAAAGTGGGGCTGGTCCCAAAAACGGTGAAGAGTATGGTGCTCCGTTCCAGGAAGAAGATTGGGTCGATGATGATGACAGTGAAGACGCAGATGATGTTTCTGTCCCGAATGATCATGTGGTCCGTTATGAGAATAATCCTCGTGTGGATGATGGTCTGTTTTGTAATCCTGTCAGTGTTCAGTCAGATGATCTCGTCAAGCTTCTCAACGAAATCCCATATGCACCAGGGGCTTCTCCTAGAAGACAAATGAATGAGCTTTCTGGTGTTATGCAGGTCTCTTTTAATATGGTTTTATATGTACATTTTGTAATGCTTCGTTCCCTCACTAAATAGATACTTTTACTTGCAGGGTAGTAGCGAAGAAGAGATACAGAGCATGCTGCTGAATGATTCTTCTGGAGAGTTTCTTGCCCCCTGTGAAGCTGGAACGTTCTTGCCAAACTGGAGCTATCAACCCCATGTGATGTCAGCAGACTCATTTGATGGTAGTGAGGTCAAGTCAGCTTTCAAGACCTCTGATATTGCACCTTTCGTGTATGAGAAGGAGGATTACATTGAAATAGATGATCTTCTCACCCCTGAACTCGGAGCTGCTTCAGTTGAGAAGCCTGCACAGTTCTTGAACCCTGGTGAATACGAACACTTCAATGACTATGACCAATTATTTCATGACATTCCCATGTCTTTCGATATAGAACCTGCGTTTCAGGGAACTTCCACAGATCTGACTTCTCTGAGTAATATGTCTAACGACGGAAGACAGCAATTCCTTTATCAACAACAGTTTCAGAACCAGACCCTTGAGAGTCAGGCGAACAGCTTCATGGATCCTAACCCAAATGTCAATCAATTCATTGACGATATGTGGTTTAAAGATGCTCAGGCTGATCTTTATGATCAACCACAATCTTCTTCTCTAGCATTTGCTTCACCTTCATCAGGTACTTAAAACTCATTTAAGTTATTTTCAAACTTAGAGCTAATGCTTTTTCTGCATTTGTCTTGCATCTGAACCATGACATGTAATTTATGTATGATACTCTACTTATCAAACCCTCTTGTATAAATCTGTAAATGTAACAACCTTGAGGCATTCCGCTGATACTTCGTGAATACCAATTTGTTTAGGTGTGATGCCTCAATCCAAGAATCCTGCTATGAGTGTAAATGCCCAAGACCAGGAATGCCAAAATGGTGGTGAAACAAGGAGCCAGTTTTCATCAGCTATGTGGGCATTGCTGGACTCAATGCCTTCAACACCAGCCTCTGCCTGTGAGGGTCCACTCAATAAGACCTTTTTGCGTATGTCTAGCTTGAGCCGCATCAGGTTCAACGGGACGTCAGTGACTACTAGCAAAGTTACCGTAGCAAAGAAGGGTACTGGAAACAGAGGTTTTCTTCTCTTATCAGTTATGGGTGCCATGTGTGCCATCTTCTGGGTGTTCATCGTAGTTACAGTTGGAGTCCAGTGACCTAAGAAAAAAGCATGATCCACATTTACTGGTCATGGAATTTGACATATGATGAGTCTTTCATTATGTATAGAGTTTGAAAGAGTTTCGACAAATAATTGTTAACTAAAAAAAAAAGATGCACCCTGCAGTGTATATGGAAAAATCATATTATTAATTGAGAACACCCTTAGTGAAATTTAATTGTGTCTTATCATTAAGGTTCTCTAAACTTGTTACCACGGCTAATACGAGATTAGCTTTCCTAAACCGCTTTAATTACCGCTTTCTCATTCTTGGTTTGTCTTAATCTATTCTCTGTTTATCATAATCAAATTTTTTTGGTTTTTTATACTCTGATTTTGGTTTAGTCTCTATATTGTATATACAAATGTTAGATGTTCTCTGATGGTTTAAGCACACATGATATGGTTTGTTAGTTGTTACACAAAAGCTGCTTGTTACACAAAATTTGATCCTAACTGGATATACAAATGTTACATGTTTTATGATTTAAGCACATATGATATCGTTTGTTACATAAATATTGTTTATATAATTTTTTTTGATAATATGTCATTTCCATGTTAAAAAAAATTACATGTGCTTTGTGAATTAGGTTTTATGTTTGTAGACGTTTAGAATTATTTCAAGGTTTATGGTTTGGGTTTCAAAAATTTATGGTTAACTTTAGTAATTTATGTGGACATGGTATAGGATTCTAAGGGGGTCTTATTGGATAAGGATTTGAGAGGATTTTTTTTTCTCAGATTTCCCAATATTGTATCTATCATTTATAAATTTTATATGAAATCTAAGCTTATTGGATTAGTCATTTGTACAAGTTCTCCCAAATTCCAACTTATTGGAAAATATGGATTTTGTCAACTAAATCCATCAAATGAGATTTGGTAGAACTTAGATGACATTTTATAGTGAAAAACAACAAATTGAAATACCACTTCTTATGATGGTATTTGAAACTTTTTTTTGTAAAATAAAAAAATTATTTCACATTTTTAAAAAGAAAAAAAACAGTTTAAAATGAAATAAAAATAAAAATTATTTTAAAATAAAATTTTAAAATTTATATATTTCATAAAAAGATAATAATATTAAATTATAATAATAAAAAGAATAAAAATATCATTTCAAAAAAATATTTAAAATTAAAAAATGTTTTTTTTTCAAAAACTCTGATTTTTTTTCAAAACTACCATAAAGTTTGTAACAAATATTTTTAGGATTTCCTCATATCTCAAATTTTCTTAGATTTACTCAAATCTTGAATTCTCTCAAATTATTGGTTCAATAAGCCCCACTAAATCTTTTAAATTAAATCATTTGAGTAAATCTCAGCTAATAAGGAATACTAGACACAAATATTCTTTTAATATTGAAAATTTTGTTAAAATATTATGTTTAAATTATTAAATGATTCTTTTCAAGTAAGTTTTACCTTCTAAATATTTCCTATATAATGAATCAAGATTCCTCCATAATAAAGTACTTTTTAACCATTTGTATACCTATATTTTCTGTATAATGAATCAATATTACTTCCAAATTACTCTTTTTATTTTTATGCTCTTCGTTACTTTACTAATCATTCATATCTAATGCAGATGAATTTTGACTACACTCAATATCAAACGATGGAGAAGACAATTGATAATAAAGTGAATATTCTTGTTGTATAATAGTATGATTGATCTAATTGCTTCGAATATTCTCTATTCTACCATCATTCACTAATCATTTGTATCTAATGCAAATGAATGTTAACTACACCCAATACAGAAAACTTGAAAAAACAATTGATAATGAAGTCAGTACATTAGCCTTCTAATGTTCTTCTCTTGCTTTTTATCATAATGCCTTTATGAATCTGTAATTTTTATATTTGTATAGTCATGTAGAAGCAAATGAAACATAATGTCACTATACAACCATATTCAAAAGTTATGTATAGTATGAATGAGTTTTGTTTTATTTATTATTTATCCATAAACTAATGTGTTTGATATATAATGCAAATGAATGTAAACTACGAAGTGGTTCAAACAAAGATGAAACCAATAGACCATAAAGTAAGTACTAGTACAACAAAAAAAGATGAAGCCAATTGATCTTAATAATTTCATAATGCGGTGATCATTCTTTATTATTTATAATATAGTTGTTTTCTATGGTCTCTTAATTATATTTGTGCAGATCACTATTAATTATATTGTTGGCCAAACAATACATTCACAATTCATGATGTGAGTAAGAAGAGTCGTCTGTATGTTTTTAATTTTTTGAAGAATCATATCACCTCATATCCGACAACTTACTCGAAGTGGCGATATTCCAATATTCTTGCAACTCTACATATTGTGAACTGTAAATGTATTGTTCTATCTTTCTATTGTTTTATTGATCCTAAAATGTGACTTGTCCAAGATGGAGATATTAGTATGATTGTTGTTACAAGATCATAGATTTGTAATCTTCATTAGTTGTAATATTATGTCTGTAAAATGTTTGTAAATCAAAGTATATCAATGCTACATAAACAGTTTATTCCTTTTTGATGGGTTATTTCACTTTAACGATACTATGATGTTTTTGGTTCTCATTTATTGGGTAACCGAAAAATTCAAATTACCATGTTGGGTCCTAAACTCATAGACCCGAAGGACCCGAAATCGAAAGGATCCGACCCAAACCCGACCCGAGGACCCGAATGCCCAGGCCTACTGCTCCATCTCGTCTCAGTACTGTTTCATCCCCGCTAAGACGCACCTCTGGCTCGTCAAGACCATCAACGACCCTAAACTCGTTCCAAGCTCAACCATCTCACTCGCCTTTGCTCAGCTTCGCTTCAATCCTACTTATGCTCTATCGAGACGCATCTCCGGTCCATCAACACTATCAACAACAAGCTCACTCCCCTCTGCAATCTTGCCCAAACAAGAACTCAATCCTCGACGGAGATTCATGGGAAGAGAAAAGCATGGAATCATCTACACACCACCAAACAAAGAACAATGAACACACCCCAAACTAACAACGATCTCAACCCACTCACACCACGAAGCGTCGATGATCTTAACCCACTCACAGCTCGGATCCAACCTAAAACACCACACCGACCTTAACCTTCGTAAACGGATGATCTCAGCCCGTTAGACGACGACCCCGAGCCGACCTCGACACCACGCCAACCTTGGTGCTCGCAACGGACGACCTCGGCTTGTTAACAACAACCCAAGCCGACTACAACAACCCAAAGCTCAACCCATGGACGCCCACGAGGGACGACGACCTCGACCCCAAGCCGACCGTAAGCACGTGGCGACCCAAACCTCGATCTGCAGGCGACTGGGCACGGCGTCCCCGAACTCAACCACAGACGACCGTAAGCATGACGAGCTCCACCCCAAGCTGACCGCGACGACCTAGACCTCAATCCACGGACGACCACGAGCGCAACGACGACATCAACCTCAACCTAAGCCGACCACGAGCACACGACCTTGAACCATTCTCCGAACTACAACCAACCCAACCCTTGCTCGATCCACAGCTCATCCAATGACCTCCTCCCCTCTTTTTTTAAAAAAAATTGGCCAAGAAGAAGAGGAAAGACAAAGGAGGACCGTACACAAAAAGAGGGAAAAGAAGACACTAAACAAAAAAAGAGAGTTTTTTTTACCTTACTACCTCTTATGGAGACAAATAAAAAGATAAAGACCAAAACACCACTTATCTAGGAAGTGAAAATGTCATCTCGATTACTGACAATAAAACGAACCATATCTGATTTTTACACGAAAGATTCTAGAAGAATTCACCAATAACCGACACTTGACGAACTGTGGGGAGCTATTGTTAGAGATGGGCTTAATACGGACCCATTAGGAATTATACCCATAATTAGATCTGGCCTATTAAGCAACAAATGATGATTTCGATAGAAGAGAAACTATGTTTTATTATAAATAGAGGATATCAAATTCATTGAAAGGACAATTAGAAAGATACAAAAACATACATAATAAAAGAGAGCATCATTTGTTCAATCACCACCAAAGTTTTAGACAACCTCGACCACTCGACGAGCACGTCCCAGACGATCAAAGACCAAAATTAAGAGAAGTATTTGTTTACACGATTGTATAGACAAACATTTTAACTCTTGTAATTGACCGAATTTGTTTATTTTTATTATTAATAGGAAAATCTCCAACCTTTTAAGTCTTTTTATAATATTACATCATTGACCTAATATGGATTCCACGCTAAAGAAAAAACGAAGGTGGGAAACGGATTTGGTTTGCTTGGATAGTGCGAACAGTATAGCAGTGCTGCGATTTCAAACTGGGATCTGGGTTTTGTTGGGGGTAAATGTCAGTAGAGAATGGAAGGAATAAGATCGGTGATTGAGCAGCAAATGGATCTCATGGCCGATCTGATCCAGAAACTCTCCGGAGAGCTCCGAACCGGGTTACAACCTGCCTACGAGAATTTCATGGGTTTTTTCCACGCCATTGATTGGAAGGTGATGAGTCTCTTTTCCTTTTATGACACATTGGTCTGAGGAATTTAGAATCAGCAGAATTGCATTCTCGGTATTGTTGGGTTGAATCTCATTCGGTGATTTGGATTCAATACCTCATCTGGGTTCGTAGTTAACATTGTTGTTTTGGCAGGAACCTTGGATTATGGGATTAATGGCGTTTCATGCTCTGGTGCTACTGGTGACACTTCTTTCGAGAAGGCATCTCAACTTCCATATGTTCTTGTTCTTATTGGCTTGTAAGTACCCTTTGCAATTTCCGGCCTCTCTCGTCTCTTCTAGATTATCCCCCTAGGCTAGATTTCTGTTTTCATATCGTGTCAAGTGACTGAGGAGCTAGCTTAGACACTTGTGTCATGCAAGCTCTACATATCTCTTCCTTTCAGACTAGCCTATACGAATCAAACCTAGCCTTTTATTTTCGGTTGAGTACAAAGAATTAGTTGGACGTCTCAGGGTCGATTGGGGAGTCATACCATCCATATGGAAAAATGGTTTACATGGGTGGGTCATTGAGTTAGTATATTAGAATAAGTTATTGATGGTGAAGGGATAGTATGATATCCATATGACTAGACAGCAGGTTATAGTTTTTAAGCATGATGTTAATGACAAGCATCTCCCGTGTAAGATCATGTGCTTTATCATTACATTATCTTTGGGTATGTTTTTTAGTACATGTAACTGATAGTGATCATGTGACCGAAACAATTGCAGTAGGTGGAGTATATTTTGCAGAGAGTCTCAACCGTCTCTTGAGAAAAAACTGGAAGAGCTTCTCAACTCAAAACTACTTTGACCCACACGGAGCCTTTCTATCTGTTTTATGGTCAGGACCACTTCTGGTCATTGCATTGATAATCCTGGTTTGTTTTCAGTCTCTATCCCTTTCTCTCTGCGTTAATACACAACACTAGAATTGTTTCATGAACCAGGTTTTGTTAGCAGCGCATAGATTTTTCCCTTGTAAATTATCCAATTAAACACAAGATGTACAAGAACATACTTTATCGTGAACAGACCACATAATCCTATGTTTCAAAAAAAAAAAAAAGTGGTGAACCATAGGAAAGAGAACCATTACTTTTTTTTTTGAAGCAGGGTTTATAATTATAATATGGAGAATCTTATGGAAGTGTTTGTTTTTGGACAGATAAACACGCTCTTTTCGCTTTGCTACCTGATTGTAAAATGGAAAAGAGCTGAGCTAAGGCATCGTGCAAGGGTTGCTCGTTCCAAGCAGGAATAGATCCCAACTCTCTCTCTCTCTTGTCACATCATTTTTATCACATTGACGTATACTCTCTCTCTCTCTTTGCAACCATTTTTTTTTCCGACTATAAACCTTTATTATAATGACTCAGTTATTTCAATACGAGAATTAGAAAGAAGGACAACAGAAGTAGATAAAATCGAAGAGAAAACTTCGGAGATATTATTCATTGGCCCCTTTCTAGCTAGATGTTCAGCCGCTTGATTTGATTGTATTCCGAGAGACATAGGTGAATACGAGAGTACGTGATATCTTGGATATCGGAGAAGAGTGAGGAGATATCGAAAAAAAAATTAGGCATAATTTTATGAATAGAATGTACAATTAATTCTAACCCCCAAAAATCGTTTTATTTGCAACCAGTAACTATAAATTTTGAATCATACCTGAAAGTTAAAACCAAGAATGGAACTTTTCCTTTTGATTTGAGCTAAGATCTGGTGATCGTAGCTATGATCTCCTTCTTTTCTGAATGCACTGAGTTTGTTCCTTACTTCTTTGTTGATGATTCTGATCAGAGTTGTTCTTGGTCGGGAAGGTTCTCCATGCTACCTGTTGTTCCTTTCCCGCCATACTTGATACACAGTTGTTTGAAAGCAATATCGTAGAAGAAAGAGTTTGTGTCGACTTGTGGTCAGATTGGTGAGGAGCTAAATTAGACTATCGCAAGCAGTGCTGTAGTCAGAACTGAGCATCAATGAAGTTAGTTTGTACATATGTCTCATGTGTATTCACACTCAAAGACAAGGTGGGGAAATCGGCCAATTCCTACGTCAACAGGACCGTTGGCTAAGGGTGGGCACAAGCCAAGTACTTGCCATTTTTGGCGTACTTGGTACTTGGCTTGACTTGTTTGAGTAATACAATTTTAGACTTGTACTTGGTTTATTAAAAACGAGTACTTGTACTTTCAAGTACTTGCTAAAATTTAATATACTTGTAAATACTTGCAAGTACTTGCCATGTTTTTCTACTTGCTATTTCTAAATTAGTTTATAAATATTTATATAATTATCGATAAGTTATTTAATATTTTATCTACTTAAACCATGCATATGAGTTTAAGAAATTTAGTGAGTTATAATTCTAAGCTAAAACTTTTTAGTAAAAAATATTTCTTTACTTTTCATATGTTTTAAGTCTAATATATGATATATATATAAATAAAAAACTCTAAAATATTTCTATATTATATCATTTTAATATATTTATCGTATAAACAAGTAATTTGATTCTAATTTAGAGATATTTTTGTCCACAAGTAAAAATAGATAGTAAATCAGGTAATAAGTCACGAGTAACAAGCCAACAACGCCAAGTAGTTGTTTTAGTTTTAGTACTTGATACTTGTCTTGTACTTGCAAGTAATTGAAATAAACGACTTGATACTCAACTTGCACCAAAACGAGTACTCGACTTTAAGAGCCAAGTACGAATCAAGTAGCGAGTACAAGCCGAGTAGCAAGTAATTGTGCCCACCCCTGCCGTTCGCCCTGATCAGTACATAAATACGTCACTTGTGTAAAAACATACAACAACTAACACAAAATTCAAATTCCATATATGAACTTTCAAAAATTGGTTTTAACAAATATTGACCTAATTTCCGTTAGTCAAATGTTACGGAATAAAGTTGTCGTTAACCTGGTAACATGAAATCGGTCATTTCCTACATCAACAAGGGCCAACGTCCCAATCATTACATAAATACTTCGCGTATGTAAAAACATACATCAACTAATACCACATTAAAATTCAATACATGAACTTTCAAAATCTGTTTTTAACATACATTGAGCTAATTTTCACTAGTCAAACATTACCGAAGATAAATTGTATATCACTTGTTGATTAAATAAAGTTTTTATTGTATTATGTGGTAATTAAACCGTATTAGGTGGTAATTGACTGAAAAAATAAATCATTTAGGTCAAACGATTTTGTTCTCGTGTAACTCATTAAGTAAATTTTCTCTTTAACTTTTTGGTCTTCGATTTTTTCGGAAAAAAATAACACATAGAAGAACAAAGGACAAAATCGAAGAGAGAGAAATGAGAATGTTTAACTTATTGAACAAAAAGAAATTATGATTGGATAAGCTAGACACTCTGGTTTCTCTTTGTTCAATTTTGTCCTCTGTTGTCTTCTTTGTGTTATGTTTAGGCCTGGGTATTTTACTCATACCCAAAAACCCGAACTAGAACCGACCCTAAAAATACCCGACCCAAAACCGAGCTGAAAATTTACGAGTACCTAGTTGTTATCAATTTTTATTATTTTTATAACATTTTAAGTAATATGAAGCTTTACATATAAGATTTAGAGTTTAGAAATCTTTTATTTTAACTATTAATAGTATTATTTAGTTATTTTGCAAAGATTTAGAAAAAATTACAAATTTAACTTAAATTTTGATGCAATTTGGGTATTTCTTGTCTTTTTCATATCCTAAATACTAAAACCCGACCCGGACCCGAAAATTACTAGTATTTTCCAGATATATTAATTATAGACCCAAACCTATCCGGACCCGAGAGGAACCGACCAGAACTATTCGAACGGAAAATTTTCAAGTACCTAGTTGGGTCCTCACTTAATCAACACGTAACAAAAATTTTATCTTCAGTAATGTTTGACTAGTAGAAATTAGATCAATGTTTGTTAAATCAGATTTTGAAAGTTCATGTATTGAATTTAAATTTTGTATTAGTTCATGTATGTTTTCACACGGGTAAAGTGTTTATGTATTGATCGGGATCGTTGGCTATGTTGATGTAAGAATTTGTTGATTTCCTATTACCGAGTTAACGATACCTCATATTCTATAACGTTTGACTAACGGAAATTAGGTCAATGTATATTAAAAACAAAATTTTAAAGTTCATATATGGAAATTGAATTTTATACTGGTTGATGTATGTGTTTCGCAAATGTGATGTGTTTATATACTGATCGGGACCGTTGATCCTTGTTGGCGTAGGAATTGGCCGATTTCTCAGAGAATGTGGGAGTGATAAGATCTGCATATACGAAGAAGAGAAGTCACATGCTATACATGTGGAGTCAAGGTTCAGTGAAAGACTCAGATGGAGATAGAGGGTTTGCAGTTACAGGGTATTGTATCTTCCAGCTTATATACGAGAGGTTATGTTGTTCTTGAGGGTTGGCCATTTTTCTGGGAAAGTGTAAGGGACACAGAGAGATATCTTGTGTATGAGCTCAAGGTCTCACTTTAGATCTTGAGATTGTAGTTCAACTCATTTCATCAATTATACCATAGTTAAGCTCTATCAGGGAGCTTGACTCTTCCGTGTTAGAGAAGAGAACACATGCATAATTCCCTGTATTTTATTGTTTTGTTCTAAATCCTATTGAGAGTCGATTAGCATGTCAGAAAGGAATATTTTTTGAGTTGCCTTAGAGAACCAGATTTCTTTGTACCAGTCTTGTTGCAGCTGTACCTCTCGGATAAGATTCCAAGTTTCCTTTGCTGTGAATCTTTGATGGAACTTGGTTTTGTATTTTCTTCATAAGGGAACATCATTTTTCTCTAGTTTACGAGAAAGCGAGATCTTCGTTACCTCTTCTTCAATGTAATTTAAGCTTCTTACTCTGTGTCGTCGTTGTTGACGGTTACTCATGCTTTGGCAAGAGTTGCGTGCTAACTAATTCCCAAATCAATGAATCCTCTGCAACCATGCATATCAAACAGACAGCCCTGATCAGACCAGTACTCATGGCAAAAATATATGTTCTCGCCATTTCCCACCTCAACGCGGTAAAACTGTTTGGCTATGTTCGGACAGTTCAGTAACTTATGCCACATCCATGATTCCGCTGTCATTGACTCTTTTATAGTCCGATCGGTCTCCTTAAAATTCACTTTATTGATCCCTTTTACTCAGATTGAGTTCTGCCCCAACACTTTCCTCCATATCAACTTGAAACAGCAGACTTTGTTAACTTCAAGTAAAGATTTTATACCCAATCCTCCTTCCTGCTTTGGCTTGCACACTTCTTGCCATGAGACTTTTTTTTTTTATGTTCAAGTACCTGTCCTAAGAAGAGCAGAGCATATGGTCTGAATTTTGTCTATGCATTTTTCGGTAGTCTGTAGGCTATGGTCCAGAAGGATATTATGCCTGCAATAGCAGATGTTAGTAGCTGGAGACGTCTCACATACGAGAGATGTCATACTGTCCAGGATCTGATTCTCTGCTTTATCTTTTCAATGAAAGGATCGTTTTCCTACGTTGGTCCTTGCATCCAGCAAGGTATATGGTGGATTTCTCTATTCTCATTTGCAGTCCTGGCTGTTTTTCACATGCATCAAAAATTCGTATGCTACCCTCAATAGATTTTCTCTGCCCATCCAAAAAAAACATAAATAATCAGTGAAACACAAGTGCGTCAACTCAATCTGGTTACACTTCGGGTGGTATCCATTTGTTTTATCAGCTGCTGCTTGATCAATAATTCTTAAGAAAAACCTTAAGAGACATCATCAGGAAGACTGGGAAACCAATGGTGTAAAGTAACTATCCATTCCGCAAAGGACAAAGGACCACGCAGAAGAAGCAAATTAATGGTCTCCTCTGTTGGAAACAGAAACTGGACTTTGTCAGGGTCTGATAGAACCTGGCCGGCTCAAAACCCATGGTATGAGCTGAACACTTTGGTCGGACTCTCACTTGCATGGGCGAGCTGGACGAGCTAAATACTCGAGTGAACCTGGACGAGCATGAACACTTAGGACGAGCTGGATAAAATGGCACACACTTACGGCGAGCTGGACGGACTGATACTTACCTGATCGAACTGAGCGAGCTGGTTCGACTATCCAAGCTGATTCGACCATTCGATGTGCTTCGACCGCCCGAGAAGTGAGAAAGAGCTAATTTTTAATTTTCAATTGTTAAAATTAAAAATTGTGTTATTATTTACTAATTAAAATTTGTAAATTTTCTGTTTTCATCTCATGTATTAGACGATTTGATAAGTTTTGAAGTAATGAAAATCCATATCGTAAAATATATATGCAATCTAGATGTAGTTTGATAAAAGAACACTACAAAATTGCAATACAAACAAAATGGGTGGGGGGGGGTTTGAAAATATGACTCAGAACTTGAACTCAATTGCAAATATGAACTCTTTTTTTGGAGTTTTCATTTAACCTATTCACTCCAGAAGTTCAAGTTATCCACAAAAATATTATTTTGTTTTCGAAAATGATTGTTTTAGTCAATCATCTTAATTTTCATCAAGTATTTCTAATATTGACATTGTCATCAATACACCAACCACCATGAACAACTAATATCAAGCTCTAAATATAGCTAAAATTCGACATATACCTTTCCTATCCTTATTTCTTATTCACACATTTTTTTTCTCTTTCACTTTCTCACTCAATTCATGAAAAAACTCAACATTTCATTTATAAAATTTGTGAGATTATTGGAGTCACTCAAGTCGGGATTCTTGGTCAATAACGAGTGGGTATCTTTCATGGTGAAGTTATGTGTGCTTGGAGAAGCTAAGAAAGACATCTCACGGGTTATAGGTACAATTTTTGCTTTTTTTAGATCAGCTCGCGAAGAAGACTTCTCGAGAAGTCTTCTGGTTAATGGTAGGCTAGTTTTGCAGTTAACTATTTTGTCTGTTTTTCGTAGAAGAATTCTAGAGAATTTTTCTAACTTTTCTTACTAACCAAAAAATTGAGAAGATTTCTATAGAAGTCCTTTCTAATAAGAATTCATTTTTGATAAGAAGGTTAGTTTTGCAATAGACCAAATTTTTTTCCAGATATTTGACTTTTCAAAGAAGACTTCTCGAGAAGTTTTCTCTAAGAAGATTTCTATAGTAGAAAGAATTATGCGTAGGTTAGTTTTGGAATTGATAATAAGGAATGGAACATTTAATATTAATTAGAAGACTTCTTAAAAGGTCTCCAGGCGGAAGATTTTTTAAAAAATGTTCTTTGGTTTTATTCTAGGATTTTGGACAAACATGTGATTTTGAGAGATTACAAAGCCAAATATGGTCAATTAAAAAACTAACATACACAAACTTTTTGCGGCACTTACTTCATGTGACTATAGAAGATTTTTCCATAGAAGTCTGCTCTAGAGAAAACTTCTCTACAAGTATTCTCTAGAGAAAAATTCTTAAGATTTACAATTGCAAAAATGACCTAAATGGAGGATTCCACTTTTTTGATAATTTAAAATGATTTTTAAGATTTTTTGCTATTTCTTATGTATTAGTTAATATTAGAGCTCTTGAGTGAAATTCATAACTTAATTGGTAATAATTATGAGGATACAAACATTCATGTTTATTAGTGTTCAAAACTTTTATATTCAAGAGTGTTAAGTAACTTTAAGGTATGTTTTTAACTTTTAAAAGTGTTAAGTAACTTCAAAAATATGAAATCATGTGGTTTAATAAATCTTTTTAGATCATAAGTTATAATTTTTTTTATCTTTCATGAGATTTAATTTGCTAATCATAGTCTTAGGAAACGAAATGTAATAATTACGAGCTAGCCTAGTATTAGTGAACATGTAGACCATTAAGAGAAGAAGGTTATCGAAAAGGAACCTCCTTTAATCGGTAACCTTTATACTTCTTAATATTACTATTATAAGTAACTCTTCACCAGCACTCTATCTCTCTCTTTTTCGGAACCAAAAACCTCTCTTTATCTCTACAACTCTTTCGAATTTGAAACAAAACAAAGATAAAGAAAGAATTTCTGATTCTTCTGTGCCTGAAGAAATTTAAGCATTAGTGGTGAAATGTG
The DNA here is from genome assembly GCA_905132765.1 of Moricandia arvensis. Classification (NCBI taxonomy): domain Eukaryota; kingdom Viridiplantae; phylum Streptophyta; class Magnoliopsida; order Brassicales; family Brassicaceae; genus Moricandia; species Moricandia arvensis. The sequence continues at coordinate 491,631 of CAJHQP010000015.1, read as the reverse complement.
CTGCCGCTAACTCCTTCAAATATATCTATAGACTGAGAGTGACAAATAAGTCTATGAAAGCATTTAGAGAACGTTCCGACATTTACGAATCTTTTGATGTGTTTAACTTCCCTTGGTATGTACCACTGTTCGAAAACTCGTTATACGATATCCGTGCGGTAACCCTGTACCTAGCAAATTATTGAAAAATCTGAAAAATTGAAGAATACGCGGAGAGTAATTTTTAATAAATTATTAATTTTAATTATACAGAAATCATAGAATACCTACTTAAATCATATATCATAATTTTACCTTTTTCATTCACATTTATATATGTGAAATTTATGCATGCATCATGGCCTAATCTAGAAAATGAGCCAAAATTCAAATTTATTTTCCAGCAAATAAACAAACTATTAGTTTTAGGGATCCTTGTAAATTAATGGTCTTGGGAAAATGACCAAAATCTCACGTTTATAGAAACACATTGTTTGTTGGGCTATTAGCAAAATTGACTCAAAACATAAAGCCAACTATAAAACTAATCTATGATTTTTTTTGGATTTTTGTTTTTCTTTATTCACCCCACAAACTCACATTATTTACAAAAATGCCATTAATTTTTTTTCGAAAATGTATTTTTTACTCTCTCAACCTCATCATCTTAAAGTATTTACAAGACTGCCATTGCCATCAATACACCAACCACCATGAACAACTAATTTGAAGCTCTTAATGCCCCTAAATCGTTATCTCACTCATTCTTTCTCCATTCTTATCAACTACGAACAATATAACTTTCACTTTCTCATCCAAAAACCCAAGATTTTGATAACAAAATTTTTATGGTTTAATGAGGCATTGAACCTTACAATTCTTGGTGGGTCACTTTCTTTTGAGCTTTTGTGTGCTAATGAAATTATCTCACTAACTTAAGGTATGGAATTGAGATTTTTTTCCAGATTTGTTCGTCTTCTAGGTAAGTCGTCTGGCTGTAGAAGACTTACATGGAAGTCGTCTGGCTGTAGACGACTTGCATGGAAGTCGTCTGGTCAATCCCTAGACACATTTAAGTCTTCCATGTAAGTCGTCTGACTTTGTTTGATAAAAAAAAACTCGAGATGACTTACATGTAAGTCTTCTAGGAGAAACAAGTTAGTTTTGCATTTGACAGGAATGTGTCAGAAATTTGACTTTTCCTGGACGACTTACATGTAAGTCATCCAGAAGAAAAAAATATTTTATCTTTTTCTAGAAGACTTACACAAGTCGTCTCATGTTAGTTTTGCAATTGAAATATTAAACAAAAATATTTTTTTTCTCAGACGACTTACATGTAAGTCAGCCATGATTTTATTCCGAGATTCTGGTCAAACCGAAAAAAAACATGGACAACTTACATGTAAATCGTCTGGTAGACGACTTACATGTAAGTCGTATGGGAAAAAATATTTTTGTTTGATATTTCAATTGTGAAACTAACCTGAGACGACTTACATGTAAGTCTTCTAGAAAAATAAAAAATATATTTTTTTTAAGTTTCTTCTAGACTAAGTCGTCCAAGAAAAGTCAAATTTCTGACACATTCCTGTCAAATGCAAAACTAACCTGTTTCCCCTAGACGACTTACATGTAAGTCGTCTCGAGTTTTTTTTATCAAACAAAGTCAGACGAGTGTTAAGATTTTTTGGTTAGTCGTCTAGACGACTTAACTATATGTGATATTTGAACATCTATGTGTTAAGACCTTTAGCTTAGTCCATACGACTTAACTATATGTTTTATTATGGACTTATCTGTGTTAAGACTTTTTGGTTAGTCATCCAGACGACTTAAGTATATGTGTTATTTGAACTTCTCTGTGTTAAGACCTTTAGGTTAGTCGTCCATACGACTTAAATATATTTTGATTGTGAATTTGCAATTTAAAAAGGCAACAAGTAAAACATTACATTATCCTGAAAGATTACTGCACTACCAAACTAATTTCCTACAAAATCCTAGTTTGGTAGGAGGATATGTTACAAAAAACATCATTCTATCCTAACCATATTCCCATCCCAATATACAAAAGCATACAAAATAAGTTTAAGTACAAATATCAGATCAGACAATTATTGCTCATAAGTTTCCGGGTTCTCGTAATTTTCTACGTTCTCTGCCTCATGGCATCCATGCGTCTCTTGAAATATATCCACCGCCATCTTCTCCCTGATAGCCCTTGAGTTCTTATCACAAAAGTTTGCAGGAAATGGCATCCCAAGAGGATGACATTCTATGTACTTGAGGGTGTACACGCCACTGTCACTAGCTAGGCACTGAGGTACTCCAACGGTTACTCTCTGAAATGTGTATAGCTGCAGTGTGTGTTGGACACATTGTTCTTTAGAGCCAGCACACTCAACAAGCAGATAAGGGATCATTGTGGCAAAAGGCTCCATTAACTTATCGAGTTGTCCAGGTTTAATATGTCCAACAATGCTGTCCCAGATGACTATGTGCTTATTAGGGATTGATATCCATATAGCAATCCAATGATCATTCTTGAAGTTGACTGACGCATATATATCATCCACATCCAACCCCCACACTTTCATAGATTGACAAAATGATGGTACTAAGCCTGCATGATAGTTCCATGCCCCACCAGGGAGTCTTCTTCCTAAACCGTTGTGATTGCCCTCCGAACTCCTAAACTCCGGGTACTTGGCCGTCCACTGCTGAGAAAATACATAATCAAGAATGCACATTCTCTCGCTCCTAAAATACTGGGGATTTTTTGGTATCAAAGCCTCAGTAAATTAATAAAAGCATCCATATGCTGCATATTTAACAATACAAGTCAAACAAAATTCGTTTGTAAGTCGTCAGATGACTTACATGTGAGTCGTCTCTAGAGAAGACTTAATAGATGACTTATGGGTAAGTCGTCTGTAAGTCATCCATAGAGAAGACTTAACAGACGACTTACGGGTAAGTCGTCTGCTAAGTCTTCTCTAGGGACGTAACAGACGACATACGGGTAAGTCGTCCCTAGAGAAGACGTAACAGACGACTTACGGGTAAATCGTTTGTTAAGTCTTCTCTAGGGATGACTTACAGACGACTTACTGGAAATATAAATATTTAAAGAGAAGACATAGCAGAAGACTTACAGAGTCGTTGAGCTATGCTAAGGGGTTCAGAGGATGTGATACAACATACTTGGGCATGAAGGTGGTATTTTGGGCACAAGTGTTCTATAGAAACTACAAACAGAAAATGTAGATAAGCAATAATGTTTTGTAGACTGATGCAAGCTATTATGGGACATTCTCTCACTTACAGATCAAGTTTCAGCCAGTAAGTGAGTACCTTCGACATCTTCTTCTCAGCGGGTGCAAAAGGATCATAGCCTGGGCTAACGTTAGTGTTTGGAATGATCTGTTTGGCAATGATGTTTCCCTGAAAAGGAGATTGCTTTGAAGTAGCAAGTTTCCTTGCTCGCCCACTCTTTGCACGGGCACATACCATAGCCTCATCCTTCTGTGTCTGCCTTCTAGCTTCACCTTGCTGTATATTTGAAAGAGTGGGTTCTTGTTTGACCAATAGAAGAACACTAGGTTCAACACTCGGTTCTTTATCCTCAGGCTTATTTGCTATCACAAGACTCATCTCTTTTGAGGACTGACTTGATTCTTCAGCCACAAGAGGTCTCGCTTTTGCCCCATTCACACTTTCACTCTGCAATTTAGATGTACAAGATGGGTTTATAAAATATTAACCGAATATCCAATTCACACATGAAACAAAATCCATACATAAGCAAAAATCCGACCACACTAGAAACAAAGCACACAGGTTTTGACATACAATGTTCATCCATGCACACACAAGAAACAAAGCACATCGAACTTTCAATGTTCATTCCTAACACTTTGCCTAGTCAATCTATTTTCTTTGATTTAGGGAGAGGTTGTACTAACCCTGGGTTGGTGTCCTTGTGCAGTGATTTGAAGATCACTAGATGCAGTCCCTTTTTTGGTGACTCCCACCTTCTTCTTCACAGCTTCCAGCCTATCCCCCAAAATCTTGATCTCCCTCAGGCACATCCCAAAACCGTCCCTCTTGGCATCAGTTATGTCCTTCAAGCTACTTTGAATCTCCTCTTTGGTCATCCCACCAACAGCCGGAGAAGGCTCTGAACGAGCCCCTTTAGGAGCCTCTTTACTAGCATTTTCCTCAACTGAAGCCTCAGCCTCAACAGAAGCCTCTTTACGAGATTTCTTCTTTGGTCTTGGAATTTCTTGCTTCACAATAATCTCTGCCTTCGATGCACTCACTTCCTTCTTCACAACAATCTTTTGATTGACCCACATGTTAGTACCGGTGACTTCCCAGCAATCCATGGTCCTCTTCCAGTTAGATTTGTTAAACATGACTTAATTATGTTCACGGCGGGGTCCTCTACATCAAAGTCCCATTGTGGAAACATGTCATCAAAATCCTTCTCAACAAAGTTGATTACGTTAGTCTGCAGTAAATAAAAGATATCAACTTAGATTGTCTGTAGTAAGTAAAAGACATCAACTTGTGCTTATAGTTAAATCGTCTGGAAAGTCTTTGAGAAAATACTTCGTAGAAGACTTAGAGTTAACTCGTCAGGAAGACTTACTTAGAGTTAAGTCGTCTGGAAGACTTACTTATAGTTAAGTCGTCTGGAAGACTTACTTATAGTTACTTATAGTTCAGACAACTTAACTATAAATAAGTCCTCCAGACGACTTAAATCGAAGTAAGTCTTCTAGACGACTTAACTCTCAGTTAGTCTTCCAGACGGTTTAACTCTAAGTCTTGTACGAAGTATTTTCTCAAAGACTCTCCAGACAACTTAACTATAAGTCTTCTACGAAGTCTTAGGGAGTGAAGTTTAAATACCTGTCTGAAGAGAGCCATTTTAAAACATATGCATCCTTTGCCACCATTGTAAGCTAGTAACAGTGAAGACGGTCTGTTTGGTATGAGTTTCCCAAAAGTAGCACCCAATTTTGGCAGAGCAAAATATGCCCACACCTGAAGAACTTGTATAAACCCATTAACCGTGTAAGATCCAGTCACATATTTTCCCTTCAGAGAGTTCATCAGTACCTTAAACGCCACTCTGCCCCATGATAATTCTCAAATTGTTCTAAATCCATCACTAGCCTTGCAAGACTAGATCTTGTAGCAGTTGAATACTTTCTTCCTACAATGAATCCAATGAAGATGTCAAAGTATCCAAGACGCATGCGATCATCCCGAGACCACTCTTGGCATCTCTGACATGCTGCTATTATCTGTTCAGTAGCTGGCCTAGCATCGAGATCAACAACCATCAACTCCCAGAAAACAATCATCTCCTTCGTAACCTCACACCTTAGATTTTCCAGGTCCTGGATGTAATCGCAGTTCAGACCAGTGAAGTGTTCAAACTCTATGAGTGAAAACCTCACCGGTTGTGGACCAACAAGACACCAAAACTCAAACTTCTTCTTGATATCAAGCTGGAAACAGAGCATGAAATGAAGCATCCTTGATGCCCATTCAAACGCAAGCTCCTTGAAATTAATGAACACTCCCAACCTTGACTCCTGGAGCTCCTCTCAATCATCATCATGAAGAGCATCTTTTATAGCAGCAAACAACTTCGAGTCATCAGTATGATACGAAATGCTTCTTGTTGGATGTGGATCCTCCCCTAAAGTAAACTTTCTCTTCGGGAGTTCTGGCAAATCCATTTTCCGGTCTGAAAAACAATCAAAACAAACATGTAAATTTTGGTGAGGACAATACTTAGACGCGACCACTTACAGACATATCTCAAAATCGTCTGATAAGTCTTCTGCTAGAAGACTTGTCAGAGGAATTACCAGTAAGTCGTTTGATAAGTCTTCTGCTAGACGACTTGTCATACGACTTACCTCGTCTGATAAGTCTTCCGCTAGAAGACTTGTCAGAGGACTTACCAAAGAATAATCAAGACTACAATTTTTAGGGTTTTACGGCGGCTAAACGGCTTAAGACAAGAGAAATAACTTACCGGCGGTGGCGTTCAGCACGTGGTTTCATATCTGAAAACAGCGAAGTGGTTGGTCAGTTTAAACTACTACAATACTCTACGGAATGAAGGAGAAACATGATTCGTCGTAAGAGGAGAGATTACTGGCAGTGAGAACGACAAAATACGAGAACGACGAAACAAATCTGATCCGAGATAGTAAGGGAATGAGTAAATGAGTCGCCTTCGTTATCGCCCTTGGAGAGAAACGGCTTTAACATTACCAAAGTTGTGAAAAAGTAAAAAAAAAATCTATATATATGTCCAGTAAATGATCCGGTTACGTTTAAAAGTACATTGGTAAAATTATTCACCAGGCGACTTACATGGAAGTCGTCTAGACCCTAAACATAATCCTTAAACTTAACTAACTAACTAAACACTCATAAAATCAAATTAAACTTAAAAAGTGTTTACTATACACGTAAATAAACACATATAGGTAAAAATTAATTTAAAAAAAAACATTCAAGCTTTCCAAAATTTAACCCTAAGAATACATACAATACTACAACATATGTTGTCATACCCTAAAACCAAAGAATACCATGATTAACTACTTTCACTCATCTATCTTGAAAACTATTCAATTTTATTATATTTTAATTTACATCACTTAAAACTGTTTATAGTTACATGATTTTAATTTTTCATTTGTCAAAATATTTTTTTTAAAAATTTAAAAATTATTTTTAAGATTAACTATTGTTGGGCCCAATAATCGGCCTCGTCGAATAGATCAAGCTCGGACTTCGCGTCTCAACCGCATATCCAAATTAATAGGAGGATCGTTACGAAGATCAAGTGGAGAATGCGACTATAAAAGAGAGAAGGAGGAGAGCTAAAGGATCATCGCGCAAAACCCTAGCAATACACTTTAGACCTACGACCTCAATCTCTTTAGCTTATTCTTTGTAATCTCTTTAAATCGATCTCATTTCTGAGTGTAGAAACATTGTTGTATACTTCTCATTGATTCAATACCAAGTCCATTTCTATCTTAGTTCATAATCAAACACTACCAAATACTTTGTGTGGGTTTTAAGATCCACATTTTGCCATCGTCTGTGGGGATAAACGAAACACAAGAGTCCTCGCTAACAATCCGATCTAAGATTCCGAAGCACGAATATGGATCCCTCAGGAAACACCTCAGGATCAGCCGATTCGCGTCCTTCCAACGTCGATCTTGCAGGATCCACGTTAGGAACCGGCACCACAACCACCAGAGATAACACGCAGCAGGCCGCTGGGGTCACTCCGAGTCAGATCTCACCGGTAATCGATCCATCGGGACCATCGGTCCGAGATCGCACCGGATCCCGAGTCTAGACCCGAACCGGGGATAGGCAGACTGACTTCGCGACACAGGGAAACATGCCGGTCTGCCTGATTCCAATGGCACAAACCCGCGAAGAGATGAGCGAGATTTGTCATATGGTAGCAGCCCTGATCGATCGGACACAGAACCAAGAGATCGCTAACCAAGCCATGTTAGGGCGGTTGGAGCAGGCCGAGCGCGATCTCACAAATCAGAGAAACGGAACCGCGGAGAATCTCAGCAATCAATCAGATGCTGCAAACAGAACTCCAGATCCTTTACGGCAAGCCCCAAGCGGGATAACCTTGTCGGATCTCCCCAGCAACAGTTCTGTCAGATTCACGGGGGAAAGTTCGCAGCAACCACAGCGACCTGGTTTTACCCAGTGAAGCCTGAGTTACACCGATCTAGATGAGATCCAAACCACAACCCAGGCGCGCCGCAAATCGTCCGATCCTCTTCAAGGAACCTGGACTTACCCAAGTCGGGATCAAGGAACCTCGGGGACCCCAGGTCGAACACAAAGTACCTGGATCAAAAGATCAAGAGCTAATCGAACAAATACTGACGAAATGCGATCTCCAGGACCTGCATCAGGATTCTGGATCCCGGAGTTTCGACCGACCGAACCGCAGAATCCTGACTCCCTGGATATCGATGGGATTCCAAGACCGCAAGGTGAAGCCGAATCCCTCCAGGGTTACATGGAGAGAAATGATGCCGAACTCAAAAGAATACATGCCATTGTGCATACGGCTACGAGTGCGGCACAAGACATAGACAAAGTGCTCGGAGAGACAAGACGAACACCCTTTACACACAAAATAACCAGTGTGAGGCTGCATGATGTTGGAAAGATTAAATTCCCAGAATATTCCGCGAACAGTGATTCAAGGGCCCATGTACGAGCATATTGACTCTCGATATCACGAGCCCACCTTTCCGACGAAGAAAAAGAAGCCGGATACTGTCGTTTCTTCGCCGAGAACCTTTCCGGATCTGCCTTAAAAGTGTTTGCTGGCCTCGAAGGAAACTAGATCGACAACTTTGAACAACTAACCTCAGCCTTCTTGAAACAGTACTCCGTCTTCATGGAGATAAGAGCAACCGAAGCGGACCTATGTAACCTGAAGTAGGCACCATCGAACCACTAAGGAAATACATCAACAAATACGGAGAGATCAAGGCTAAGATCGCTAATCTAAACGAAGGCGTAGCAATCGTGGCCCTGAAAAATGGGGTCTGGTTCTCCTCCAAATTCCGAGAAGAAATGGCGGTCCGAGCCCCGACCTCATTAGACGACGCCTTACACCGAGCATCGTACTTTGCAACCCACGAAGAGGAGGTCGCAGCGCTCAAAGAGCAGTATAGTGCAAACAAAAACCACGCGGCCAAGAAAACCTCGGTAAAGGAACAACCCACGAAAGGACCGTACTCCTTCGCCGTCAACAATACCGGGCCGAACAAATTATCCTCCTTCGAGGCGAGCAAATTTTTTACGTTTCACAACCGCAAAGGACATTCAACCGAGGAATGTCGAGCAGCTCAACGGAACAAGAGCGAGCAAGAGGATAACAACGAGAACTCGGAGAGGAAGAAGCCCCATCCACTCTGAAAAGCAAGGGAAAAACAAAGGGCACCTCTAAGAAAAGAGGAAGAGAAGCCGACGAATCACCTGGATCCCCTCCCCCCATACCAAAAAAGAGGGTAGATATGATCTCTTGGGGAAGTGCTCCAAGGAAATCTGGTAACGGCTACCTAAGAACAGAAGTCAAGTCGAGCCTAAAACTCTATCCCAGATAACCATAACAGTCACAATACAGGAGTCTTCGAACCAGCAATCGACTTCAGCAGTCACCGCGAACCCGCAATCAACTTCAGTAGTCACCGTGACACCGCATTTTAACGGGTCTGAAGCTGTGAGACGTTTCGACATTGCCGCTAAAGAAGACCAAACCCGGAGGATGCCCCATATCAGGAAGCTCCTCGAAAAACCAAGCAAATACCAGAAAAAGTTGCGGGCTCAAGATAGCTCATCCTCGAAGAAGCATAACCTATCTAGGGGGCAAGAGTACCCAAAACCTGACAAAAACTGGCGCTATCCCCCTATGGAGAAGAAGGGAACCAAAAAGAGAATCGATTTCATTTATGGCGGGTCAAAAATTTGTAACTCAGTCAACTCCATTAAATCTCACCAAAGGAGAGCAGAAAATAACATCAGAATCAAGGAGGCTCTAACTGGTCCTAATTACGAGATTACCTTTCACGAAAAAGAAACAAACAAGCTCGATAAACCGAACGACGACACCTTGGTGATTCGATTAGACGTCAGAGGATGTGAGCTCTCCAGAATAATGATAAGACATTGGAAGTTTGGCCGACGTTCTATTCTATGACGCCTTCCTAAGAATGGGCTTTACCAAGGCCCTCCTCAAGGAAGAACGAACCCCTTTGATCGGTTGTGCCGGAAATACGACATACTCCCTTGGATCGATCGAGCTGGCCTTTACAACACGGGAAACGCGAAAGATTGTAGAATTCCTAGTAATTGATCGACCAGCTCCTTTCATTGCCATACTCGGAAGACCTTGGTTATATAGAATGAAAGTCGTTCCATCTACTTATCATCAATGCCTTAAGTTCCCATCCCCAAAAGGAATCGAAACCATACGAGGAAGCCAGAAGAGCACAAGAACGTGCTATCTAACCAGCTTTAAAGACATTGCCTCGACCTCGACATAGCCCAGACAAAAACGATCATCTTAAAATGACCTCGTCCAGCCGAGGGAAATAATCAAACTACGTATGGACTTGATCCCTCGAGAAAGGTACGTAGGCAGCTCGAAACCCGAGTTCAGTCAACCCAATCCAACAAAATTTTCATTTTATCTTACGACTTAGAAGGAACATATACGATATAAGAAGCAACAAAGAAACCGCTAACTATGTCCTTCCTTTTGTTTTTTCTTACTCTAAAGTTGTAATTTCATACTTGCTCGGATCATAAATCGCAATAAAATTAAGTTCACCGCTTCCAGTACAAACTTCATACTAATACGATTCGCCGTGCGATCCCGAGGTCCTGATCAAGCTTTCGGACACGGCGAGTCCCACCTTAAAAGAGCGGCTCTAATCTCGAGAAACTTACCTAAGCCAACCCCGAACTAACGTCGGAGGCGATATCAATCGTATCCGAGCTAAGGTCACGAACGCAAAATAAAAAGACCCATACATTATTCGAGTTACCCAAAATCAAGTAGATCCCCCCTTTATTACAAAACATTAAAAGTAAAGAAAAATAACGATTCAGTCCTCACATCGAGCTCTCCCTCATGACGAACATCTTGGTCGCCAAAACCGTCTTTCAGCTCACCTCCCTCGGACTGCCCCTTCGCGAAGAACTCATCCGGAAGATCCACCGACATTTGGGGCAGATCCAGCTTCCCAACGGAGAAATCCGTTACCGCATTGGCATCCACTTCGGCTCCAAGATTGATCTCTTTCGCGCGAAGACGAGCAAGCTCGTCCAAAGTCAACAAGTCATTGTTCATAATTTTTGGAGCAGATCGATATTAGCCATAACCTCCCAGAGACGAGCCTCACTATCAGCAGCCACCTTCTTGCACTCCCACTTTTCCTTCAAAGACACCAAGACATCTAGATAGCTATCAGCCATGGTCTTTTTCGCTTCATAAGACGCCCGATGGAGGCTCGCGGCATGTTCTGAGGAAACAGACTCAATCTGAGCCTCCAGACGAGACACCTTCTCAAGAGCCACCTTCTTCTCCTTTCCAGGTACCCGAAGGCGAGCTTCAACCAAAGCGGACTGATTACCAATCTTCTCGACGTTCACTTTTTTCACGATCCTGGGCCGCCTTCAAGCTCGCCTTCAAACCCCTCACGACCTTCTTTATCTCAAAAAGCTCATCGGAGCAGGGGGACATCTTGCAAACGTTTTTCCAGAGTCGTAGTGAACTCGTTGTTTGCCTCCATCACCTACTCAACAGAAGGAAAATGAACATAAAGACTAGCTTCGGAAAGCCGATTACAATAGAAATCACTTACATTGGCATGAGCAACAACCATCTTGACATACGCATCTCTTTCCGACATGTTTCTCAGAGAAGGAAGAGGACACCCCGCAGGTTTGAAATGTCTAACCAGATGTGCAACGCTGTCCGAATCTTCAGTGATGGGACAGTCCTTTGAGTGAGAAAATTTCCAATGGAATGGCTTCACAGCACCAGTATCTCCCGGAACATTAGAATTATGATCGGTACCTGAAGACTTCCCCTTCTTCAGAGGTCGATCGCGACCAGCACGACCATTGGGGCTGTCGGAATTGCCATGGGCTGAAGGCCTAGACTTCTTTCCTTCTCCATTTTTATCTTCCTCGGTAGTCCAAGGAACAGAAACTCTCTCCCTCAACACCTTGGTGAGAGCATCGGTAACAGCCTCAGATCGGATCCGACTCCGCTGGCTCTGCTTCGCGATCTCTCTGGTTCGCGAGAACTCGCCCTCCTCTTTGTCAACATATTCTTCACTAAGGGATCGACAATGCAAACGAAGTAGAAAACAAACAAAGATTTTATACCCAATTTCGAAACAAACCTCGAGAGGATCCCGAATATTTTGATATCAAGCCAACATGGATTCAGAGTTATCAAGAATCAAGGAACAACTAATTAAAACGATTGTTTCTAATATACAAAAGAAAAGGAGATGATAGCAACAAGGAATATTTGATAAACGATCAGAGAAGAAAGAAAAAGAAAAATTAAATGGCCGCGATCGAGAGTAAATCACTCTCCCGAAATGGCCTCATCGTTTGATGGAACAGCGCCACCGACTTCAGAATCCTCGGAAACCTGTGGGAGATCTAGCCCGGATGGTGACCAATCTTCAACGACCGCAAGTTGGAGCACGTCCTCACACTTGATCTCCATCTCTTTCAGGCAAGCGATCTCAGTTCCAATCACAATCCAACCTCCTTCGATCTCCTCAAGCAGTTCAATGTTTGCCAAGACATCGTGAAGACGCACCTCAGCCGCGTTCTCCTTCTTTTTGGCTTCCCACTTCTCTTTCAGCTCCAGCAGGATAGCCTCGTAGCGGTTCACATCCAAACGACGAGCAGCTCGCGAAGATCGACGAACCATCGCATCTCGCTCACGAAGAAGATCAGAGTTCGCCGCATTCAGGGAAGCAATCTCACGCGCTGAAGTCTCATTTGAAGACCTTGATGCCTTCAAATCCTTCTTCATGGCCTTTAGCCGCAGCGACTTTCTTCGGATCGCCGCCCTTGCAACCTTGAGGTCAGCCTCAACAGACGCCTTTGCAGCCCGCTCAACCTCAATCTGTCTAGTATTTGAGCTCTCACGAACCCTCTTTTCCATAGCAGCGGCTAAATCATTGCCGACCTCTAAAACCTAAAGAACACGTAAGGAAAGGTTGATTAACCAAAACAGGAAAGAAATAATCAGAGAAACCGAGACGCCAAAGGTTCACCTTAGCATTTGCCGCCATTAGCTTGACATACAAGTCTCTTTCCGCCAAAGATTCTAGCAAAGGGTGTCGCACCCTCGAGACCTAACACAACGGGCAAGTCGCGTCAAGTCTTCCCAATCACCTGAGACGGGGCGGTCCCCTTCATGGATGAATCGCCAAGGCATCGAACTATCCTCCTCAAGACCACTCAGAGGAGGAGTAGTAGTGGTACTCAATGTTCGAGCTCGCAGCGTGGGGAACCCCTAGACTCAGGAGGAGGCTCATAGTCCGAACTTAAAGAATCCGGACTCGGTTGTTCCCCATATATTGAAGTCCGAGGAGAGGGGGAGTCCACGAGTCGGGGAGTCTTGAAGGTCGCCCTCCTCGACATCCTTCGGAACAGACGATCCTCAGTCTGAGCAGCTAATCACAACAAAGAGAGAAGCAGTTGCGAAAAGAATCATTCCTAAAAGACCAATAGATATCGAGAAAATCAAACCTGAAGGCGTATCGGGGGAGACTGATCGCGGTCTATGTCGCATCACTTCCACGGGAGGAGCTCAAAGAGTCCCTCTCGGAAGCGCGAATGCAACTCGAATTTTAGCAGAATCAAACGAAGACTAGACATTACGGCCATGAGGCAGAACCTCAATGAGACCCTAAAACTCCCCGGTCATCGTCGAGCTACCAGAAGCAACTAGGAAAGAAAAATCTATCGATCACAAAACCTAAAAAGAAGTCCTCAGAAGATATCGAAGTATAGAACAGAACCCTTACCGATATCATCGGCCCACCGGGTAGTAAACCTAGAGAAATCAAAATCTCCGATAGTAGATCGATCAATCTTGAAAACAAAGAAGCTCTCTCTCCATTTGTCGTCACGATATGGCAAGTTGTCGATAACCTGGCGATGGGGACGAGGAAAAATCAAGAAAATCCCCGAAGACTTGCCTTTGCGCTTGATCAAGCAAAGATGGAGGAGCTCGTCAAGACCAAAAACCAAGCCTTGCTCTCTGACCCTAACAGAGAGTGCAAGAACAGACCACTACAAGCTTAGACACATCATGGTAAAAGCAATTTCGGCTTCGGCAAGGAATTCAAGAACCGCCTCCAGGATAAGAAAAGAGAGTCCGCAAGTTTCAAAGAAAGTGGAGTAAACCCCAGAGAACCCGTCTCTGACTCGCTCCGGTGATTCATCGGGCGATATAACATTGATTTCGATCGACTAATCGAAACCAAGGTCACGACGAATACCTTCAAGATTGGCGGATTTGATAGTCGATGCGATCTTAACCATCTTTGAAAAACTGAAATCAAAAAGAGGAAACAGATGAAAAGGAGAATTTATGGTTTGGAGAGTACGAATAGGACTTCTTTCTCGAAGAAGGATGATATTTATAATCCAAATCCACAACTGTTACAAGACCGTTGAGGAGAAATCATTACTCCTAGGGGCGCCTGGTCTGAACGTTACAAGACTAGCTGCACGGGAGTGACACGTGTTGAAAGGGGAGGCCACGCCTCGCCACAATCAATTCAAGGAAAAAGAGACGTTTTTGGGCCAGATTTCACCCTTATATGTTAACGACATCAATCAGAAAGGGCTAGGGGAAAATTGTTGGGCCCAATAATTGGCCTCGTCAAATAGATCGAGCTCGGATTTTGCCTCTCAACCACACATCCAAATTAATAGGAGGATGGTTACGAAGATCAAGGGGAGAGTGCCACTATAAAAGAGAGAAGGAGGAGAGCTAAGGGATCATCGCGCAAAAACCTAGGAATACACTTTAGACCTACGACCTCGATCTCGATCTCTTTAGCTTATTCTTTGTAATCTCTTTAAATCAATCTCATTTCTGAGTGTATAAACATTGTTGTATACTTCTCATTGATTCAACACAAAGTCCATTTTTGTCAATTGGAGTCTGATTACATCGTTGTGTTATGAGGATATCGTTTTCCCACCTTTTTTCTATCTTAGTTCATAATCAAACACTACCAAATACTTAGTGTGAGTTTTAGGATCCACAACTACTTCAGACGACTAACCTGTAAGTCGTCTAGACGACTTTTTGTATCTTAGACGACTCAGACGACTTACTAGGGCTATATTCGTCAAATGATTTATGTTTTATTGTTTGGTCACAAGGGGTTGGCTGTAATTTCACAAAGCTTTTAGGTTAGTTTTGCATTTGATTCATGTTTGGGTATAGATTTGCAATCAAAATCATGTTTTGACTCATATTTGGCAAAAAGCCCTTGTTTGTTTCCACCATTTAGAAAAGTTATAGTAAACATATGTACCTAGTCAATGGAAGTTAGAACCATGGTCGTTTTTTATGCACATGCAAGTGGAGCGATCGAACAGGATCCAAAAATTTAGAGGGTCCACAATTGTTTTTGTTTTAGTAATAATTATAAATATAAAATCATATATTTATTAAAAATCATATAACTATATTTAAATGGGCTTATTTGCCAAATAACAAAAAAGTGAAATTAGATTTTGGGAGAGAAAGTAGAGAGATATAGGAAGAGAAAGTAGGAGAGAGAGGGGGGGGGATTTTGGTTACTTTGTTAATTTTGGTTTTTTTTTCTTAGTCATTGGGTGCAATTTCTGTAGTAAATTAATTTAAGTACTTATTAACGAATAGATAGAAATATAAATTACAAATTTGTCTTTGTTTACTTAACAAACAAAAATGCAATAAGTTAGGTCATAATTAGCATTTATATCATTTATATATTTTGGAACGTAAAAAAATGTTGTTGGTGTTTGTTTTAATGTTCATTGTCAGTTTAGAAGGTTAATATTCTAATTTGATTATGGTTAGGAAACTATTATTAACTAGTGATTATAAATAGGGAGAGAAAGATATAATTTCTACACAACTTTTTTAAAAAATAGCAAACATAAAAAGAAAAACTAGTTTCCAGTTTTTCACGAGAAGAAAAAAAGAAGAAAAAAGAAGGGTCTGCAGCTTCTTGTCTAATCAAAATCAAGAGTCTAAATCTTTTTGTCTAACCACTATCCAGGTTCTATTTTTCTATTAGTTTTCAAGATTATGGTTCTTGATTGTGGATAAAAAAATGTCAAAAGAAAAAAACCGAAAAATTTATAGAATCTCAAAGAGGTGTTTTTTCATACGTTTTTAATTAAAAACAAAAAGATGTTTCTTCTACTCAAAACAATGAATATGAAAATATAGAAATAAATAATAAAAATGATGATAATGTTGATGTTTGAATGCCTAGAGATAATAATAATTGTGATGATGTTTGTGAGTACGATCTTAAAACTGATGATTGTTTGAACTCAAATGATGATGATTTAGAAAATGTAAATGGTGAGCATATGTATACATTTGACATATTTGATCCAAGAAATTGGAATGTTCTTGTAAATAAAGGTCCTAAAAGAGATATGTCTACTAAAAAAGATCCCAAAGATAAATTGAATAGATGTTTTTTTTGGTATAATATAATTTTATTAAATGGAGAAAAATGCAAAATTGATCATAGATTCAGTGGGTGGTCAGGTCGATGGTTTACAAAAGGAAGAAAGGAAAATTATAAAGGTTTTCTACTCCCGTTGGATGTTTGTGAAAAACAAGCAAGTGTCATTGCACACTTTTAATTCAAACCCATCCAAACAAGGAATGCACTGGGCGAAATGAGAAAAATTGTGCTGTCTAAAGAAGGAGCAGAGGATTCAGATTAATCCACGAATTAATCTGGCTTTGCAACAAAAAAAAATGTGGAGATTGTTTCAATTCCTAGGCACTCTTCTTGCGAAAGTTATGGGGGAAGGTTTATCGTCTAGCGAGACGAGCGACAAATATCGAGAGCCCTTCATACATATGGACAATCTTGATTGTAAGTAGGCCTTTACTGACCTTGGGCATCAGACATAAAGTTCATTTAGGGTTTTAGATAAGAGTATGGGAGGACCCATGGATTCCTACGATGCCTGCTAGGCCAGATCAATCTACAGCTCCAATAGTTCACCCACACATGACAATGAATGAATTTATCCACGAAACGTCTAAGGAATGGATGTAGAAATGCTGGAGAACTTGGTTGCTCAAGAAGATATTGATACCACTCAAATTATCTTAAGGAGTGACTGTTACTTTCTCACATAAGAGGTCCACTTGTAGTACTTAAGGATTGAATCCACAGAGCTAGGGCACACAATTATCTCACTCTTATTATAGTTAAGCTAGGCAAGTTATGATCTTGTTAAGTAAACAAGTAAAGTAACCAGAATGATTGATTGATTAGGTTTGTAAATAGTTAAGAGAAATAGTTAGATATAGGGTTTCATGTTAGTAGACTATAGAGGATAGAAGCTAAGGATTTCGTATCCTAGAATTCGAATGCAAACAGTAATTATCAAGTAGTGAATCTATCTATGATTTAAGTCTTTGTTAATAACTCTCGTTGAGAGCTCGAAAAAGACCGTCGATTGATGCTATTGGGCTAGCATCGATCCATGCTCACATAAATCAAGCATTACGATATGTTCACTAAAATTACTAGACCAACTCTTGTATGTATCTAGCAACCTATCTCAGCAAAATTTATTCAAGTAATGATCCCACTCTCGCCGTTGTCAATTATCCTAAGATTATGGTTCTAGTTAGCTACTCTAGAACACATGCAATAAGATGAAGGATATTTGTTACACCCTAGCAGTTCTATTGTTTGGCTAATCTATCAATACCATAAATAAACCCTAAATCTAACATGAGATCTACTCAGCATTATCAAATAAACAAAAATCATAGATGAATTGAATAAATATAAATCAATAATACAGAACCAAAGGAGTTCCAAGAGAACTCTGAAGAAGTTCCTCCCTTCTCTCCTAACACTATAACTATGAACAAAAGAAAGCTTAAATAGCGTGTAGCCTAAACAATGGCTTAGAAACATATGAATAGGATTTAAAGTCGGTTAGGGGCATTATGGTAATTTATGATGGCCTCTCGGATTAAATCGGTTATAAAATAGACTCGTCCTGTTTTATTTCATCACCATTGATCGACACCAAGGATATTATGTCGATTGACATTCCTTTATCTCTTCGACAGCTTCCTCTTGCGAGGTAGAAGGACCAATCTTCAGTATAACGGGTATAACTTTGGCTCTGGAATTCTGTTTGACCTTAAACCAATGGCATTGGAAAGATAACGCAAAGGTATATCTTGAGTAAGAAGATAAGATCAATCTCACCGTGGGAAGGTCTCCATCCATAGATAAACTTTTGACTCGTCTGCGCAGTTTCGTATCTCAAAAGCTCCAGAATCACCAAAGTTCTCTAAAACGTACATGAACCTGAAAATACTCTTTACAACTCCAGAAACACATAATAAACTCTAAATAGGGCCTATAACATGGTCTAAAAGTGATAAATATCGGGACCTATCAACTCCCCCAACTTAACTTTTTGCTTGTCCTTAAGGGAAAGAAGGATAAACCTGTGGAAGAGATTTGAAAAACAGAGACTCGCAAAATCTCTAACTTATCAGTATCACCTCTACTATGTTTCAACCACATCAAATAAATTTATAATCTTAGAGGAACTTTATATACCTTATCCTAGTATAGCAACAAAACCCATTCTACCAGCAACTTAGCAAATATTAGTCTCACTCACCCCTCTACTAACCTCATTCTTTTTGCAAAAACTGAAAGTGCAGACTTTACCTTGGGAGTATCGGTCAAATAAACATGGAATCTTACTCAAGCAAATATATGAACACAAAGGCAGTCTTCTCTGATCTCTTTCTTTCATATTTTCTCTCTTCTTTGAATCTTTTTTTTATCTCAAATCAAACGATCAGTGATTCTGATTCAGTCCATCATCTTGAAATCTTCTTTTCAAATTTTCTTTCTTTTCTCTTTTTTTTTTATTTGATAAAGTGTAGGCGAATAATGGGGTCATTGGTAATGTACATACCCCAAGCTTCCAACGATGTGTGATTCTTCCTTTGAATTAGAATAGTGGAGTCATTAGTAATGTGTCTACCCCTCTGCCTCTAGTGATGGAAATTGGGCCCTCCCGCAACCCATTTGTCCCGCCCTGCTATGGTACCATTTTCAGTGGGGTCTTTGCGGTACGCGGGTTCTGAACTCTCTGACCAACCCCGACCCGCAATATAGCAGTGGATATGCGGGTAGGCCCACAGGCCCATATCTTCAAAGCTTGACCAATCCTGTAAACCTGCAAGAAGAAGAGCCAGTGGTACGTTATCAAGTTGAAAAAATCCATTAAGTTACAAGTATTAGTCTCAACTCTCTTGTTACAAGCATACAACATTGTCCATAATGTAATTCAAATCAAACATATGACAAACAAACAAGTAACTCGTAAGTTACGTTTCATTAGTTATCACTTTCATTATTCTCGTTTTGAGTTTTAGACAATGTTCGGACTGAAGCTTGTTTATACACGAGTGCTTATCTCTGAGCATGTACACTAGTCTCTTGCTCCACTCGCTGATCACTAGAGCATGTATTATCTTCTACAATTTAATATCATGGAAAAACAAAAACATACAAAGGTTTCAGCATGAGCCAAGTTCGTACTATGACACAAGTTATTTATCATTGGAGAAGTGAATCACTTAACATACCCGGTAGTGGCTCCTGTATGTATATGTATTATAATTATAGTAGAGAATTTCGAATAGTCCTTCAGTGGTACCTACAGAAACTGTTATGGCCAAAAACAATATGGCCAAGTATAAGATGTTATGAAGTTTATCTTCATCCAAGACTTCTGATAAGAAGTTCATAACCTTAGATGCTGAGTGGTAGTTGACATTATACTCAAGGAGTACCCATTTGTATTCTCCAGAAACTGCAACTTGTCCTACAATCCTGCTGAGATATACATGTTATACTAAAAGATCAGTCTTGGCATCACTAAGTAAATTCAACAAAAACCACATGATTTTGTAACTAATAGTAAAAGCTCCTGCTACCATCAAGTCCCAAGGTTCTCTAACATTAGCGTCTGAGATTCATCTTAATATTAACTATACATCTGTCGATTATCCAAATCAGCTATACCACACTTCAACCCGTTGATAATTATATTGGTCCACCAAGCAAAGAGAATAGGAATGTTTAGAAAACTCACATTCGAGAACGATAATTAAGTATCCAGAACACAACATATCTCCACTCCTTAGTATATCTTGAGAGGTAAAACCCATTCTAACCAGAAAAGCTTCCCTCTTCTCTAAGAACGACAACCTAAGAGAGACAAACAGAGATGAGAACTCTCCAGAAATGAGAAAAACGCAAATCGCCATCGTCATCTCCGATTTTCTCTTTGTTGGTGTCACCAAAGAGACAAAATGACAAAATTCAAGTAGGCCACCCAATTGTCCCGCGTCCCACTTTGGCCCAATACCGTCGCAGTACTTCCTGCAAGACCCGCTAACAAACGGGCCGTAAAATCTTTGCCCAATCCCACCCTGCAGGGAAGCCTCTATTTTTCCATCTCTATTGGCATCTCAGGAAATCATCTCAATCTTTTCTTTTCTAGATGTCGAAGAGAGAGAGGGAAGGGAATCAAAAGCACATAGACCTTTACCTTCCACATTTGCAGTAGGATCCGATCCAATGTATGCCAAACTCCAAAGCAAGAAAATAAGTCAAAAGTACTTTGAAGGTCAGGTCCGGTTCCTCCAAAATTTCAAAGCAAGTGTGATATAAGTGGCATGATGATCCACTTTGGTATCTCTAGTACTCTCTTCAACCAGCAAGTCTAAGAATGGTGCTATAATGCGGTTAGATAATAAGTAGAAAATTAAATTAGATCATAATCCCTTTCTATACTCAATAAAAACACATAAAAATAAAGATCAAAATAAAACACAATATCAGTAATACATCCTCCAGACTTAAAACAACATTGTCACTAGTGTTATACAGTTTAAAATTGGTGGGAAAATAAATCAAAAGGACAAAATTTAACAAGGAAAAACGGTATACCTGCTCGATGTGAGTGTCGATCGTCAATAGTGAAGTGACGATCGTTACTTTTGATGCTCTGTCCATCGATTCTGGCCTGCCATCAATCGATGTTTGATGCAGAACTCGCCTTCCTCGGATCTCTTTTTTTTCCGATGAACACTGCTGCTGCTACAGTGTCAATCGACGATGCTGCTATAGTATCAATCGACGATGCTGCTATAGTATCAATCGACGATGCTGCTACAGTGTCGCTCGATGACGCTGCTACAATGTTGATCGACACTGTTCATCATATTTTTCTGATGAACAGTGCTGCTTCTACAGTGCCGATCGACGATGTAGTCGACACTGTTCATCGTATTTTTTATCTGAAATAAAACAAATACAAAAATTAGTAATAAATGAAAAATAAAACCAAATAATTACTTACCTAACAGTGGGTTGTCTCCCACTTAGCGCTTATTTTAAATTAATAGCTTGACTTCTGGAGATCTGATTCTGTCCTAATGAGAATGAGAACTTGCTCCAAAACAAGTCTCAACGTCTTCTTTCTTCATCTTCATCACGCTTTTTGTGAAAGCCTCCATAGTCTTTTCTCCTTTATCTATCAGCTAAAAAATAAGGAGTGCTCAAAGCTTTGCAAATGGTTGTGAGAAGCAATTGTTGTGCACTCTGTATTTCTCGAAACCATATGAGAAGTGAGGAATCAATGATAAGTGAGGACCACCCTTGGTCATTTTTGTCTTTTCCAAATTCCTACTCTTCTTTCTAATACTTCCCCAGACTTGGCTGTTTCTCTCACTGCGTGTTGAGATACCCAAGGGGTGTCGATCGACACAGAGTGTGGAGTGTCGACGACATTGGGTCTGAAGAGAATTTCTTGACATCATCTTCTAGACCTGATTTTTTTAGAAACAGCTGCATGCAGAGAATCTTCTAGTATCCCAATGCAGTATCCCAAATTCTCACTTATGTTGGGTGTAATAGGTAGTTCTATTTCCAAAATAGCACAGGGAACCACAAACTTCACAAGGTCATGTTTCCTCTTCACTCTTTTGTGAAAACCAGCAGCTTCTTCTGCAGATTGGTGGTCTTAGATGTTCGTGGACAGTAAGGTATGAGGCCTCGGACTTGTGCATTGTCTCCTCAACTTGTTCCAGCTAAATTATGTAACATGACAGTTCGTGCAACCAAGGGTGTCGACCGATATCATCAGGTGGGTGTTGATCAATGCAGTCAGGTGGCTGTCGGTCGATGTTATCCAGTGGGTAGCGATTGATGCTAGTTTTTTTCTGAAGTCTCCAGATCTCTTCCCAAAGTGTGATTTTCGTCATCAAGCTTTTGCTCCGAATCCTGACCCAAATCTTTAGGCTGTGCTTCATCCAATTGCTTCAAGAAATCATATAGCTCTAAGAGATCTTCCATTGTGATCTCTTTATGTTAATCCAAATATTCAAGCTGTTCTCCATCCTCTAACTCCAAGAACTATTCCATGGTGATCTCTCTGACTCCATCTAGGAAAATATAACAACTTGATACATCAGTTCTCTTTAGTGTCGAGTCTATAATGTCTTAAGGACAACTCGATGTTTCTTGGATTTTAAGTGGCATCGACTGACAACAGGGGCTAGTGTCGATCGATGCTGAGGTCTTAGTGTCGATCAACTCTGAGGTATTTGCAAGGTTCTAAAATGCGGCCGCACAGACCGATTAACCGGTGGCGAAACGCTACGCGGTGGTTTACCGTAGCGCTTTCTGATAATCGGCCAAAAAATCGGAATCATTAACTCTTCTTTCTTTTTTTTTTGGGTTTCTAAAGGTTAGAATCAGCTATTATATTTGTAAAATCTGCAAGATTTAAGCCTATTAATCAAAGAAAACGCATAAGGAAAACAATGGCGGCTGTAAAACTATGTCTGCGTAACCTAACTCGGCTAGGGAAGAAGATAATAAAAATTTCGTTTATGCCATTAATGAAAAGAAAAACAAAAAAAATTGAAAACACGATTAACATAGATAGAAACAGGGGTGAGGAAAAATGTCAATGGGTTGTTTCCACTAGGCCATGAAACTTTAATTATTTTTATACGCTACTACTTGTTTATTACATATATTTCTCAGAAAATAAAATAAAATACATAAAATTAATTCCCGATTAATCATCGATTAATCCCCAACGTTTTGTTAATTCGCTAGGAGTACACCGACCGCCCGACTAACGCCTAGCGTATTCTTGAAGAAGGGGTATTTTTGCCGATCGATGCTGAGGTCGGATCACTAATATCAGCTTCTTCTGCTCTGCTCTGCTCAGATCCATGACGTACATCACCCTTTGCTATATTGTGGTTGATCAGCTGCATATCTTCAGTTCGCCCCTCGTCTTCTGCCAACCTTCAAGCATCATGTCCCATTTATCATTAAGCTCTTTTTCTCGAGTAGCTTCAGCATCATCAATAAATTTGTTGAGGAATGTTCTTTCAATTTCTTCCCAGCAGGTTAGAGATCCTGGCTGCAGTTGACTAAACTAGCTAGATGCATTCCCATAGAGAGTGTGGGAAAAAAATCTTGCAGAGTATGCATTCCTCAGAGTATTCACACAGTTTAGCACTCACGATTTAACCCATAAAAGTTTTGATGTGTTTTCTGGGATCTTCCTGAGGAAGACCCTTGAAAAGATGCTGACCTAACCAATTGTTCTAGTCGGGGTGCAGCTCAAATTCGCCTTCTCTAGCAACAGAAATTGCATCAGAGACTACAACCTCCTGTGTATAAATCAGTTGTCTTGCACTGTTGCGAGCTCGAACTTCTTCATCTCACAAGATCCCATTCTCATCAAAACTCAGTATGAGTACCTCGACCTTCTCTGTTTTTCCGTAAGTAGTGTCAATCGATACCGAGGAGTTGATGTTGATCGTTCGTGAATCAGTAGCCTCCTTTGAAGAACCCAAAAAAACTCTTGTCATTGCTTTCTGGTACTAAGATGTATGTACCTTAAACAAAAGAAATTGTTTTTTATGTAAGTAAACTAAAATAGAAAAATAGCCTAGAGAAATGAAACAAATTGAGTCTAATGGTGAATCATCGCTCCTGACAATGGCGTCAAATTTGATACCACTCAAATTACTCACTCAAATAAGAGGTCCAGTTGCAATACTTAGGGATCGAATCCATAGAGAGTTAGGGCACACAATAGACCCATTATTATTTTAGTTAAGCTAGGTAAGTTATGATTTTATTAAGTAAAAATGTAAAGTAACCAGAATAATTGATTGATTGGGTTTGTAAACAATTATGAGAAATATAGATCTAGGGTTTAAGGTAAGTGGATTATAGAAGCTAGAAGCTAAGGGTTTTGTATCCTAGAACTCAATGCAAACAGTAAAATATCAAGTAGTGAATCTATCTATGATTTAAGTCTTTGCTAACAACTCTCGTTAAGAACTCACAGTCAAAAGATGCTATCAAGCCAGCATCGATCGATGCTCACATAAGTCAAGTATTACAGCCTAATTCGATATGTTCACTAAAATTGATGCATGTAATCTATCAAATCAACCCTATGAACTACTTTTTCCAAGAGAGGTCAAATTGAAATACTTATGGATCGAATCCACAAAGAGCGATGACACACAATATATTTATATTCTTCTAATGGTTAAGCTAGGCAAGCTATATGAAAAAGGAAAAATGAAATTGTCTAAAATAGTAAGTTAATGCAAATATGGAAAATGATAGATCTAGGGTTTTAGGTAAGTGAATTGTAATGGATACGATGCAGGGATTTGTAAACATGTGAAGACAATAATGTTAAATATTCTGACCCCCTCTTGTCCCAAGTCTCGTATGCGGACAGAGGAGTACACCGTCGATCAACGCTAATTAGACATAAAGTTTGTCTGATATGCTAATTAGGTCAGCTCTCGCATGGATATAACAATCTAGCTCAATGGAATCAATTATGGCGCATAACCTACTCTCATAGTTGTCCATGTCCTAAGTTCAGGTTTCTAATTAGCTACTCTAGAACGCAAGCATTAAACACAATTACAAAGATTGATACATCCTAGCAATCCTATTTTGGAGCTAATTCATCAATACCACTATGACCCATAAATCTAACAAATGAGTTACTCAGACATGATCATAGAAAACATGATGAACTAAATAATATAATGCATAGAATAATAAACTGGGTGACAATACAAATCTCTGGAGGAGTTCAGATCTTCTCCCATAAACTACTAAAAATCAAGAAAAATAAAAGCTGTAAACTGAAACGTAAAGTGTGTGGTGTATGGTGGTGGTTTTCCGCCTAAACAAAGGCAAAACCCATATAAACTAGGTCAAAACTCGTCCAAGGGAATTCTCGTAATTTTTCATGACTTAGGCTTGAAGGCGGCCAATATTTTGCAAATGGGCTGTCGATTGACAACAAGGATGCTGCGTTGATTGATGGTCATGCTTGACTTCGACTCGTGCTTAGCTGAATGTGAGCAACTACTGGATGTTTCTCTGAATACTTTAACAAGCTTCATTATCTCCAAAATCCTCCAAAACGTATGTAGACTTGTAAAGACTCTAAAACACAGTCCAAACACACATATTAGACTCCAAATAGGATCCAAATGATGGTCTAATACTGGTAAATAACAAGGTATATAAACTCCCCCAGCCTTAGCCTTGTGCTTGTCCTAAAGTAAAACAAAGGTAGCATGTGAAAGAGGTTTGAAAAGCGGGGACTCACATAATGAATAATTATAACTATCACCCCTACTATATCGCAACCACATCAAATAATGTTAACTAAAGAGAAACTGTATATGCCATATCCTAGTATAGCAACCAAATTCATTCTACCAGCATGACAACAAATACTAATTTGACTCACCCCTCTACTGATCTCATTTCTTTGCATTAAAATAAAGTGCATGCTTTAGCTTGGGAATATCAATCAAAGGACACAAATCTTGAGGAAGGTAAACTCCATCAAGCTTATCTTCCAATAACTTCTCTGTTACCAGCCTATTTCTAAATGCTACGTGATGACTATCAATCGATGGCCAAGTGTTGTCGTCGGTCAATGCTGAACTAACTAATCTAATAGATTATTGTTGTCTGAAGAGATTCCCTGATCCATTGGCCATAGGAGTATGTATTCTATATCCTCCTTGGATACATTGAGAAGTCTTCCATCCATTGCTCGTGCATACCCATCTGGTTCCCTCATAACTCAAACTCATCTGGTCTGAGATAATCACAATCTTCATCGTATTGTCATCGATCGATGGTACTGGGTTACCGTCGATCGATGTTGCATTCTAGGTTCCATAGGTTCGTCTAAAAATTACCAGCCTCCTCTAGTGCAAGAGCACAGTAGTCGTTTTCTTCCTCTTCAAAATAGGAAGTGTCGTAATCTAGGTTAGCCATCTCACAGTATTACTATCCATTGTAGACTATGTCTTCTTGACTATCTTATTCTTTCTGATTATTGGCATGCTTGTCGACTGATTGTTGATGATGGGTATCGATCGATTCTGAAGGGTGGGTTTTGTGGAGGTTCTCTATGTAAGGTACACCGACCGATACCAAGGGTTGGATATCGATCGATGTTGTGTACGCAGACTCCTCATCTTGGTCGTATTTGCAGAAGCAAGTAGCAAATAAGCCTATATCATCACCTAATTCTATCAGAGTAGCCATGTTCTTGACTTTAATAGGTTCATAAAAGTTATTTGGATCAATCAAGGATAAATAAAACCTATTTGTCTTTATGTCGCAGATAGCTCCAACTGTGGCCATGAATGCTCTTCCAAGGAGTAAGGAAGAGTTCTATTCAATCTTCATATCCATCACATGGAAGTCTACTGAGACTAAGGTGTTACAAATTTGCACTGGAACATCTTTGGCTATCCCTCTTGAATTCACATTGGAGCAATCAAAAAAGTGAATGAATCACTGGAAGGCTTCACTTTCAGGCTTAACTTCTCTGCCATAGTTCTAGGTATGATGCTGACTGCTGATTCAGTATAGCAGAGGGCATTGGGCATTGGGATACTCATGGCCTTTGAAAAAAAATGGAATCACAAATTTCCTAGGGTCACTTTTCTTCTTGAGAGTGATCCTCTGCTTAATCTTCTCTCAGAGGCCATTGAACATGCACTCTATGTCCTCATCTGTCTCCTTGGATTCCCTAAAAAACATCATCAATCTATAAGTATAGTACACTTCATAAAATTGAGTATCTAAAATAATTTTAAAAACTCTTTTGGCAAAGCTATCCATCTCTTTATAAGTTGCTTCTCTGCGAAGATGTTTAGGAATCTTCTGGTTCCTTCTGGGGTTTCTTTCTGTTGCCTTATCAATTGTCATTGGCTCAGGTGTATCAGCGTTCTGTTTTGAGTCTACTTACCCGGATGTCTGACAAACAAACTTGCATTCAGACTTGGTAGACGATCTGGTTCTACTTTTGAAGACCGTAGATCGATGTTGATGTCTCTATGTCGATCGATGTTCGAAGACTCACACGAATCTACAGACTTTGAAGTTTCCGTTGATCGATGCTCAGTAATAGGTGTCAATCGACACCAGTGCAAACTGCCGAAAGACATATAACTTTATACTCAGAAATCTCCCTCTTGAAGCTGTTATTTCTTCACCTCTTGCCAAAAAATCGCCACCTATCAATGCACTGAATTGGTGTTTCTGACCAGCTTCCTCTTTCTCTTTAATCAGGGTCTCATGTCTCTAAATGGCCTCACTTGTCTGGACCACTTGATTCTCCAACTTCTTGACATGAGTGCTGAGAGTCTCAAACTTTGTGTTGAGGTTGATGTACAGAGCATCTATCTTTCCATTGAAATTCACAGTCATTTGGTGTTGCTGCTCCAATACCCTGTCAAACATAGCTTCTAACTTGCTTTGTGAATTTTGGTTGTAGTTGCTCCTGTTGCCACCATATGAGTTTCTATTGTAGCCCTGATTTCCTTGTCTCTGGAAACCGTTTCCACGAACAAAATTCACATTTTTTTTCTTCTTCTTCTATGGCTTTCACTTATTGATTCCTAAGAAACTTCTGAATATGTCTAGCTTTGCTTTTACTTCATCTATATGCTCATTGCTCAAAGATGGAGCTGGTTTCTTCCTCTCATAGTCAGTGTTATTGGTGCTATTGCTAGATGCCAAGTTCTCAATAAGCCTTGTTGCTTCTTCTGGACTCCTAATGCTGAAATTCCCTTCACTAGCTGTGTCTAAAGCCATCTGGTACTGCAGATCAATACCTCTGAAGAAGTTGCTAAGTAGCTGCACCTCATCGAAACCATGGTGTGGGCAGTCTCTCTTGTAGGACTTGAATCTGAACCAAGAGTTTATGAATTATTCATTAGGTTCCTGTGTGAATGTAGCAATTCTGCTTCTAAAGTCCTCTGCTCACACATCATCAAAGAAATTGCGCAGCATTCTTGATGTTTGTCCAGGATGTCAGAGATTCTAGTGGTAGCTGCTTAAGCCAATGTAAAGCCTCTCCAGCAAGTGAGTACTCGAAGAGCTTACAAAACATGTAGTCCTCAGGGACTCCATTCGCTTTAATAGCAGATACAAGATCCTTAAACCAATCCAGATGATCCATCGGATGCTCATGTCATGATCCATCGTAGGGTGTCTGCGCAACAAGTGCGAAGAAGGATGGTTTGATCTCAAAGTTGTTTCTCTAGAAAGTTGGAGGACGAATATCAGATCTGTTAGCATAGAACTGGTCTCGACGATTGTAGTCTTCCAGTGTCCGTTGAGCAGCTTGGGCATTAGCTTCAGGTTGAGCTACTACAGTGTCTGCTTATACTTCTAGTTCAGAGATTATCAATTCACTGACCTGTCGCATTATGCAGATGACCTTCAAGGTCATACAGTTCTCCTCTCTCATCTCAGACCAAAACTAAAATCGCAACCATCTGAACTCAAAAACTACCATCAGTCGATGCCGTGTTGGTGATGTCGATCGACGGTTGAGTGCTACTGCCGATCAATGCCTGTTGTATATTTTTGCGAATTGAGCGTTCGATTACAACTGTATCTGAGAAGAGTAATTCTTGGTTCTTGTTGCTTCTGAGACTGCTGGGCATGCACGTGAATGACACGAAAAAAGTAATAGTAACTTGCAGTAAATAAAAAGCCTAGACTAAAATTAGAAAATAAATCTAATCGTGATCCTTGCTTCCTGGCAACGTCGCCAAATTTGACAACGTGCGGGCTAAGGTTTATGTTAATGCAGACAATATATCAAATTAACCCTACGAACTACTATTGCTAAGAGAGGTCAAATTGTAGTACTTGTTGATCGAATCCACAAAGAGTGAGGGAACACAATCGATTTCTATACTTCGAATGATTAAGCTAGAAAATCTATAAATAGAGGGTTTATTGTGAGTTTATCAGAAAAAAGAAAATTGTCTAAAATAGTAAGTTAATGCAAATATGGAAAACGATAGATCTAGGGTTTCATGTAAGTGAAATTAATGGATAGGAGGCATGGAATTGTTATTATGCGAGGACACTAATGTTAACTAGTCTGACCCCCTCTTGTCCCAACTCTCGTATGCGAGGAGTACACCGTCGATCGACGGCTAAGGCCGAGTGTCGATCGACGCTTATCAAACAAGAAGTTCGTCCGCTATGTTAATTAGACCAACTCTCTCATGCATCTAACAACCTAGCTCAATGAAATCAATTCTGGCAGAGAACCTGCTCTCGTAGTTGTCCATGTCCTAAGTTCAGGTTTCTAGTTAGCTACTCAAGAACGCTAGCACTAAACACAATTCCAAATATTTATATTACTTCATCCTAGAAATCCTATTTTGGGGCTAATTCAAAGATACCAGTACGAACCCTAAATCTAACAGGTTAATTACTCAGACATGATCATAGAAAACATGATGAACTGATTAACATAATGCACAAAATAATAAACGGGGTTCCAATACAAATCTCTGAAGGAGTTCAGATCTTCTCCCCTTAACTACTAAAAAGCAAGAGAACTAAAAGTTGTAAACGAAACGTAAAGTGTTTGGTGTCTGGTGGTGGTGTTCTGCCTAAACAATGGCAGAACCCATATAAATAGGTCAAAACTCGTTCAAAGGAATTCTTGTAATTTTCCTTGACTTGGGCTTGAAGTCGGTCAATATTCTTCGAGTGGGCCGTCGATCGACAGCAAGGATGTTCCTTCAATCGATGGTCATGCTTGACTTTGACTCGTGCTTAGCTGAATGTAAACATCTACTCGATGTGTCTCCGAATACTCTAACAAACTCCATTATCTCCATAATGCTCCAAAACGTATTTGGATCTGTAAAGACTGTAAAACACAGTCCAGACACACATAGTATACTCCAAATAGGGTCCAAATAATGGTTTCAAACTGGTAAATAACAAGGTATATCAGTCAACAAAATTATATATTACGTAATCATGATATCATATAACGTATTTAGAAAGTATTTCCAAAAACCTTTAAAACATCTTGGATGGATCTCAATTGCATATAAGATCAATCGTATGAGCTCCACAGCTACATATAGTTTATATAACACATAATTTTCACTAATCATAAAAGTAAGAGAATGAAACATGTTTAGAGTATTTATATGACATTTAGGAAATATCTCTTAAAACAAATCAAATATAGTGAAACCACAACTAGAAAATTGGGGGTTTTGC
Source organism: Moricandia arvensis (assembly GCA_905132765.1). NCBI lineage: Eukaryota > Viridiplantae > Streptophyta > Magnoliopsida > Brassicales > Brassicaceae > Moricandia > Moricandia arvensis. The sequence goes on along the minus strand of CAJHQP010000015.1, from coordinate 461,071 downwards.
AACTACAAGACCAGTAGGAAAACATGTTTAAACAAGGAATTTATGACTGATTCAAGTGGTCGTAGTGGTACTTGTTGCTAAATAAAACCGTCGTTATTCAGTCACAAATTAGCAACTGATTTGCGACTAACGCAACCCATCATACATCAGTCGCTATGTAGTTGTAATATGTGCGACTGTACGACTACTTTGTAGACTAAATTCTAGTAGCAATGCAGTTGAAAATCATTCCTACTGCATTGCGACTGATTCATGACTAATTTTAAGACTATTTTACGAATAATTGCAGCATAGAAAAAGTGTATGTACGAATAAATTACGATTATCTGAACAACTTTGCAACTAATATATTATTAGCTATTTAATCAATAAATGTTTCTACTACCTCATGAATGATTGGCGGCTGATTTAGCGACTATTTTACGACTAAATGGAACATCGAATAGTATATTCCACCTTTTAAGGCTAGTTACTGATTGTATAGTGATTGTTTTACGATTATGTTACGATTGATTTGCTACTGATATGAACATTTAATTTTTATTTTTTTATACAATTCGGTTAGGGATATGCACTAGAAGTTGATTTTAATGAAATTGCATATATGGAGGAAATTGGAACTACAAATACGATTATGATATATTAAAAGAAACAAAGTTCAAATTTATAGTAAAAAAAAATTAAGGAGTTGTTCTAGGTACAACATCAAAAAAAAGATCAGAAACTAACAAGACTAAACGCAGGAAACCTATTGATGAGGCTAATTAGATGTTGTGGTTTTATTGGCGACAAAGTCAAAGAATCTTGGGTCGGTTGAATACGAGTACTTCTCGATGAGCGTCAATTCGTTGATCCTACACTGCTGAGCAACTGCAACCAGGAAACGCTCTTCCTCAAACTTTTTAACAATAGCAGAAATCCAGGAATGCTCATCCTCAGCCTTTGCAGTAAGAGCAGCTTGTTCATGTACTTGGCGTTGATCTTCTTCAGGTTGTTTTGCATCTGCTTGAAAGAAGACAAGAATCTCTGGTCGTTTTGCTTTCCCTTAAGCTAATTCTTCAGGGTTCCAATACCAAAAATCTGTCATTGGTCATTGGTGATGGTTGACTAAAAAAATCAAGATTGAAAGACTATAAATACCATTTGATTTCCAAAGCTGAAAACATGAAGACATAACTCAAAACATTAAGACTCTCAATAAACAGCTCATTGTGTCTAAACATGTAAGGGCAGAATCCAAAACATAAAGACACTTAACCCAAATAAACAGCTTGTTATCCTCTTCTACCGATAGCACTGGATGATGCTCATCTGAGATCTCGGTGTTATTTGTCTTGGTGTTGGCCAACTTTGCTTCCTTATTCTTCTTGTGGGTCTCAACAACTTTTTCAGCTTTGAAATCGATAAAGATTCCATCTGGCTTCATATGAACCATGATAAATACTTCAAAAAACCTCATTGGTCTTCCCAGTTCAACTATCTGAAATTAAATGGAACATAAAATTAGTATATATTGTTATTACAAGGAAATATAATAATCACATAGAATCATTAGGCAAATGGGACTCACCATCCCTTTTTGGATTTGAAAAATAAGACTTCTGGCCGAGTTATGGATGTGAATACCAAGACCTTTACGGGCAGACAATCTAGTTGTTGATGTTGTCATACTCTTTGCCATGGATTTGAAAAATAAGACTTCGCATTGATGTTGTCATACTCCTAAAGCACTATATCATGTTCACACGCCAAGGAGCATCCTCGGCGGACCTTTGGAAGATGTCCCAAACGGCTAACGAAAGTCTCCAGGATTTCATGGAACGATTCAAGCAGGTGGTCTCGAAGGTCCACGTCCCAGACCATACGGCGGCGGAGGCCCTTCGCAACTCCCTGTGGATACATTCGAAGTTTCGAGAGGACCTCTACTCCAACCCTACTACCTCACTCCAAGACGCCCTACATCGCTCAAAAAACTTCATCCTCATGGAAGAAGACAAGCGAGCGTTTATCAGGAGGCAACACGAGCTGAAACAGGCCGCCATGAAGACAGCGGAAAACCACCACGAACCTCAGCAACATTCGTCCTACAACAAATCGGACAAAAGGAAGGGCCTTGTCAACGCCATCCCCGATGACGATCAGCCGGATTCTACCATGACCGTCCGAGGGCCGGGCTGGAACAAGTGGACGTTGGACGCCGAAGGAAAGAAGTCGGCAGCTCGACCTAACACCTCAAACGGCCCGTTCGATGCGAGCAAATGGTGCGATTACCACAAGACAAAGGGGCATGACACTAAGGAATGCAAGCAACTGCAGGAGGCTCTCCTCGCGGCGTTCGTAAACGGCAACGCTAACCCCGAACCCCCGAGACAAAAGCCCCCGAAGAGCAACAAGAGTTGGACCAAGAGTAAAGACATAAAGAAGAAAGGGCAGGATGATCCGACTGACGGCTCACCATCTAAGGACGAGATTGCCCTGACTCAGCAAGATGATGACTCTGCTTCCGAAGAAGAAAAACCAAAATCTCGTCGCAAGATTTTCACAATCCGGTCAACCCCCGATCTCTCCCCGGCGGACGACGGTCAGGGGACGACAAGTCAACGCGATTCGCTCGGCAATGATCAAACAGAGATTTCATCATCACCTATCGATCGACAACAGGGGATCGACCTACGTGATTTGCTGAAGCGAAAAATCACGCAACCGACCGATCGCCCCATCTCCTCTGACCTCTGATCGATGATAGACGGATCCAAACTAAGGAAATTGAACGCAACGGACGCCCATCACAAGCTTAGAGCCTTGAAACCCGACCTTCGGTCGGTAATTAACTCTAAAGTCGCAGATCTCCGAGGTAAACTCAGACGATCGACAACCCTCGATCCTGCAACGGCCCCTGACCTACGAGTTCTTCTGAACGATGTCAAAACCAAAATATCAGCAAAATCGGACCGATTAAACGTCATCATCGGAGGGTCGCCACCCTGCACTGATTCTGTTCGGTCTGTTAAGGAGTTCCATCGCAAGGCAATAACTACAAAAAAATGGCCCACCTTCTCGGGAAATGATCCGCAGATCACTTTTTCCGCGGAAGACGCCATTGGAGTGCATATGCCTCACAACGATTCCCTCCTTGTAGAGCTGGGAATCGGAGATTGTGAAGTCAGTAAAGTCTTAATCGACACCGGTAGCTCCGTCGACCTAATCTTCAAAGATACCCTCGATAAGATGGGGGTCGATCTTAACTCAATCAGACCTTCGGCCAGGTCCCTAACGGGATTCAACGGATCGTCAGAGACAATGCTTGGGACAATTCGATTGTGCGTACACGCGCACGACGTGAATAAGAACGTCAAGTTCTCTATCATCGATGTGAAAGCCCCATACAACGCTATCCTCGGGACACCGTGGATCCACACAATGAAATCAATCCCATCAACCTATCACCAGTGTGTAAAATTCCCAAGCATGGATGGGCGAATCGTCACCCTTCGAGGCGATCAAGCCGCGGCCCGCGACCTCCTCGTCGCTGAAGTTAAGCTGCGACAGATCTCCTCTCACGTCAATACCATAACAAAGCCGATTGAGAAGATCTTCCCACTAAAAGAGGAAATCCTCGAAGTATCTATCGACGAGAACAACCCGGATAAGATCGTGAGGATCGGCGCATATCTAAAAGACGAAATACGGGACAAGATCATATCCTTCCTGAAAACCAACGCCTCTACTTTCGCTTGGTCGACATCAGATATGAAGGGAATCGATCCCTCTATCACGACTCACGAACTCAACGTCGATCCGACATTCAAGCTGGTTCGACAAAAAGACGCAAGTTAGGCCCAGAACGGTCGAAAGCTGTAAACGATGAGGTCGAGGGATTGCTCGGCGCGAGATTTATCACCTAAGTCAAATACCCAAATTGGTTGGCGAACCCAGTGGTCGTTAGGAAGAAGAACGGAAAATGGCGTGTCTGCGTCGACTTCACCGATCTCAACAAAGCGTGTCCGAAAAATAGCTTCCCCCTACCTCATATCGATCGCCTAGTCGAATTGATAGTAGGGAACGAGCTATTGACATTCATGGACGTATTTTCCGGATACAACCAGATAGCTATGCACCCCCATGACCGCGAAAAAAAACAGCATTCATCATGGACAGGGGAACATACTGCTATAAGGTTATGCCGTTCGGCCTCAAAAACGCAGGTGCCACCTACCAACGGCTCGTTAACCAAATGTTCGCCGAGCGATTGGGAAATACCATGGAGGTCTATATCGACGACATGTTGGTCAAATCCCTTGCAGCCGCCGATCATCTGGATCACCTAATGGATTGCTTCCGAACCTTGAACAAGTACGGCATGAAGCTTAACCCCGCAAAGTGCACGTTCAGAGTCATGTCCGGAGAATTCCTTGGTTACATAGTGACCCAACGAGGGGTCGAAGCAAATCCAAAACAGATCTCAGCGATCTTAGATCTCCCGAGTCCCAAAAATAGCCGTGAGGTACAACAATTGACCGGTCGGGTAGCGGCACTCAATCGGTTCATCTCCCGCTCGACCGATAAATGTCTCCCTTTCTACAACTTGCTGCGCGGTAACAAAAAAATTGTCTGGGACGAAAAGTGCAAAGAGGCGTTCGACCAACTCAAGCATTATCTAACGACACCACCGGTAATGGCCAAACCGGACAAAGGCGATACGCTCTATCTTTATATTGCAGTCTCTTCCATGGCCGTCAGCAGCGTCCTGATCAAGGAGGACCGCGGAGAACAAAAACCGATATTTTACACTAGCAAACGGATGACCAACACAGAAACGCGGTATTCTACGCTCGAGAAAATGGCTCTCGCCGTCGTTACCTCGGCATGAAAGCTCAGACCCTACTTCCAGTCCCATTCGATCGTCATACTCACCAATCAACCCTTACGAACGATAATGCAAAACACTAACCAGTCGGGCCGATTGTCGAAGTGGGCGATCGAACTAAGTGAACATGACATCACCTATCAGGGTAAGCCGGCCGAAAAGTCCCAGGTACTGGCTGATTTTATAATCGAGCTACCCCCCGAACTTGAGCGAGATCTCGTCCCGTCAAACGAACACTGGATTCTGCATGTCGACGGATCATCCTCCACCACAGGGTCCGGGGTCGGCATCCAACTACAATCGCCCTCCGGTGAATTACTCCGACAATCATTATGGCTTGGATTCAAGGCATCTAATAACGAGGCTGAATACGAGTCTCTCATCGCTGGATTACGACTCGCCAAAGCCGTTGGAGCAAAGCGCATACACGCATACTGTGATTCCAAGTTAGTCGCTAATCAGTTCAGCGGAGACTACGACGCCAAGAACGAACGGATGGACGCGTACCTCCGAGTGGTGCAAAGCCTCGTCAAAGAGTTCGCCTCTTTCGATTTGACTAAAATCCCGCGAGGGGAGAACGTTTGCGCGGACGCCCTAGCCGCACTAGGGAGCGGGCCGAAGGATCAGATCCGCCAAACGATTCCTGTCCAACATATCGATGAACCAAGCATTACGCATCCCTTCCCCGATTGGAGGATCCCTTTTGTCGAATATCTAACGAAAGGAACATTGCCGACCGACAAATGGGAAGGACGTCGACTAAAAACGAAAAGCACCAAATACATCGTTTTTAACGATAAACTCTACCGTCGGACGGCGAATAACATGCTTTTGACGTGTATCCATGGTGAAGAAACGCAACTTGTCATGGCCGAAACCCATGAAGGAGCCGCAGGAAATCACTCAGGCGGCCGAGCTTTAGTCCTCAAAATCAAGGGTCTAGGTCACTTCTGGCCAACCATGGTCTCTGACTGCGAGGAATATGCTCGAAAATGTGACAAGTGCCAACGCCATGCACCGAACATACACTCTCCGACCGAGTTGCTGAGAACTACCACGGCTCCTTACCCATTCATGCGCTGGGCGATGGACATAGTCGGACCAATGCCGAGCTCGAGGCAACGGCGATACGTTCTCGTTATGACGGATTACTTCACTAAATGGGTGGAAGCAGAAGCCCTCGTCCAAGTGACCGACAAGGAAGTACAAAACTTCGTTTGGAAATACATCATATGTCGGCATGGTCTTCCCTACGAAATCGTCACCGATAACGGCTCCCAATTCATCTCGAACAACTTCCGCGGTTTCTGCGATCGATGGGCAATTCGCCTCAACACTTCAACACCCCGACACCCTCAAGGGAACGGGCAAGCTGAAGCTACAAACAAAACGATCGTCGATGGGATAAAGAAACGCCTCGACCTCAAGAAGGGGCACTGGGCGGACGAATTGGATGGAGTTCTCTGGTCCCATCGAACGACTCCGCGGAGCGCAACCGGATATACACCATTTTCCTTAGCTTATGGAATCGAAGCAATGGCCCCAGCAGAAGTGAATGTAGTCAGCTTACGCCAAACGATGACGCCACAGAACGTCGAGCTGAACAAGGAAATGATGCTCGACGCCCTCGACGCACTTGAAGAGCAGCGCGATCAAGCCCTCCTCCGAATCCAGAATTATCAGCATCTCGAAGAATCTTACTACAACAAGAGGGTCCGCACACCACCGTTGGAGCTCAACGACCTTGTTCTTTGTAAGGTTTTCGAAAACACAAAGGAATGGGAGGCGGGAAAGCTAGGAGCAAATTGGGTGTTTATCGGTTAGAGACATCGTCCGGCGAATCAGTACCACGATCGTGGAATGCCTCAAACCTCCGTAAATATTACGACTAAGGCCACTCCCCTCAAAAAAAAAAAATCAGCCTAGCGAATGACTGTACGTCACTTTCGCTCGGCCTCCAAAAAAAAAAAAAAAGAGATACCGAGCGGGTCACTCTACGTCACTTTCACTCCGTCATAACGGAAGAATGACTAAGCACCACTCGGTCAACGGGAACTACGATTGGCTTGATCCCCCATGGGGTACGTAGGTAAACCCATCATCGGGTCCCAGCCATCACTAACGAGCGAGTCGTTCCATGTCACTTTCGACCTACTACAATGGAAGAATGACTGAACACCACTCGATCAATTGGAACTACGTGTGGCTTGATCCCCTCCCCAGGGTACGTAGGCAGCCCCTAATCGGGTCCAGCTACACCCAACCAAAAACGCATAGGGCGGGATTTACGTTTGATCGACTTAGGATGAAGGCCAACCCCTTCATGGAACGAAAAACTCGTGCGTCCGATCGATCGCGACCCAGTATACCCTCCCGGGGTATGGCATCCAACTGCAAAGATGGCCGATTGATCAACCCCCGATGTCTCGCGTACTTACGCCGTGTTCTTAGGAATCCCCTGTGGCAGTGACGAATCAAGATAGCCGACCGATCGGTACCATCATAAGGCCGACCGATAGATCGACGCTCCCAATCGTACCTTAACCGCGGTGGCCAATCAAGATAGCCGACCGATCAGTACCATCATAAGGTAAATACATAGACAATATTCAAATACGAGCAGTCGATCGGTCCCAGTCAGCTCATAAAGCTCGTGATGATCGATCAACAATCAAGTCAGGCTGATCGACCGACATTTCCTCTAAGTCCCGCGCCGCTGCATCCAACCAATTTTTCAAGATAAATCTTAAGACGGTCGATCGATTGACCAACGCGCGCCCAACCAGAACAATCGTCCCTAAATAGGGATGATCGATCGAATAAAGGAAGATCAGATTTAGCAGCCTAGCGAGATGCGAATCGGGAGACTACGGACGATCGATCGGCATCGTATTATAAAAAAAAGAGAGAAGAAGATCGCATCAATACATAACAAAATATATAATGACACAGCAATTTCTTCAAATACGATCAGTCGAATATATGGCGAGCGACGACAACAAGATATCAAAAAGTCTCGACTAAAGTTCAGTCAACGCAACAAAAGGAAAAACGAAATTCAACAGCTACAACAAAAGGTCTACTATAAAATAAACAACAACAACAGGTTATCTAAGATTGCTCCATAGAACGGTCCCGAACGATCGGCGTAGCAAGATGCGAGTCCGGGGAGCTGGCATCACTGTTTTCTTCTTCGGGTTTAGGCTCCTCAGGAGCTGCTCCTCCGTCCTCGGCCGCCTTCTCGCTTCCCAAAGCATGGATTTCTGGCCGAGCGATAACACTTGTATCAAAAGCACCTTCAACTTCGGGAGGAGATCGAAGAGACGCCGCAATCGCAGGATCGACAAATTCTAAGTTTGATCCAAACTGGTTTAACCCAATGGGTAATTCGGTATGAAGAGGGGAGAGAGCCAGATCCTGCTCCAGAATATCCTCGACCTCAACATCGTCGGCTTCCTTCTTAAACCTGGCCTCGTTGGCGGTTAAGATATCCTTAAGCTTCTTCGGGATTTGTAACCCCCACTCTTCCAGCAAACCCATCGATTCTAAAGTCCCCGACGCTTGACTGTGGAGGAACAACTTCTCTTCCTGCTTGTCCCTATAGACCATGTAATTCTTGAACTTCTCGAATCGCTTATAGCATTTCAGCCGAAGTTCGGCTTCAACCCGCTTCCTCTCCATCAAGACTTCATAATCGCGCGACCTTCGCAGGCAATTCATCTCGGATTTCGCCTTCTCGGCGTCCTCAGCCTTCTCTTTCCCCATCCGACTGATGAGCTCTCGATCGGCCTCCCTCTCTTTCTCTAGATCCGCGATCTTCCTCTTGGCGAGCTTGCACTCTCTGTCCAAGAGATCCCTCTCAGCGACAACCTTGTTGGCCTTTTCAAGAACGTCTGCCTTCACGGCTTTGAACTCGGCGTCCTTGGCTTCGATGGTCGCCTCCGCCTTGCTAAGATCGACCTTCGCCTTTCGAAGAGCCATCTCGTACTCCAGAATCAACAGGTTCGAGCGAGCGATAGCCTGACAAGCATGCAAACTGGGGTAAACAAACACGCGGAGAAATAAGAGGGGAAGAAGGAACTTACGATCAAATCCGCACGGGCCTTCTTGGCGAACTTGTCTGGGAACACGAGCTCGGAAACCTCAGGCATAATCCTAACCCCGCCTCTGATCTGCCTGACCAAACCGCAACAGGCTTCGAAGTCGACGAGCGCCACCTCTTTCTCATGGAGAAACTCGACGCGCTCTGACGAAGCTAGCGGGGGCCTTTTAGTCGGAGGGTCTAAACCTCCCCAAAGCACGCGTCTGGATGGCGGCCGAGCGCCATCTAGAGGAGACCCAGCTTGAACACCCGACCCATCTTGCTCCTCCAAATCAAACGACGGCGCGCGAGCCGATTGATCGATAGTTCTTTCTCGCCTATTATCGGTCGTTTTCTCGACCGCCCCTGCCAAAGATCTCTTCCGCTTGGTCCTTGATTTAATGTCGCAAACTTCTTCGGATACCTGCTTAGAGTTGCGATCCCGAAGTTCATCGTGATCATCAATCGCTTCATCGCCTGGGCGATTGTGGCCTGTCTCAGTGCCTCCTTCGACAGGAGGTCGCTTCTTTGAAGATTTGTTCTTCTTCTTCCTCCTTATCGAGGACATCTCAAGAGGAGGATCAGTCGCCCTCCCTTCGTCAAAGGCGGTCGGTTCTGAAGAGGCTTTGGCTTTGTCGTTCGCCTTCGCCGGTTGAATCGCCTTGCCCTCGGCTTTGTCTTAGTTTCGCATAGATTCGAGACTATCGGCACCAAGCTGAGCCCCGAGGATATCGCGATAGCTAGGATACACCTTTGGAATTTTCCCCATTAGCGGAAGTTTCAATCTCTTTCCCTTGGTCTCGTCGCAAGAAATGTCTGACGCCCAATCGACTGACGTGGAACAAAAAAATTAAGGAAAGATTAAGGACAAACCAGAGGCCGAGTGAAAGGTCTCTACAAAGGAAGGACGAGAGCCCGATATCGATCATACCTTTGGCAACTCTCTTTCGTTGACGACGAATTCGCTTCCGATCGAAGTCCTTCCACTTCTGCTGGCTGAGTGCAGCTATCTTTGGGACATCCTCCCAGAACTTCTCTGGATATCCGATCGTATTCGGATGAGTAACTGCAAAAACAAGAGAGAGTTAGATCTTGTACAATAGTATCAATCTTTCGGCATCGGCTTAACTACCAATGTGATAATTCCATATGAAGCGAAGGCGATCGTCCGGTGGCTCCTCGAAAGCTCTCTCGTCTGCTTTAATATAAAAATAAGACCGCTGCCAATTTTTAGTCTTCGATGGATGACCCGTTAGGATGTGAAGACCCGATCGCATCTGCACCGCATATAGACCGCTCGGTCTCGGCTGAGTCTGTGTCAGCTCCTCAAAAACACGAACAGACATCGAAATGTCTATTTCTACCACCATCACCATCAACGCTACGGCGATCCTTATTTCCCCATTCATCAATTGGGTCATCGCAACGTCTCGACGCAAGCAATAGGAGGTGATCAGACGAGGGATCGGAAACCACAATTTCGAATCCTCCCCGAAAAACGACTCGTAGACGCACTGAAAACCGACCGGCGGAGACCAAGGATGTTGATCAGCTCGAGGGATCAAGAACGTCACACCGTAAGCCCTGCACGCCCTCAACAGTGACGAAATGCTCTCGAGCGAAGAACATGACGGCAAGACGTCACCCCAATCCTGCCCCGCAACAGCGGCGAAACGGAAATCTTCCAGAGGCAAATCTGGTAGCCGATCGATCGACCCATCACTGCTTAGACAGTAGGGACTCAATCGCCGACGGACTCTTCGAATAGCTTCGGGTACAGATGATCGGTCGTTATCAGCGGTCTCAGCAATATCGGGATCTCCCAATCACTCATCACCGTTCCTCGCACCACCAGTAACCTCCACATCTGTTGCAGCATCGCCTTCCCCATCACCTCGAAACCGCTCCTCAGCACCGCAGTTCAACCCAACTCGGTCGGGGTTCAGTCCAGCCTCTCCATCGGGAGCTCCTCGAAAAGCTCTGATTGTCGAACCAAGCAACTTGGGACCGACCGAGAAGTCCTTCGGCGGAGTCGAATCGATCGCCACTCTCTTTCCTTTCTCCGATATAGAGAACTTCCGCGACGGCGGTGTCATTCGATCGGCCGTCAGGAAATCGAGGATGTCTGAATATATTGATCAAGGTCGGCGGCAAATCAAGAAGCAGACAAACAGAAAATAGAGAAGAGAGAAGGGAGAGGAAAAGAGTAGAGAGAGAAAGTACCTTTTTTTAGATCCGTGAAGAAGTGAGAAAACAAGAAGGGAGGCGCCTATTTATAGCAAGAGCGCGGGTCTCGAGAGAATTGCAATTATTAAGTCTACTTGGGCCTAGTTTACCCTACATTCCATGGGCCTGGTTTTGCAAACCGAACCGGTTTCGGGCAGCGTACCCGGTTTCCCCAAACCAAGTGATTAGTCGTTGGAACGATTGGTCAGTGCGAAAATCGGTAGCGACTAGCCGACCGATCGACCAACCGACGCCTCGTCTGATGGGAATGCCCAATGCGCAGACGTCCTACAAGGAGATGCCAAATTACCACCGACCCGGCTGGGATGCCGAGTTACAATCGGTCGGTCGATTAAGGATGACGGTCTCGATGAAGATATGCCAAACCCGTTATTCTCAAAACCAGATCTTCACACTCTGCACCCGAAGGACTACCTCCAGAACGGAATGAGGGAGGGCTTACTGTTGGAGGGGAATTTCCAACTCCCCCAAGGCCTATCTAATAACAGGGTTTGGTCCGTTGACCACCATCGATCCCGTCCACAAGGTAATCGGACCGACAATGGGGAAGCCGGCAGAGTCGACCGAATGACCGACAAGGCCGCTGGGAAGGATCTGTTCGAAACGCACTTGGGCAAAGTTCGGCCCTAAGGCCCATTAAAATCAGATCAAATGGGCTTCTAGGGCGAACGATTCTGAGGGCAAACAAATGCTCGAGGGACCGCGACTATAAATAGGGGAAGGAGATCGAACGAAAGGGGATCCGAAAAAAGAGACACAAGACCTCTAACGGCAAGATTTAGAACAAGCAACCAATCGACCTTCCTTGCAACTTCGTCGGTGCTTTCAACAAAGCTCCGACCTCTGTTCCTTTTCATAGATCTCCTTGTAACCACGTTTGTTCTTATTACTGATCAATAAAACGTCTTCGAAGTTCCCACAAATCGAGTTTAGTTCTTGTCAATCGACCTAACCAAACTCAGATTCAACATTAGGGTTTTGAAAGCTCGAGAATGAAAATAGGGATTAGTGTTTCGAGTGCTAGAGAAGGTTAGGGGAAAATGTGGATTTGAGCCAAAATAATTTGGATTTATGTGGGTTAAGGGAAATTTTGGTTAAGTGGGGAATTTCTGGGTTTTTGCGGGTTAATTAATTTGGAAGATGGGTCGTTAATCAGTGGAAAATCAGTAGCTTATCAATTTTTTTTATATAAATATAAAAAAATCACTAAACCAGACCATATTTTTCGGTTTACGGTTCAATCAGTAAATGAAGTACAACATAATATTACATATTAACTTAAACAACTTAGTAGAGTGCTTATTTATCTTCTTCATCATCAGAAGAATATGATAAATTACATTGGAATTCATCCTCTTGTTCTGCATCTTCTACGTTGAAATCGAGATTTATCAGTTATACTCAAGCATGTCCCAAATTGCCGACTTCTAGGTCTTCAATTGTAGGCCTCAATCCAGCATCATCGTTTTCTTGTTGCAAAGTTAATGGATAAAAAAATTTTGTATCTTCCATGCAAATTGGACAAACCAATTTACCATGGGTCGTTTATCATGATAGTATGTCATATGTTGGAAAGTCACTTATCGTTACAAGATCACGTATTTCAGATTAAAATTTCCAGTACAACAATACTTAACTCTGCAATCCGATGTTTGAGGAAGATATCAGGACTAGCTCGCAGATAATTTGGCCAAGAATTCAAAATTGTAAGAAATAAGTACAATGTATTCATGCATATATTAGGGGGTAGATTATATGTAGTTAGGATCACTTGCCACAATAAATGATTATAAGACATCCAAAATGGATTGAATCCATCCATTTGTAAATAATCCAAGCTACACATTATGAGGTTCTTCGATAAATTGGGAATGTAGATCTTGAAAGTATTTTCACTCCGCCGCATATGATGGAGGATACATTTCACCTTTTTTGTTCATATTAGCTGACCCAGTTTTCAACATTCTTAGTTTCTTGTAGTTCTCAGTAAGTTTTCTTTCCAGAAGCTGACTCTTCTCAAATTCTTGATTCGACAGTTGTTTCATCTGATGAAATTTTACTTCGGACTCCTGTTGAACTCGGTTCTGCTCTGCAATAACTCTCTTAAGAGATTGAAGCTCTTCTTCATCATCATTCTCTGTCTTCAAACACTTTGATTCACACTTCAGACCAGTCTGTTCCATCTCCATGATGTTGACTTGAGCTTTTAATTAAGTTTTATCCGTGATGAGTTGTAGGTTTTCGTGACTGAGTTCTGCAAATTGACCCACGAGAACCTTATACTCAGTTAGAAGATCTGCATCTAGATCACTTTCTGTATCACTGTGTGACACATCTGAATTGGTGTGAGACGCACACGACGTACGTGATTCATCTTCAGTGATGTCCTTTTCAGATCCCACAACTCCATGAAGAGCCACAAAATTGAGAGCATCTTCTTTTCTTTCTGACTTTTTTATCACTTCAACTTCTCTTCATCTTCATCTTCTTTGTGTTCACACAATCTGACTTTATGTGCCCATAACCATTACATCCATTACTCTTGATTTATTTTCTCTTGAATGATGGACAAACTGTTTTGACATGTCCAATACCATGAAAATTAAAACACACCACTGCATGCCTTTTATGTCTTTCTTCTTCTCTAGGCAGTGTTTCTTTGGACATCTTATACAAAATATTCATGGTTTCTTCAAGTTTCTGAATCATTAGGTGAATAGATTCTTCAAGTTTTGGATTTCTTTGGATGTCTTCGTCAGCAGTAACTCTTGAGTTTTGAAGAGCCTTTGACAACTTAGATTCTAGCTCCATCTCCTCAGCCTTTAAAATTTCTACTGCCTCAGCAAACTTCAGTTCATTAGTGTTCATCGTCAAAGTTATTGCCGCTTTATGTGCTGTAAACTTAGTAGGTAAACATCGCAATAGTTTCTTCACCAATTTTTGCATCTTCAAATTTTTTACCTAAAACTTGTGCTTCATTGGCTATGGAGCTTAGCTTGACACTGCAGTTTCCTATCTTCTCATCATCGGCCATCCTTATGTCTTCAAACTATGATGCAAGCAAGTCAAATCTTATTCTCCTAACATTCATAGTAACCTCAAAGGGGTTTTGTAGTATATCTCAAGCCTCTTTAGCTTATTCACATCTTTGTATTAACTCAAATTGCTTACCATCTACAAAACTGGAGATTGTATCCAATGCTTTCGCATTTAACTTTGAAGGCTTTTTCTCTATTGCAGTCAACTTTGTCTTTGGTTTAGGTGTCTTCAAACTATCTTCTAACATCACACATGGTTCTTCCCATCCAGTTTGAACAACTCTCCAAATATCTTCATCAGTTCCACGTAAGTTTTCTCTCATTTTCACTTTCCAATACCCGTAACTCACATGATTTAGCAGCAGCATAATATGTGCCAAAATCGCCATATTCTCTTCTAAGAATCTCACCTTAGTGAGAAAAACCCTCCTTCGTGTAGATGTCCTACTCTGATATCAAATGTAGAATCGAGATTCAGCGAAAAAACAAGGCACAAAGTAATTCCAAGAACAAGTATCTCTTTGATTAGAAATCCTTTACACAACCTCTTACTGACTTGCTTGTTACGAATTACACGACTCGACATAGATCGATTTCTAACATACCCAGCTTGCGTGAACAACCCCTGTTGATCACGTCTACAAATCACTCCCTTTCTGAAACCCCAAAATTCCCTTTGTGTTTTTGTGAGAATTATCACGTCGAAAGCCTTGACTTAATTCTAGAAAAAAGAAAGTATATATCAAATAATTTTTTTCTATTATCTAATATATTATTTCTTATATTTTAGCATCACCAAATCTTCCAATTAATGATCTAATAATGCTTATTTAAAGCATATTTTGTCAACCAATTATATGGAAAATTCTACATCATCACATCTTTGATGTTTTCTTTTTATTCTCAGAAGCATGTGTCACACATCATTCTCCATGTGTAAAACATGTACGCGAACCAAAATTTCACCACTGCAGCAACCTATCAAGTTCCAAATTCTTGATCTTACAGTTGTTTCAAAGAGAGACTTCCATAAGTGAAGAATGTTCGACTCTATAGAATCCATGGGAACCCATTTGTCTCTGAAACATGCTTGACATACCTCAATTTCTCCTCTAGATTCTTCAACACTTGGTTGTATTGTTCAAAAGCAAACGTTTCCACTACGCAACCTTTTTTTGAGAATGGAAACAAGATGAGCCAAATCTCTGATATCAGGAATAAAATTCTGGCAAAACGTCCCCATCACTTGTGATTGACTAGATTTTCCATCAACATGCTAAACTCCAATCTTGGGTTTGATATATTTTGCAAACACTTATTGTATAACACGAAACACACATCCTACAATGGGACCACGACGATCCATCTTTTCTTTAAACATAGCAAACATGCGAACCATAACAGGACCAAATCCATGATGTGTGTGAGCTCGAATCTTAGCTTAAACACAACACAACTATGTCTAAAGAATAACTCTCTTTATCGATGTTTAGAAAATAACTCAAAACTAAACACTTTGATCTGATATTGAATGTCACAACTCGACATCAATATATATAGCAAATAGATATCTCATATTTCCTATTTTCAATAGTAATTAGATAACTCCCAATAGTATATGAGGAATGTTAATATGCCTATTTTCCTAAACCGACTTGCTTAATGGAAACTTAGGCTCCAAGCTATTGAATGACGCACTGCCTCTCCCCATAAGTGTTTTCCTGTTAATCACGTATGTTGCATGACGCACTGCCTCTCCCCATAAGTAGTTTGGTACTTTCATCGCCTTGAGAATGCTTCTTGTCATCTCCATCAACATCCTATTTCTTCTTTCCACGACATCGTTCTGCTGCGGTGTGTAAGGATCTTTGCGATGCCTCTTAATGCCACTTTTGTCACAATACTCATGGAAATCTTTTAAGATGAATTCATCTCCTCTATCGGTTCTCAGAGTAATAATCTGTTTCCCAAGATCCTTCTCTATCTGACTTTTAAACGTCTTGAACATACCAAACACATCACTTTTTTCCTTCATCGAGATTGTCCACATGTATCTTGAGAAGTCATCTATGATGACAAATATGTATCTGTTATGAGCGATGGTTGGTGGTGTTATCGGACCACATAAGTCTGCATGAAAAAGCTCGAGTGGTTTGGATGCGCGGTACATGGTTGCCTTTGGAAACGCTTGACGTGTTTGTTTGCCGACCAAACACAATTCACACATCTTCTTCTCTTCTCTGATTTCTGGTAAGCCGTAGACCATCTTCTGGCTGGACATAGCTTTCACACATCTTCTTCTCTTCAATTCTGATGTGTAAGCATATCGGTTTTCCAATCTTCAGACCAATTTTGTAGAGTCTGTGGGACGACCGAATGACTTTCCCCAAGAGTCTTTCACTTGGATCATGTAGAGTCAAGTAATCTTGTCTCATTCTGACATCACAACCAACTTCCGTAGCTTGTCCTAGACTCAGAATATTGCTCTTAAGCTCGGGGATGTAGTAGATATCTGTGACGAGTTGCTGTTTGTCCACTTTGCTTTGAAATAAAATCGATCCATTCCCTCCTATTTCAATGCATGATCCATCTCCGAACTTAACTTTACCTTTTATATTTTCGTTGAGCTCAGAGAAATATTCCTTGTTTCCGGTCATATGATTACTTGCTCAATTGTCGAGGTACCATATTCCATCTTCATCCTCAAGTTTCACGTAATTCTTTGGAATGACATTATTTTCATTCAAGAATACAATTTCATGCATATAGAGGGCTGGATCAGCTACTTCTGTTTCTTTTTTATTTGCCTCCTCCAACTTTTGTAATCTTTCTGGACATGTGGAAGCCCAATGTCCAGGTTTATCACATCTGAATCAAATCAGAGGTGGTTTTTCTTTCTTATCTTTTGATTGGAAAGTATGATTTCCAGAACGTTCTTGTGAGTTGTATCTTCCTCTACCACGTCCTCTATATCCTCTGCCTCCTATATAGAATTATGTTGTTCTAAGCTTGCAAGTAACAACTTTCCTTGCGCATCTCCATGATTATCCTCCTCTTTAATACGTTCTTCAAAGACCTTGAGTCTTCCTATGATATCTTCGAATTATGCCGTCTTCAAATCGAGGACTTGCTCGAGAGAGGCAATAATATGGATGTATTTTCTCTAGGTAGGCTGTTGAGAAACTTCTTCACAAGCTTGATTTCTTCGATGGTTTCTCCAAGGGATGCTGCCTTTGCTGCTAACTCTGATAACTTTCCTGCAAAGTTATCTAGTGTGTCTGAAGAAATCATCTTAATTCTTTCAAACTCTGACATATGAGTTTGTAGTCGGGCCTCCTTGACACGTTCAGCCCTTTGATATCTCTTTCTTATCGCCTCCCATATCTGTAACAGTGAATCTTGTTGCCAACTTGCAGTATAAGATTCTCCGGAATGGATTGGAATAGCAACGCTGTTGCGACATCGTTCTTGTTCGATTCATCCGTTCCAGGTTGGACAACTTCCCAAACCTTATGAATACGTAACAGAACTTTCATTCTCATTGACCATACGGTGTAATTCGTAGAGGTAAGCATAGGTCACTGGATTGAGATCGTTTTGTCAAACTCCTTTTGACGTGTGGTTGTTGTAAGATCTCCCATAGCTTGGTTCTCTTACTAACAATCGATCGATCAAAATCTTGTGCTCTGATACCAAATAAAAGGACCAAATCTGTGATGTGTGTGAACTCCAATCTTAACTTGAACACAACACAACTATGAATAAAGAATAAGTCTCTTTATTAATATTTAGAAAATAACTCAAAACTAAACAATTTGATCTGATATTGAATGTTACAACTCGACATCAATATATATTGAAAATAGATATCTCCTATTTCCTATTTTCTATAGTAATTAGATAATTCCTAATACTATAAAGAATGTTAATATGTCTATTTTCCTAAACCGACTTGTTTAATGGAAATTTAGTCTCCAAATTATTGAAGCTTATCTCCAACAAACAATGTCATGGAACGCCTGTCATCGGATAATATGAACATTGCTTCAGCCACAAAGAGCGAGAGCTCAACTCCAAGTTGAACAGCCTCTTCTTTCTGCTTCTCCTTGGTGAAATCAGTACTGGAAATGAATATAAGTTGTGTTGTTTACTTCGTAACCTTAGTAAGAATAAAGTTTCAAAACAGAATGAATAACTGATCCATTAATGAAAGGGGAATAGCTAGACAGTGGTAGTCTCTCGTTGTGATTGGACCAACTAAAAGCCCATTGACTTTTATACAAATATGAAAGAAAAATGACTGAGCAAAAGTCATATAAAACCAGCAAAACAGTCATTATATGTGGAAATGTCACACATCGGAGAAACAAATAAGAGAGGAGTTGTTTATATATGTTCTCATGACAGTATTGTATTAACAGCTCAGCAGAAGAGAGGACTCCCCACGCAAGCGCCGCCGTCGCCATCCGGCTCGGCGTGGGCTTGGGTTTTGGATCTTGATGAAGGGCCATCGGCCCAATATCGTTCTTTTTGGACCAAGTTATGCCCAATAGTTTTACCCATTTTATTTCAAAAAAAACAGAATGACGTTCATGCATAAACGAGGCGTAGTCCGTCTAAAAATGTCACGAAGTTTATCTGTTCAAAATAGATCAGAACGAGTCAACAAATGAGACATCTTGCGGAAAAAGTTTCTCAACTCCACTTCCGATATTTCAAAGAGATTTTCGCTAACGTGGTGAATCAGTTACAAAATTCAAATCCTTTTCTCCTCTTTAAAGACTCGTCTTCTCCCTTCTCATTTCATAGTTTACAACAAAAAAATCCAGCAATCAAAATCCCTCAGCGTAAGTCTATTAAGTCAAGAGTGTTTTGTAGTACTTTAGTTCGTAGGGACATTCGCGGGTGATGCATGAATCGTCTATCATGTTTGTATCCTGGGACTCTAATTCTTACAAGTCAATCTCACTACGGAGTGAATATTAAGAGTTAAGAAAAGATATTCATCTCGACTGCGTGGTCTGTTTTCCAGAAAATGTTTCTCATATCGGTTTTTGTTTCGTCTTTCCAATAGTATATTTCTTTAACATGGTATATATATATATATATATATATATATATATATATATATATATATATATATATATATATTGTTTATGCCAATTCAGTTTTCCAGCTTCTACAATATTAACTCTTAATCGCTTTCTATCGTAAGCTTTAATCGGATTGATTCATTACAGTTTTATAAACCATTTTTTTCAAGAATTTATAAAACGTTTTAGTTATTATTGAAACAGATTTGCGATTTGCTTTCAGCATTTCCGCGAAACGTTTTTTTTTCCTATATATGATTCTTAGAACGTTATCAAAATGATTCATTTCCACGAACGCTTCTAAAGCGAATTTGTGAAACAATCAAGATGCTTATAATGGCGGTTTTTATGGACACTTTAAGCGAGTTTGCAAAACAGGTCTTGGCTTATTGAAACAATCTAAAAGTCTGTACAAACGGTTTATGGGAACGCTTTTAAGCGAGTTTACGATACATTTTTTTAGAATTTTATCGATATGATTTGGTGGTTTGTAACGCTTTAGCGATCTACTAAAAATACCAAAATGACATCAATGTCAGACTATTATTTTATTTGAAATAATATGTTATTTGTTGATTGGCGTTCTAATCCGCTTTCATGTTTCTCAAAGAAAAATGACGAATCTTAGGTACACCCCCATTGACACCACCATTGATACGCAAACTCCACTCACCATTGCTCAAACTGATGCAGCCATGACAACCATTAATGCAACAGAAATAACCGATGCAACAATGACACCTCTCTTCCAGTGGGTAATGTTGCTGATGAAACAATGCGCTGTAGAATGTTCGTTCAAGGAACCACAAGGGTTCTATTTGCAGTTCTAACTCCTCCGAATGTACCTAGCTTGTTCACTCAAGGATTAATTCCAAACAAGTTTGATAGCAAAGTCTTCAAAACATGGCAGAAGAAGATAATGTTCTTCCTAAAAACAATGAAGCTGGATAAATTCATCCAGTAGGACAAGCACCTTGTCCCTTACGAGATTGATGATGTGCACACTCTCGCAATTGTTGACATATGGGTACATTCCGACGTCATCTGCAAAGTATATATTTTGGGTCGCCTCATTGACCCATTGTACCGAGTTTACTGTGAGACTCCCACGGCAAAAGAGATGTGGAGATCACTGTACAAAAAGTACGAAGGTGAGAACACTGGCTGCTAGAAGTATTGGTTGCAAAATTCCATGACTTCAAAATGGTGGTTTCAAAACCCATCATGGATCAGGTTAAAGCATTCAAACTCATTTGCCATGAAATCGCTTTTGAAGAAATGTCTATCTGCGAGACATTCACAACTCTCAGCTTCATTAAAAAGCTTTCTCCAAGCTATGCGGATGTCAAGAACTACCTGAAGCATAAAAGAAGAAGATGGGTCTCGAAAGCTCATTATGAGGCTTCAGATGGACTCCAGAAACCAAATTGCTGACAAGGTAAATGCTGAGGAGCATAATGTCAACATGGCTGAGCACAAAGGCAAAGGAAAGGAACACGCCTACTCTCCTGCCAAGCCTTCCAAAATGGTTGCAGTATTGAAGGCTTTGGCCTAAACTTCAAGAAGAAAGGCATTGAAATCAATGTGAATGTGGCGAAATTCATAGAAAAATGTCACTACTGCCACAAAGTTTGTTACAGGTCTGCTGAGTTTTGCAGCAAGATCAGAGATGAGAAGGCTCAAGCGCATCTCACTGAGGAGGATCTCGTTGTAGTGGTGACTGAGGTCAACATGGTATAGAGGAACAACCCAAAGGAATGGTGGTAGGATACGCGTGCCACCACCTACATTTGCACTGATAGGACAATGTTCAACACCTATCAGAAAAGCAAGACTCATGAGAAGCTGTTAATAGGAAACACTGCACTCTCCAAGACTGAATGCCATAACAAGGTGATTCTGAAGATTACATCTGGATTTGAACTCACTTTCCAGAATGTGAAGCATGTGCCTGACATGAGGAAGAACCTGGTCTCAGGAACCTTTCTCTGCAAGAATGGATTCGCCACAAACCTTGAGGCGGACAAGCTCGTGATTAGGAAGAATGAGATGTATTTGGTAAAGGGATATGTTAAGGATGGACTGGTCAAACTGAATGTAATGATAGTTACTCCAAAAATTGTAGCTCCAAAAAAATTCAATGAATAAGAAAGAGCCAAATGCTTATTTGGTTGAGTCTTTAATATATGGCATGAAAGATTAGGAAACAACAAATTGATACAAAGATTGATGAATCTAAATCTAATCCCAAAATGTAAAACAAGTAAACAAAAATGTGAAGTATGCGTACAAGCTAAGCTCACAAAAACGCCATCACCTCATGTTGAAAGAACTAACAAACCTCTAGATTTAGTTCACACCGATTTATGTGATTTAAAATATATACAAACTAGAGGTGGGAAGAAGTACTTTGTGATCTTCATAGACGACTGCATAAAATATTATTATGTATATTTATTATATAGCAAAGACGAAACCTTAGAAAAATTCAAAGAATTTAAACCCGAGGTCGAAAATCAGTTTAAAACAACTATTAAATAGTTAGAAGCGACATATGAGGCGAGTATGATGGTCCATTTAATTCATTTTGCAAAGATCATGGAATAATTCGTCAAACTACATCTCTTTATTCACTAGAATCTAATGGAGTTATTGAACGCAAAAATCAAACTCTAAAAAAGATGATGAATGCAATGTTGAAGGAATATGGGGTACCCCAGAACATGTGGGGCGGGAGAGCGTTGGTTACCACTAATTGTATCCACAATAAAATTTCACACAAAGTAACTAGCAAAACTACATATGAATTATGGAAAGGTAATTTACCTTCGTATAAATACCTCAAAGTGTGGGGGAGGTGCTTAGCAAAAGCTGCAGTACCACAACCAAAGAAGGTTATTATTAGACCTAAAACAGTAGATTGAAATCTTCATCAGATATGCACATAATAGTAGTGCATATCGATTTCTGATACATAAATATGAAATATCATATATTCATGAAGATATAGTAATAAAATCAAGAAGTGCATATTTCTTTGAAAATATTTTTTTTTTGCAAGGAAAAATAAGGTACAAAACGAACTAGAGAAGAAAGAGACAACGACAAAACCTCAGAAATTGAGACAAATGTCGAAATTTCGATAAATGATATTTCAAAAAATGGAAAAGATGAACTAGAAGGAAACAAAAAGCTTGAAAGAAAAAAATATTTTGGTGAACATCTCTTAGTGACATTTTTAGTAATGTTCCAAAAACTTTGGAAGAAGTCATGTCTTCACCAGACGCTCCGTTTTGGAACAAAACCGTCAAAAGTGAAATTGATTATATCATGCAAAATTATTCATGGTAGAAAACATATTTACCACCAGGCTGCAAAGCATTATGAAATAGATGGATAATGAAACAAAAACTAAACCCTGATAGAACACCTGGTTTACACAAAGCAAAGCTTGTAGTTCAAGGATTCCGACAAAAATGTTTTGACTAATTTGACACTTATTCTCTAGCTTAAGAATACAATCAATAACGCTAATGATAGCAATCACACCTTTAAGAAATTAAGAAATCCATCAAATGGACGTAAAAACTACTTTTAAGAATGGTAATTTAGAAGAAAATTTTTTTACATGAAACAATCTGAGGGTTTTGTTATTCCTACACAGGAAAACAAAGTATGCCGACTTGTAAAGTCACTTTATGGGCTAAAACAAGCTCCTAAACAATGACATGAAAAAATTGATAATCTAATGATGTCAAATGGTTTTATAATTAATGAATGTGATAAATGCATATACTATGAAATACCAAAAATGCGTATGTTTTGCTATGTCTATATGTAAATGATATGCTCATTATTGAAAGCAATAAAGATTTCATCAATCAAACAAAAACCATGCTCAAATTCAAATTTGAGATGAAATACATGGGATTAGCATATGTAATTCTCGGGTTTAAAGTCACAAGAAATTTAAAAGGAATTATCTTAACCTAATCTCATTATGTTCAAACGATATTAGAGATATTTATAAATTACTTTAATAGTACGTAAAAACTCTGTTAGATCTCCAAATGCATTTGATAAAAACTTTAGGTGAAGCGGTTTCACAAAATGAGTATGCACGTGTGATTGGAAGTATCATGTACTTAACCAATTGTACTAGGCTAGCTCTACCGCACACAGTAAATGTACTTAGTCGATATACAATAATCCAGGTCATACACACATGAAAAATATAACGATAGTACTCAATTACTTGCGCTACACCAAAGATTTTGGGCTTCACTATGGTAAAGAACCAGCAGTTTTAAAGGATACATTGACACTAATTGGATATCAGATTCTAAAAACTCAAAATCCACTAGTGGATATGCCTTTACACTACAAGGAGCAGCAATATTGTGGAAATTTACCAAACAAACAGTGTTAGCAAGATCCACCATGGAATCTTAGTTTATAGCCTTGGACAAGGCAATAGAAGAAGCTGAATGGCTTCGAAATATTTTGGAAGATATTCCCATGTGGGAGAAACATGTGACAGCTATATGCATACATTGTGACAGTCAATCAGCTATAGCTTGTGCTTAGAATAATCTCTACAATGGTAATCTCGTCACATCAGAAGACGACATAAGACCATTAGACAACTTATCTCAAATGGTGTAATCATAATAGATTATATCAAATCGGCTGACAACCTAGTGGATCCATTCACTAAAGGTTTGCCACGATATATTTTTGCTAAACCATCAAAACGAATGGGTTTAAAGCATATAACAAGTGAGGATGGTTGACTACGACCCTACCTATCATGACTGGAGATCCCAAGACGTAGGTTCAAAGAGAAAACAAAATCAAACATAATCTACTAAAAGCACTTTGAGACAAAGTAGTCTCTTCCTGGCTCCTAAGATGATAGAGTGCTAAGAACTGTAAAAAAAATAAGAATTAGCTTTTAATGATTCCATAGCTTTTAAAGAGGAATATTACGTAATACTTTTTTCATGGTCAATCACCTAATGAATGTGAAATGAGGCCGTTTCTAGGAATATGAATGCAAAGTTATATTCTTTAAGTTCACTCATGAAAACCACGAATAGTTCAGGGCCAATGAACACAATACAAAACTAAGTTCTACGAGAAAAGGGTCGATGATCTATTTCCCCACGAGAACTATAATATAGCACTAAATGTCTCTAAAACTATCACCTCTGTCTATTTCTCCGCGATAGTAAAGTTCCAAACCTATTTCTCTCCAAATACGTAGTTCAAGATGTATTTCCCCACAATAATCAAATTAGACGGTTTAATATCGGTTTATTGCTTAAATTTAAACCATAAATCATTTAAAGTTGATAAATAACAAAATAAGATCTAATTAAGAATGATTTAAACCCGATTTAAAATCCAGACTCATTAAAAACAGACTCAATTTATACCTGATCACTATTTTTAATGAGTTTGGGTCTTAAATCGGATATAAATCAGGTTTAAATCGTTCTTAATTGGATCATATTTTGTTAATTATTAATTTTAATTGGTTTATAGTTTAAATTTAATCAATAAATTGATATTAAACCGTCTAATTTGATTATTGTGGAGAAATACATCTCGAACTATGTATTCGGGGGAAAATAGGTTTAGAACTTTACTATCGCGGGGAAACAAATAGAGGTGATAGTTTCAGAGACATTTGATGCTATATCATAGTTCTCGTGGGGAAATAGATCATCGACCCACAAGAAAATGAAGCTGCGTTATGCATGTTGTCCCGGTTTACATAAAACATCGGTTGGTTCAAGACACCATGTTTAGCTTCTAGTTAAGTAAACCCGACATATATTAACTATGAGTGGTTCATGGCATAAACACAGTGATTTTTGTTTTTGCAAACACTTTTGATAAGTTTGTCTGTCTAGTTAGTATTAGTTTAAGTATCGTAACTAGAGTTTATCGAGTCTACATATGTTTAGAGCCATTTATATTCATGTGGGGGATTTTTGGACCAACTAAAACCCATTGGCTTTTATGCAAATATGGAAGCAAAATGACTGGGCCAAAGTCATAAAAAGCCCACAAAACAAAGTCATTATATGTGGAAAATGGAAATGTCCCACATCGGAAAAAAGGAAGAAGAGAGGAATTGTATATATATGTTCCCATGACAACATTGTATAAACAGCTCAAAAGAATAGATGGCTCCCCATGCGCATGCTGCCGCTGCAGTCCGGCGGCCGGCTTGGCTTGGGCTTGGATCTTTGGTGTCCGATAAGGTTCTTTTTGGACCAAGTTAAATCAAACATTTTTGCCCATTTTATTTCAAAAAAAAAACAGCATGACGTTCGTGCATAAACGTAGTCTGTCTAAAAATGACAATAAGTTTATATGTTCGAAATAGATCAGAACGAGCCAACAAAGGAGAGAGCTTGCGGAGAAAGTTTCTCAACTCCACTTCCGAGATTTCCAAGAGATTTTCGCTAACGTGGTGCAACAATTACAAGAATCAAATCCTATTTTCCTCTTTAAAACCCCGTCTTCTTCTCTCTAATTTCATAGTTTTTACAACGAAAAATCCAGCAATCAAAATCCCTCAGCGTAAGTCTATTAAGTCGAGAGTGTTTTGCAGTATTTTAGTTCGAAGGGCCGTTTGCGGGTGATGCGTGAATCGTCTATCATGGTTGTATCATGGGAATTTAATTCGTACAAGTCCGTCTCACTACGTAGCGAATATTAAGAGTTAAGGAAATAGATTCGTCTCAACTCAATAGTCTGGTTTTTTCAAAAATGTTTCTCATATCGATTTTCGTTTCATCTTTCCAATCGTATATTTCTTAAACATCGTATTCTTTTATATTGTTTATGTCAGTTCGGTTTTTCGGATTCTACATGTGATTGATAACACTGTTAGACATCTTTTCAAAATATAAGCAGTCAATTAAGTGAATTTTTCTTCTATGGATCGAGCAACATACAACACACGGAAAAGAACCCTAGATAGTAACTTCAGCATTTAACTTAAAACCCCTTGAATCGATGTCAAATCCCAAGTCCATGGAACTAACCTCGATTTGAATCAAGATTTAGGCTTATCAATTAAGATTTTTGTTGACTTTAGCCTTTGCTTAAGTATAAGGGGGTGTTCTATGAATTACTATAATGATTTTAAGAATCTAAAGGATATATGTAGTATTCTTAAAATATTGTTCTATGAATTAAATTGTTAACAATACAACTCTCAATAACACTAAATTTAATAGATTTATAGAATCATTAAAATACACTTTTTTTGAATAACAAAAATTTTGTAGAGAATTATAAAATCATCATCCTAGTAATGCTAAATTTAGTAAGAATTTATAAATCAATAACACTAAACTTTTCAAATTATTACCATCATTAAAAATGTAACTCAAACTAACATTTCTTAAAGCAAAAAGTCTCCAACAGTCCGGATCATGCTTATCGGTTCTTTTTTTTGTGGACGGTCAAAACTGATTTGTCAACTGATCGCCTCTTTCTACTCTTTTCATTATTTAATCTTTTATCTAATAAAATGTATTGTTGTTCAAAAAAAACTAAAAATGTATTTTAAAAATATAAACTATTCCCACAATTAAGGACATATTTATTGGGAGTCTCTTAGCAGGGTTCTTAACTTTTTTATAGCCGTTTCTTAATTTTTAACTAAAAAAACCTAAGACTCGTCTCTTAAATAAGAGACTTAAGAGACATTTCTTAAATAAATTTTTTTTTTGAAAAAAAAACAAAAATAAAAAATCAATTTAAGTTAAGAACTCCACCATAAAAGATCAAAGATAAACATGACTTTACAATAGTTTCTAGAATTTTAACTGATAGAGTTTGATTGGTAATATGAAGTGACAAATCAAAAAATAATTCTATGGAAATCAAATACTATAAAATTTGATGAGACTATTCACTATATACACAATGAATGATACTATGAGAAATATATACACATAATTTATACTATAAGATATATATACAGAATTTAATGAAATGAAAATAGTAACGGACCAATAAATCTTGTGGCTATGGAGAAGGCGACTTTCAGATCTGATCATCTCTGGCGATGATTTCTTCACACGACTCTCACGACAGAATCCTCATCATCACAAGGGAGACTAACAAACACTATTTGTGGTTCAAGGTCTCTTTCTGATCCTCAATGACTCTTTTGGTGGCGTAACTCTCAATCATCCCGGCGAGCTTCTCCCGACGATACTGTTGATCCCTGTCTCTCGGTCTTCTAGACACTGGGCATTAGACGCTTCACGATCCTGGCGTTCTTCGTCGTCTCTCTCACTCTCAGCTGACCAGTTTTGTACGATCATTTTCGACATGACCTGTTTGTCAGCCTTTTCGACTTGGTTTCCACTACAAACAGAGTCTCACTTGTAGTTCTTGTTAATACGTTCCTTAATGTATTGATCAACCTTAGATCAGAGCTTCTTTATCACGATCGAGTTACAGCTGCATGTTAAGATCTTCTGATACTACGACATCTATATCAACGAGAACAACAACGGCTTGGGGGAATATCTAACGGATGCGATCTGGTTCATGCCCTTAAAACCATCATATGGGGACTTTGGTTTGTTCAAAATCTGCTCATATGGCAGATATTAAGGGCAAAGGAATTCTATACGAGGATGATGATGCTACGATCAAGTTAACTGATCAAGATGATTCTTAGATTATAAAAGATTACCGTATGTCTCTGATCGGAAAGCTTCTGAATCCCAAGATACAAAACATAGAGAAGTTAATCCAGATGATGTCAAATCAGTGGAGATTGCAGGATCAGATTAATGGCTTAGGGACTGGAAACTTTTTATTTAACTTTACCTCTGATGATGATCTTGATTATTTCCTTAGACATGGCCTTTCTATTACAACTAATGTATGTATTTGCTGGTGTGATGGGAGCCCATTTTACATGTTGATTATCCCTGGATCATCCCTGTTGAAGAGGAATTTAACATCCCTCCACAAGGCCCATCAAATAACAAGGTCCAACACATCGAAATTGGAAGATAACCCAAGACAGTTCGGATGGCAGTTCGATCGGTCCGCGAGCCCCATCGGACGACTTAGTCTCATTACAAGCTGGCTCACACAACCTGAACAAAGCTTTACTAAGCTTACAGGCCAACCGAGCAGAAACTGGGTGCCTTGGTCTCTAGGGCGAACTTGCTCTAGGGCGAACGAAAGACAAACGACTTAAGCTATAAAGGGAGAACACACAGGAAAGCGAAAGGGGATCCGAAAATAAACACAACACCTCTGACGGCAAGATTGAGAGTTTGACGACCAATCGATCTTTCGTGTAATCTCGTCGGTGCTTTCAACAAAGCTCCGACCTCTTGCCTTTTCTTTTCATAGATCTCCTTGTAAGCACGTTTGTTATTATCGTATACTTATCAGTAAAACGTCTTTGAAGCACCCACAAATCGAGTTTAGTTACCCGTCAATCAACCTAACTAAACTCCAATTCAACAGTTGGCGCCCACCGTGGGGACTTACGAAGTAGTGTTAACGAACCAGTATGCGTCCCGACGACTCACCTGCCGACGACGCACCTGCGCCAGTCGCTGCGACTCCGGCGGATAACGAGATGATGCAATGCATCTTCGACCAGCTTGTGCGGCATGAAGAAACCAACAGAGTCACGAACGAACTACTCAACACGCTCACCGCTGTCTTCGCTACGATATACGACCAGGCAAGCAAAACGGAGACGGCCAGGCGACGGCTCTCCCCCACGACAGGATCCACACCCGCTGCCGCTGGTCAACCGACATGTGAAGTAGCCCAACCAACCGACACTGTCGACTGCCCAAACGACAGGCTGGATGCCGCCACAAAACGCCAAATCGCGGAACTACACCTCTCGATGCAGGACATCCACTCCAAGATACACCATGTGACAACCTCTGTGATGCACCCCAGTACGAGGAACCAGCCTAGCATGGTGATCAGGATGAGCAGATCAGTCCAACCGAGGTTCGCCCATCCGACCGTACCAGATCAACAAACAGTGCCGTATACAGAATCGACCCGCGTACATCCGGAAATGACCTAAGGCTGGAATCACGACCCAATGAACGAATGGACTGTACCACAGCAAGCCTTTCCCGACCCATTCGACATTCTAAGACCAATAGTCAAGCCAGAACTTAAGATCAACGAGTGGAACCAGAGAACGGACACAACACTTCGCTTCTGACCCGTTTGGTACGTACCGCATGGCCCGATGGACATGAACAAGACTTTTCCGACCAGTTTGAGGATCTCATGATGATCGATCATTCTAATCCCTCTAAGGCAAGGATACTTAAGCTCTCTGAAGATTTGGTCCATCTAAAGTGGTCATCCGTTCACGAAAGTTCATCAATCACCCACACGGACACACCACAATACGTCCTGCTTCTTACCGCGGTACACCCGCTGGGCACAAATGAACCTGGACAGTAGCCGAAGGGTCATCTGTTGACCAGACTAGATTCGGACGAACCTGGACAAGTACACCAAGGGTCATTCAACCAGATCAAGAACCGAAGAGTTATTTTGACTATTTTTCATCTTTTTCCACAAAACTCTAAGTCCTTTCACATACCTTTTGTTACTATAAATATGTAACCTCATTTCAGCAATAAGATCATTCGATTATCATCTTAGTTTTGAGTTAAACTCTTAGTTCTTTGAAGAACTCTTCTTGTTTCTTGGTGAGTCATATCCAAGTTAACAAAACCTCAACATCGTTGGACTTGTGAGTCATATCAAGCGACGACGAGAGGAACTTCCTTTGGTGGACTTGTGAGTCATATCAAGCGCCAACTGAAGTCGGGAATATCGGAGGCCTTCCGCAACCTTCGTGCGACCCTTCAATCCATCAGTTCTCCTTCCGGAGTTCATATCAATCCAATCCGGTCGAGTGATCCTATCTTAGGGCGTATCAAGTGGTATCAGAGCCACTCTTCCGGTATTGTCTATTCATCCATCTTTCTCATCTTCCATTTTCTTCAAACACTTTTTCTTCTATCTATCTTAAATCCGGGCCCCTCATTACCATCCACTAGTATAAAAAAAAAAAAGAAAAGAAAAGAAAAGAAAAGAAAAATCTCGATCAATAAAAAAAGAAAAGAGAATCAAGAGTGTAATTTGTGGATTGGTGGTGGAAGAGAAAGCCTGCTGGCTGAGGAGAAATCCAGCCTTTGAGGAGGTTAAAACAGATTTCAAAACCCCAAAAATCTCTTATCTTTCTATCTTGTGAAATTCCCTCTTGTTTGCTTGGAATTGTCCATTGGGATTCTTGATCAGTTCTCTTAGAACCTAGAGTGGAAACTCGTGTGTGTGATCACCAAAAATCTGAGAGAAACACGTGTGTGGGTGAGGATCAAACACTTGAGAGTGTGAGGTTTTTATCTAACGTTTTGTGTTTAAGAAATTTCAGGAACCATGAGTAGTGAAGGAGAAAGAAACCAACCTGGAAACTCATTTTCCGGATTGTCTAACTTACAAATGCGTGCTTTGAATGATTCTATGACTAACTTGATGAATGCAGGTCTAGACCAGATCCATCAAAGGCTTGATGAGCTTCAGGCCAGTCAACAAACTCATCCTAGAACCGGAGCAAGAAGAGATCGCCCAAGGAGGATAAACCGGTCCGATGATGAGACCCTAGGGGAAGATCTTCGAGAGGATGAAGTCAGGTCAACCAACCGACCTAGGAGAGGTCCTAGGAACCGAGATCAAGGTGATGTCAATCCATTTGCTAGAAATGATCGAGTTGATGATAGCTTAGGAGGATTGAAACTGAAAATCCCAACTTTTGATGGTAAAAACGATCCTGATGCTTTCCTTGAATGGGAAAGAAAGATTGAACTTGTCTTTGATTGTCAAAACTTTTCTGATTTTAAGAAAGTTAGATTGGCTGCTACTGAATTCTCTGGCTATGCTATTAACTGGTATGACCAAGTTGTGACTCATAGGAGAAGAACAGGTGAAAGGCCAATTGAAACATGGGATGAACTTACCATGTTGATGAGGAGACGATTTGTTCCTGCTCACTATCACCGAGACCTCCACCAGAGGCTGAGACGCCTACTTCAAGGCACCAAGTCTGTGGAAGACTACTACCAAGAGATGGAGATCTTGATGATCAAGGCTGATGTGGACGAGCCTATAGATGCCACCATGGCCCGGTTTCTTTCAGGTCTCAACCGCGACATCCAAGATCGTATGGAGCTTCAAGAGTATGGTAGTGTGGAGCAAATGTTACATAAAGCCATTTTGATTGAACAGCAAGTCAAAAGAAAGAACTACTCAAGGCCAGCTCTCGCTCCCAAACCGGCATACGCTCCAAAACCAAGCTATCCAGACAAAGGTAAGTCTCCTCCCACAACACATAATGCTTTTAAGACTAATGTTCCTGCTCGTGTGGACAAAGGAAAGGAAGTTGAGACTTCTGGCCGAGCAAGAGACATGAGGTGTTTCAAGTGTCAAGGTCTAGGACACTATGCCAAAAACTGCCCAAACCAACGAGTGATGATTCTCTTGGAGAATGGTGAGGTTGAGTCCGAGGATGAAGAGAAGGACAAGGAGGATTTAGGTCCTATCTTTGATGAAGAAGAGGAAGACTTTGACTACCCACATCACGGACCTTTGCTTATTACTAGAAAGGTCATGGATGAACCCATGTTCGATGAAGAGGACGACCGGCTGGTCGATGTTTTCGGCCCGACCTTTGACGCTGAGTCTGATCCAATTTATGATGAGGAAGATGACTTCGACCATCCAGCTCACGGTCCACTACTTGTTACGAGGCGATCCTTGAGTGTTCAGCCCAAAACCAATGAAAAGGAACAAAGGGAGAATCTCTTTCATTCTCGTTGTCTTGTTTCTGAAAAAGTTTGTTCTTTGATCATTGATGGTGGGAGTTGTACTAATGTTGCTAGTGACACTCTTGTCAGGAAACTTGGACTTGTGACTAAGCCTCTCTCTCGACCGTTCCGGCTTGAGTGGCTAAATTAAGCTGGCGAGCAAATGGTGAAAGAACAAGTCACCGTCCCTCTTACTATTGGACGATATGAGGACGAGGTTGTGTGTAACGTCCTTCCCATGGACGCATGCCATATTCTCTTGGGCCGGCCATGGCAGTTTGATAAGAAGCCCGTGCATGATGGCTACACAAACCGACACTCATTTGATCATAAGGGCAAGAAGATCACGTTGGTCCCATTGACTCCTTCGGAAGTTCACCAAGATCAGATCCAGCTCAAGAGGAGTCGAGACAAGGAACCCAAGAAGGAAGAACCGGAAACATCCACTCGACACTCCAACTTTTTTATTAAAGAAAGTCAGGTCAGGAAATCTCTTTATTCTCAAAAGCCACTT
This sequence comes from Moricandia arvensis, assembly GCA_905132765.1. Classification (NCBI taxonomy): domain Eukaryota; kingdom Viridiplantae; phylum Streptophyta; class Magnoliopsida; order Brassicales; family Brassicaceae; genus Moricandia; species Moricandia arvensis. The sequence continues at coordinate 428,326 of CAJHQP010000015.1, read as the reverse complement.
CTTTTACTTGTGTACAAAGAATCTCTTATGGCTGCCCCTTCTTCTGACCTTTCACCGGAGATTCCGAGTGAAATTTTAGATCTTTTGCAGGAGTTTTCTGATGTTTTTCCAGATGAAAATCCAAAGGGACTGCCACCGGTTCGAGGCATTGAACACCAGATTGACTTCGTCCCAGGCGCATCCCTACCGAACCGACCAGCATACCGCACCAACCCGGTGGAAACCAAAGAACTTCAGAAGCAGATTGGTGACCTTCTCGACAAAGGTTACATCCGGGAAAGCCTTAGTCCTTGTGCCGTACCAGTTCTGTTGGTACCCAAAAAGGATGGTTCATGGCGTATGTGTGTGGACTGCCGTGCCATCAACAACATTACGGTAAAATATAGGCATCCCATTCCTAGGCTTGATGAAATGCTTGATGAGTTGCATGGTTCGTGTGTCTTCTCTAAGATTTATTTGAAAAGTGGATACCATCAGATTAGGATGAAGGAAGGTGATGAATGGAAAACTGCATTTAAGACCAAACTAGGGTTGTATGAATGGCTTGTGATGCCATTTGGGCTTACTAATGCACCTAGTACTTTCATGCGTTTGATGAGTGACGTCTTGAGATCCTTCATTGGTCATTTTGTGGTAGTTTACTTTGATGACATTCTTATCTACAGCAAGAACCTTGAAGATCATAGGATGCACTTGAAATCTGTTCTTGAAATTCCTAGGAAAGAGAGACTCTTTGCAAATCTTGGTAAATGCTCTTTTGGAACAGATAACGTGGTGTTCTTAGGCTTTGTTGTAGGAGCAGATGGACTAAGAGTGGACGAGGAAAAGATCAAGGCTATCCGGGACTGGCCTAGTCCATCGACCGTGGGCGAAGTGAGAAGCTTCCATGGCCTTGCCGGCTTCTATAGGCGGTTTGTTCCGAACTTCAGTACCATTGTAGCCCCATTGACTGAAGTAATCAAGAAGAATGTCGGGTTCAAGTGGGAACAAGCTCAAGAAGAGGCATTTCAGATTCTAAAAAGGAAGTTGACTCAAGCTCCTTTACTTGTACTTCCTGATTTTTCTAAGACCTTTGAGATTGAATGTGATGCTTCAGGAGTTGGTATTAGTGCTGTCTTGATGCAGGATAGGAAACCCATCGCCTACTTCAGTGAGAAACATGGAGGCGCCACACTCAACTACCCTACTTACGACCAAGAGCTATATGCTCTAGTGAGAGCTCTACAAACATGGCAGCACTACCTTTGGCCTAAGGAGTTTGTGATCCACACCGGCTGGTCGATGTTTTCGGCCCGACCTTTGACACTGAGTCTGATCCAATTTATGATGAGGAAGATGACTTCGACCATCCAGCTCACGGTCCACTACTTGTTACGAGGCGATCCTTGAGTGTTCAGCCCAAAACCAATGAAAAGGAACAAAGGGAGAATCTCTTTCATTCTCGTTGTCTTGTTTCTGAAAAAGTTTGTTCTTTGATCATTGATGGTGGGAGTTGTACTAATGTTGCTAGTGACACTTTTGTCAGGAAACTTGGACTTGTGACTAAGCCTCTCTCTCGACCGTTCCGGCTTGAGTGGCTAAATGAAGCTGGCGAGCAAATGGTGAAAGAACAAGTCACCGTCCCTCTTACTATTGGACGATATGAGGACGAGGTTGTGTGTAACGTCCTTCCCATGGACGCATGCTATATTCTCTTGGGCCGGCCATGGCAGTTTGATAAGAAGCCCGTGCATGATGGCTACACAAACCGACACTCATTTGATCATAAGGGCAAGAAGATCACGTTGGTCCCATTGACTCCTTCGGAAGTTCACCAAGATCAGATCCAGCTCAAGAGGAGTCGAGACAAGGAACCCAAGAAGGAAGAACCGGAAACATCCACTCGACACTCCAACTTTTTTATTAAAGAAAGTCAGGTCAGGAAATCTCTTTATTCTCAAAAGCCACTTCTTTTACTTGTGTACAAAGAATCTCTTATGGCTGCCCCTTCTTCTAACCTTTCACCGGAGATTCCGAGTGAACTTTTAGATCTTTTGCAGGAGTTTTCTGATGTTTTTCCAGATGAAAATCCAAAGGGACTGCCACCGGTTCGAGGCATTGAACACCAGATTGACTTCGTCCCAGGCGCATCCCTACCGAACCGACCAGCATACCGCACCAACCCGGTGGAAACCAAAGAACTTCAGAAGCAGATTGGTGACCTTCTCGACAAAGGTTACATCCGGGAAAGCCTTAGTCCTTGTGCTGTACCAGTTCTGTTGGTACCCAAAAAGGATGGTTCATGGCGTATGTGTGTGGACTGCCGTGCCATCAACAACATTACGGTAAAATATAGGCATCCCATTCCTAGGCTTGATGAAATGCTTGATGAGTTGCATGGTTCGTGTGTCTTCTCTAAGATTTATTTGAAAAGTGGATACCATCAGATTAGGATGAAGGAAGGTGATGAATGGAAAACTGCATTTAAGACCAAACTAGGGTTGTATGAATGGCTTGTGATGCCATTTGGGCTTACTAATGCACCTAGTACTTTCATGCGTTTGATGAGTGACGTCTTGAGATCCTTCATTGGTCATTTTGTGGTAGTTTACTTTGATGACATTCTTATCTACAGCAAGAACCTTGAAGATCATAGGATGCACTTGAAATCTGTTCTTGAAATTCTTAGGAAAGAGAGACTCTTTGCAAATCTTGGTAAATGCTCTTTTGGAACAGATAACGTGGTGTTCTTAGGCTTTGTTGTAGGAGCAGATGGACTAAGAGTGGACGAGGAAAAGATCAAGGCTATCCGGGACTGGCCTAGTCCATCGACCGTGGGCGAAGTGAGAAGCTTCCATGGCCTTGCCGGCTTCTATAGGCGGTTTGTTCCGAACTTCAGTACCATTGAAGCCCCATTGACTGAGGTAATCAAGAAGAATGTCAGGTTCAAGTGGGAACAAGCTCAAGAAGAGGCATTTCAGATTCTAAAAAGGAAGTTGACTCAAGCTCCTTTACTTGTACTTCCTGATTTTTCTAAGACCTTTGAGATTGAATGTGATGCTTCAGGAGTTGGTATTGGTGCTGTCTTGATGCAGGATAGGAAACCCATCGCCTACTTCAGTGAGAAACATGGAGGCGCCACACTCAACTACCCTACTTACGACCAAGAGCTATATGCTCTAGTGAGAGCTCTACAAACATGGCAGCACTACCTTAGGCCTAAGGAGTTTGTGATCCACACCGGCTGGTCGATGTTTTCGGCCCGACCTTTGACGCTGAGTCTGATCCAATTTATGATGAGGAAGATGACTTCGACCATCCAGCTCACGGTCCACTACTTGTTACGAGGCGATCCTTGAGTGTTCAGCCCAAAACCAATGAAAAGGAACAAAGGGAGAATCTCTTTCATTCTCGTTGTCTTATTTCTGAAAAAGTTTGTTCTTTGATCATTGATGGTGGGAGTTGTACTAATGTTGCTAGTGACACTCTTGTCAGGAAACTTGGACTTGTGACTAAGCCTCTCTCTCGACCGTTCTGGCTTGAGTGGCTAAATGAAGCTGGCGAGCAAATGGTGAAAGAACAAGTCACCGTCCCTCTTACTATTGGACGATATGAGGACGAGGTTGTGTGTAACGTCCTTCCCATGGACGCATGCCATATTCTCTTGGGCCGGCCATGGCAGTTTGATAAGAAGCCCGTGCATGATGGCTACACAAACCGACACTCATTTGATCATAAGGGCAAGAAGATCACGTTGGTCCCATTGACTCCTTCGGAAGTTCACCAAGATCAGATCCAGCTCAAGAGGAGTCGAGACAAGGAACCCAAGAAGGACGAACCGGAAACATCCACTCGACACTCCAACTTTTTTATTAAAGAAAGTCAGGTCAGGAAATCTCCTTATTCTCAAAAGCCACTTCTTTTACTTGTGTACAAAGAATCTCTTATGGCTGCCCCTTCTTCTGACCTTTCACCGGAGATTCCGAGTGAACTTTTAGATCTTTTGCAGGAGTTTTCTGATGTTTTTCCAGATGAAAATCCAAAGGGACTGCCACCGGTTCGAGGCATTGAACACCAGATTGACTTCGTCCCAGGCGCATCCCTACCGAACCGACCAGCATACCGCACCAACCCGGTGGAAACCAAAGAACTTCAGAAGCAGATTGGTGACCTTCTCGACAAAGGTTACATCCGGGAAAGCCTTAGTCCTTGTGCTGTACCAGTTCTGTTGGTACCCAAAAAGGATGGTTCATGGCGTATGTGTGTGGACTGCCGTGCCATCAACAACATTACGGTAAAATATAGGCATCCCATTCCTAGGCTTGATGAAATGCTTGATGAGTTGCATGGTTCGTGTGTCTTCTCTAAGATTTATTTGAAAAGTGGATACCATCAGATTAGGATGAAGGAAGGTGATGAATGGAAAACTGCATTTAAGACCAAACTAGGGTTGTATGAATGGCTTGTGATGCCATTTGGGCTTACTAATGCACCTAGTACTTTCATGCGTTTGATGAGTGACGTCTTGAGATCCTTCATTGGTCATTTTGTGGTAGTTTACTTTGATGACATTCTTATCTACAGCAAGAACCTTGAAGATCATAGGATGCACTTGAAATCTGTTCTTGAAATTCTTAGGAAAGAGAGACTCTTTGCAAATCTTGGTAAATGCTCTTTTGGAACAGATAACGTGGTGTTCTTAGGCTTTGTTGTAGGAGCAGATGGACTAAGAGTGGACGAGGAAAAGATCAAGGCTATCCGGGACTGGCCTAGTCCATCGACCGTGGGCGAAGTGAGAAGCTTCCATGGCCTTGCCGGCTTCTATAGGCGGTTTGTTCCGAACTTCAGTACCATTGCAGCCCCATTGACTGAGGTAATCAAGAAGAATGTCGGGTTCAAGTGGGAACAAGTTCAAGAAGAGGCATTTCAGATTCTAAAAACGAAGTTGACTCAAGCTCCTTTACTTGTACTTCCTGATTTTTCTAAGACCTTTGAGATTGAATGTGATGCTTCAGGAGTTGGTATTAGTGCTGTCTTGATGCAGGATAGGAAACCCATCGCCTACTTCAGTGAGAAACATGGAGGCGCCACACTCAACTACCCTACTTACGACCAAGAGCTATATGCTCTAGTGAGAGCTCTACAAACATGGCAGCACTACCTTTGGCCTAAGGAGTTTGTGATCCACACAGACCATCAATCCTTGAAACATCTTAAGGGCCAACAAAAGCTGAACAAGAGGCATGCACGTTGGGTAGAGTTCATTGAGACATTTCCTTATGTCATTAAGTACAAACAAGGTAAGGACAATGTAGTGGCCGATGCCTTGTCCAGAAGGTATGTACTTCTTTCAGCTCTTGAGACAAAGTTGCTTGGTTTTGAATTTATCAAGGATTTATATGCAACTGACTCAGATTTCAAAGAAATTTTCCGAAAGTGTTCAAAGACGGCTTATGGCAAGTATTATCAAATCTCTGGGTTCTTATTCTTTGATAACCGCTTGTGTGTACCCCAATGTTCTTTGAGGGAATTGTTTCTCAGGGAAGCACATGGAGGAGGTCTTATGGGACACTTTGGAGTTAAGAAAACACACAAGGTTGTGTATGAACACTTCTTTTGGCCGAGCTTGATGAAGGATGTGGAACGAATTTGTAGCCGATGTGTGGTTTGCAAGAAAGCCAAGTCTAAAGCCAAGAACCAAGGTTTGTATTCTTCTCTCCCTATTCCTTCTCATCCGTGGGTAAATATATCTATGGACTTTGTGCTTGGTTTGCCTAAATCAAAATTTGGTAGAGATTCTATCTTTGTGGTGGTCGATAGATTTTCTAAGATGGCTCATTTCATACCATGTCATAAGACTGATGATGCTGTGCACGTTGCTGATTTGTTCTTTAGAGACATTGTTAGGTTGCACGGAATGCCTAGGACAATTGTTTCAGATCGAGATGCTAAGTTTCTTAGTCATTTTTGGAGAACTTTGTGGTCTAAGTTAGGTACTCGTTTGATGTTTTCTACCACTTGTCACCCTCAAACTGATGGACAAACTGAGGTTGTCAACCGGACCTTGTCAGCATTACTTAGATCATTGGTTAAAAAGAACCTTAGACATTGGGAAGAATGTTTGCCTCATGTTGAGTTTGCTTATAATCATTCCATGCATTCTTCTACCAAGTTTTCTCCTTTTGAGGTTGTGTATGGTTTCAATCCCTTATCTCCACTTGATCTTTTGCCTTTGCCTTTGAGTGAAAGAGTTAGTACAGATGGCAAAAAGAAGGCGGACACGATTCAGAAGTCGCATGAGAAAGTTCGTGACAACATCAAGGCCAAAACTGAGAGTTACACAAGAAGGGCAAATAAAAAGAAAAGGAAAGTTGTCTTTGAAGAAGGCGACCTTGTTTGGGTTCATCTTAGGAAGGAACGTTTTCCTGAAGAAAGAAAGTCAAAACTCATGCCTAGAGTCGATGGTCCTTTTCAGATCCTTAAAAAGATCCATGACAATGCCTATCAGCTGGACTTGCAAGGTAAGTATGATATTTCTTTAAGTTTCAATGTTTCTGATTTATCTCCTTTTTGTGCAGATGATCCAGATTTGTGGACAAATCCTTTTGAAGAGGGAGGGAATGATGCACCCCAGTACGAGGAACCAGCCCAGCATGGTGATCAGGATGAGCAGATCAGTCCAACCGAGGTTCGCCCATCCGACCGTACCAGATCAATGAACAGTGCCGTGTACATAATCGACCCGCGTACATCCGGAAATGACCTAAGGCTGGAATCACGACCCAATGAACGAATGGACTGTACCACAGCAAGCCTTTCCCGACCAATTCGACATTCTAAGACCAATAGTCAAGCCAGAACTCAAGATCAACGAGTGGAACCAGAGAACGGACACAACACTTCGCTTCTGACCCGTTTGGTACGTACCGCATGGCCCGATGGACATGAACAAGACTTTTCCGACCAGTTTGAGGATCTCATGATGATCGATCATTCTAATCTCTCTAAGGCAAGGATACTTAAGCTCTCTGAAGATTTGGTTCATCTAAAGTGGTCATCCGTTCACGAAAGTTCATCAATCACCCACACGGACACACCACAATACGTCCTGCTCCTTACCGCGGTACACCCGCTGGGCACAAATGAACCTGGACAGTAGCCGAAGGGTCATCTGTTGACCAGACTAGATTCGGACGAACCTGGACAAGTACACCAAGGGTCATTCAACCAGATCAAGAACCAAAGAGTTATTTTGACTATTTTTCATCTTTTTCCACAAAACTCTAAGTCCTTTCACATACCTTTTGTTACTATAAATATGTAACCTCATTTCAGCAATAAGATCATTCGATTATCATCTTAGTTTTGAGTTAAACTCTTAGTTCTTTGAAGAACTCTTCTTGTTTCTTGGTGAGTCATATCCAAGTTAACAAAACCTCAACATCGTTGGACTTGTGAGTCATATCAAGCGACGACGAGAGGAACTTCCTTTGGTGGACTTGTGAGTCATATCAAGCGCCAACTGAAGTCGGGAATATCGGAGGCCTTCCGCAACCTTCGTGCGACCCTTCAATCCATCAGTTCCCCTTCCGGAGTTCATATCAATCCAATCCGGTCGAGTGATCCTATCTTAGGGCGTATCACTCTGCCCCGGAGATCGAACGTGTTCTCGCCACTACGCTAAGGAACCCCTTCACTAGGAAATCACAGACTTTAAGATCCAACCGATCGACAAGCTCCGTATCCCGTCTTACTCCGGCAATGCAGATCCAACCAACCACATGACGGCATTCAATATCGTCATGGGAAGAACCCACTTCTCCGATGAGGAGAAGGACGCAGGTCTTTGCCAGCTGTTTGTCAAAAGTGTATCCGGTCCAGCCCTCACCTGGTTCTCTCGGTTGTCTGAGGACTCTATCGACAGCTTCCACGACCTCTCCGCACAATTCTAAAAGCACTATATCATGTTCACGCGCCAAGGAGCATCCTCGGCGGACCTCTGGAAGTTGTCCCAGCCAGCCAACGAAAGTCTCAAGGATTTTATGGAATAGTTCAAGCAGGTGGTTTCGAAGGTCCATGTTCTGGACCATACAACGGTGGAAGCCCTTCGCAACTCTCTATAGAAACATTCGAAGTTTCGAGAGGACCTCTACTACAATCCTACCACCTCTCTCCAAGACACCCTATATCGCTCCAAAAACTTAATCCTGCTGGAAGAAGATAAGCGAGCGTTTATCAGGAGGCAACAATAGTTGAAACAAGCTGCCATGTAGACAGTGGAAAGCCACCACGAACCCAGGAAACACTCGTCCTAGAGCAAAACAGACAAAAAGAAGGGCCTTGTCAACACTATCCCCAATGAGCAGCCGGATTCTACCATAGCCGGCCGAGGACCAAGCTGGAACAAATGGATGTTAAATGCCGAGGGAAAGAAGCAAGCGGCTCGACCTTGCCCCTCAAATTGTCCGTACGATGCAAACAAATGGTGCGATTACCATAAGACGAAGGGACATGACACTAAGGAATGCAAACAACTTCAAGAGGCTCTTCTTGCAGCGATCGTAAGCGGAAACGCTAATCCCGAACCTCCAAGACAGAAGCCCCCGAAGAGCAACAAGAGTTGGGCCAAGAGTAAAGACAAAAAGAAGAAAGGGCAGGGTGATCCGACTGACGGCTCACCCTGTAAGAACGAGACTGTCCTGACTCATCACGACGAGGATTCTGCCTCCCAAGAGGAGAAACCAAAATCTCGTCGCAAAATTTTCACAATCCGGCCAACCCCCAATCCCTACCCAGAGGGCGATGGTCAAGGGAAGATGAGTCAATGCGATTCGCTCGACAAGGATCAAACTGAGACTTCATCTTCATCTGCCGATCGACAGCAGGGGATCGACCTACACGATTTGCTGAAGTGAAAAATCACGCAACCGACCGATCGCCCCGCATACGCTGATCTCTGATCGACGATAGATGGATCCAAAATAAGGAAAATTAGTGAAACGAACGCCTGTCACAAACTTAGAGCATCAAAGTACGATCTTTGATCGGTAATAAATTCTAAGGCCGCCGATCTATGGGACAAACTCAGTCGGTCATCAACCCTCAATCCTGCAACCGCCCCTGACCTACGAATACTGTTGAATGACGCCAAAGCAAAGCGGTTGGCCGAATCAGGGCGATTGAATGTCATCATTGGAGGATCACCACCTTGCAATGATTTCGTTCGATCTGTTAAGGAGTTCCGCTGCAGGGGAGTAACCGCAAAAAATGGCCCACCTTCTCGAGAAATGATCTGCATATCACTTTTTCCGGAGAAGACGCCATTGGAGTGCATATGCCTCACAATGATTCCCTCCTTGTCAAGCTCGGGATCGGAGATTGCGAAGTAACTAAAGTCCTAATGGACACCGGTAGCTCCGTCGACCTCATCTTCAAAGATACTCTCGATAGGATGTGGGTCGATCTTAATGCAATAAAACCTTTGCCAAGGTCGCTAACAGGATTCAACGGGTCATCCAAAACGATGCTAAGTATTATTCGACTGCGCATACACGCACATGGCGTGAATTATAATGTCAAGTTCTCCATCATTGATGTAAATCCCCGTTCAACTCTATCCTCAAAACACCTTGGATTTACGCGATGAAAGAAATCCCATCAACCTATCATCAGTGTTTGAAATTCTCGAGCGCGGACGGGCGAATCGTCACCCTTCGAGGTGATCAGGCTGCGGCCCGCGACCTCCTCATCGCTGAAGTTAAACTCCGTCAGGCCTCCTCCCATGTCGATACCATAGTTAAGCCGATTATGAAGATCTTCCCACTAAAGAGGAAATCCTCAAAGTCTCCATCGACGAGAACAACCCAGATAAGATCGCAAGGATCGACGCGTATCTGACGAACGAAATGCAGGACAAGATCGTATCATTCCTAAATACCAATGCCTCCACTTTCGCTTGGTCGACTTCAGATATGAAGGGAATTGACCCTTATATCAGGACTCACGAACTCAACGTCGACCCAACATTTAAGCTGGTTCGACACAATAAGAACAAGTAAGGCCCGAAGCGGTGAAAAGCTGTAAACGATGAGGTCGATCGATTGCATGATGCGGGATTTATCACTGAAGTGAAATACCCAGACTGGTTGGCGAACCCAGTGGTCGTTAGAAAGAAGAACAAAAAATGGCGCGTCTGTGTCGATTTCACTGACCTGAATAAAGCATGTCCGAAGGATAGCTCCCCATACCTCATATCGATCGCCTACTCGAATCGACAGCAGGGAATGAGCTATTGACATTCATGGATGCATTTTCCGGATACAACCAGATAGCGATGCATCCCCATGTTCGTGAAAAAACAACATTCATCACGGACAAAGGAACATATTTCTATAAGGTCATGCCGTTCGCTCTCAAAAACGCAGGTGCCACCTACCAAAGACTCGTCAACCAGATTTTAGTTGATTGATTGAAATACCATGGAAGTTTATATCGACGATTTGTTGGTCAAATCTCTCGTAGCAGCCGATCACCTAGACCACCTAACGGATTGCTTCCGAACCTTAAACAACTACAGCATGAAGCTTAACCCAGCCAAGTGCACATTTTGAGTCATGTCCGATGAGTTCCTCGGCTACATAGTAAGAGAACGGGGGATCAAAGCAAATCCAAAGCAGATTTCCGCGATCTTAAATCTCCCCATTCCCAAAAATAGCCGTGAAGTGCAGCGATTAACTGGTCGGGTAGCAGCACTCAATCGGTTCCTCTCCCGCTTGACTGACAAGTGTCTCCCTTTCGACAACCTGCTGTGCAGCAACAAGAAGTTCCTTTGGGATGAAAAGTGTGGAGAGGTGTTCGGCCAACTTAAGCATTATTTAACGACGCCGTCGGTGCTGGCTAAGCTTGACAAAGGTGATACGCTCTACCTTTATATCGCAGTCTCTTCCATGGCCGTAAATAGCGTTTTAATCAAAGAGGATCGAGGCGAACAAAGACTAATATTTTACACAAGCAAACGAATGACCGACGCAGAAACATGATACACTATGCTCGAAAAGATGGCCTTTGCCGTCGTCACCTTAGCTCGGAAGCTCAGACCCTTCTTCCAGTCTCATTCAATCGTCATAATCACTAGTCAGCCCTTACGAACGATAATGCAGAACACTAATCAATCGGGGCGACTGTCAAAATGGGCGATCAAATTAAGCGAACATGACATAACCTACCAGAGTAAGCCGGCTGAAAAATCCCAGGTGCTAGCCGACTTTATCATCGAGTTTTCCCCGAACTCAAACGAGATCTTATTCCATTGAATGAATACTGGATACTGCACATCGACGGGTTGTTCTCAACCACAGGGTCCGGTATCAGCTCCAACTACAATCGCAAACTGGCGAATTTCTCTGTCAATCCAGACTAGGATTCAAGGCGTCCAACAACGAGGCTGAATACGAATCTCTCATCGTTGGTTTACGGCTCGCCAGACCCGTCAGAGCAAAGCACATCCACTCATATTGCGACTGTCAGTTAGTTGGTCACCAGTTCAGCGGAGATTACGATTCCAAGAACGAACGGATGGACGCGTACCTCCGAGTTGTACAAGACCTCGCCAAAGAATTTAACTCTTTCGATCTGACCAAAATCCCGCGTGGGGAGAACGTTTGCGCATACGCTCCGGCAGCAAGTGTGAGTGGGCCGAAGGATCAAATCCGCCAAAAGATTCTTATCCAGCACATCAATGGGCCAAGTATATTGCAGCCTACAGTCATGATGATCGCAGAGAACGAAGAAATGGAAATTGACCCACTGGACTCGCACCCCGATTGGAGGATCCCTCTCATGGAATATCTGACAAAAGGGACGCTGCCGACAGACAAATGAGAAGCGTGTCGACTGAAGGCGAAAAACACCAAATATGTTGTCTTAGACGATGAACTCTACCACCGAACAGCAAATAACATACTCTTGACATGTATCCACGGAGAAGAAATGCGCCTTGTCATGGCTGAAACTCACGAAGGGGCCGCGGGAAACCATTAGGGCGGTCGAGCCTTACTCCTCAAAATCAAGGGTCTAGGCCACTTCTAGCCGACCATGGTCTCCGACTACGAGGAATACGCTCGGAAATGTGACAAATGCTAGCGACATGCACCTAATGTACACACCCCAACCGAGCTACTAAGAACTACCACGACTCCTTACCCGTTCATGCGCTGGGCGATGGACATAGTCGGACCGTTGCCAAGCTCGAGACAAAGACAATTCATCTAGTTATGACGGAATACTTTACCAAATGGGTGGAAGCAGAAGCACTTGTACAGTTGACCGGTAGGGAAGTACAAACTTTCGTCTGGAAGAACATTATATGCCGGCACGGCCTCCCCTACAAAATCGTCACAGACAACGGTTCCAGTTCACCTCTAACAATTTTCGTGGCTTTTGTGAAAGATGGGCGATCCGCCTCAACACGTCAAAGCCTCGCTGTCCTCAAGGTAACGGCCAGGCCGAAGCCACGAACAAAATGATCATCAATGGGATCAAGAAACGTCTCGACCTCAAAAAGTACATTGGGCGTACGAACTCGACGGAGTTCTCTGGTCCCACCGAACTACACCACGAAGCGCTACAGGCCAAACCCCGGTTTCACTAGCTTATGGAATCGAGGCGATGGCTCCGGCGGAAGTGAACGTAGCCAGTTTATGACGGATGAATATGCCCAAGAATGCCGAGCTAAACAAGGAAATGATGCTGGATGCCCTCAATGTAATCGAAGAACGATGCGACCAAGCCCACCTTATACATAATTATCAAAACCTCGCGGAAGCTTACTACAACAAGAAAGTCCGCACAAGGCCATTGGAACTCGACAACCTTGTACTCCGCCAAGTTTTTGAGAACACAAAGGAATGGGGGGGCATGAAAATTGGGAGCCAACTGGGAAGGTCCATATAAGATAATTGAGATCATTAAAGCAGGCGTCTTTTGATTGAAAACATCATCCGAAGAGCCAATTCCTCGTTCGTGGAATGCTTCCAGCCTCCGACGATACTACTGTTAGGCTATAAAAAAAGGAGAAGGGTTAGCTGAGTGATTGACAACACGCCACTTTCACTCGGCCTCCAGCAAATGATACCGAGTGAGTCGTTCTACGTCACTTTCACTCCGCCGCAATGGAAGAATGACTAAATACCACTCGGTCAATTAGAACTATGATTGACTTGATCCCTCCAAGGTACGTAGGAAAACCCTCCATCGGGTCCCAACTATCACTACGAGCGAATCATTTCGTGTCACTTTCAACTCATTATGATGAGCGAATGACCAAACATCACTCGATCAATTGGAACTACGTGTGGGTTGATCCCTCCGGGGTACATAGGCAAACCTCCATCGGGCTTATCTACAACACAAAAAAATAATAATAATGAATGATGATGAAAAACGGAGATTTTCCGAGTCTGCGTACCGCAAGGCATCGCGGAACACTCGAGCATCATACCCGCTAAACCCTAACGCTTTGACCTCGCAGGGTCCAATGACCGTTGTTATAGGGAAACGATTTTCCAAAGAAAAATCCTTGCTAACTTATTTCCGAAACATAACATTGTCAAGATGGCCGATCGATTTGCATCCCGTCACTCGGGAAAATGAAACTTCGAGCTACCGAAATGATTCGATCGAAATCAAGGAATGGACCATATTGGAAATTCGCTAAATTTGATGCGTCACATATTTCTGAAAGATAACATCATCAAGAAAGTCGATCGATGGGCATCCCATCAATTGAGAAAATGAAACTTCGAGCTACCGATGGATCGATCCTCTTTTAAGTTTTACCCAGCTGATTCGATTGATCGATCCCACACAAAAGCGTTATCATTGCGATCGCTCGATCGATCGCAGGCCATTGGGGTTCGATCGACCTATCGATCATGCAAAGACGACACCACTCGTCCCTTTCGAACAAGGAAAGGATATTGGTCGGTCATCTCAACCGAAAGGACATCACGTTCGATGAAGAAAATCATCTGAAGTACAAGAAAGGCTAGGTGAAAAAAATACTTCATAACACAGTCCGAGCTAAAACGGAGAACAATACAACATAAAGTCACAGTCAAATGAAGGATTACAACGATAATGGCCGCAAAAAAAGGAAAATAGGATGGTACAACAATAGATCGCTGGATCTCACTCTAGAAGATGGTCTTTGGGAACCAGGACAGTCGAACCATCAGTCGGAACTCCCTGTTCATCAGAAGGAACCTCTTTGGCCTGAGAATTGTTTACCAATTCAGGAGGGTCGCCCGGTGCGGTCTCTCGGACGGCTCCCACTGATCGGTCGAGCATGCTTGGATTGGAGACAAGGATAACATTCTCATTCTCAAGTATCAGAGGTTGAAGCGAACCTGCAAGCATCGAATCAACCATTCCCAGATTCAACAAGAACTGGTCAAAGCCCCGGAGTAACTCGGAACGAGGAGGAGATAAGACGAGATCCTCTTATGTATTGTCCTCGACATCGATCTCCTCAACCCCTCTCTTAAACTTCGCTTCGTTGGCGATCAAGAGATCTTTTAGCTTCTTAGGGACTTGCAGACCCCACTTCTCGAGCATATCCATCGATTGTAGCGTCCTGGAAGCTTGGCTATGGAGGAATAGTTTCGCTTCCTATCTGTCCCGATCAACCATATATATTCGAAATTTTCAAAGCGCTTGGTCGCCGCAGCTGTAACACAGCTTTTCCCGCACAAAACTTCGTGAAGGCGCGACTGTCAGAGGTGATCCATATCCTTTTTGGCCTTCTCAGCTTCCTTGATCTTCTCCTCCTCCAACCGAGCGATCTTTGTTCGGGCAGTCTCCAGTTCTTCCTAGAGATCCTTAGCTTTTTGGACTGCCTGCTTGCGCTCGCGGTAATGACGATTTTGTTCGGCAACCAATTCCTTAGCCTTATCAAGGACGTCCCGCTTGGCTTTATAAAACTCCGTATCCTTAGCCTTAATCGTCATCTCAGCCTTATCAAGATCCGAAGTCGCCTTTCGCAAAGCAGTCTTGTATTCCAATATAAGGAGGTTTTTCGAGCAACGACCTGCATAAAAAAGGAAAGGAGAAGAACGATAAACTGATCGTGCGAGGATTATTACAAAAAAGAGATGTCATATCAATCGAACACTCACCACTATGTCCGCGCGAGCCGAATCATTGAATTATCCGAAAACACAAGTTCAGAAATCTCCGGCATCCTTCTTTCCCCACCCCTAAGCAGGCGCACCAACTGGCCGCAAGCGTTGTAGTCGTTCACAAGCGGCGTGTCTTTGTCGTACTGGAACGACCCGTGATCGGATGAAGCTATGGGAGGCCTTTTGGAAGGACGAGCTGATCCCCCAAAGTAATTGACATGGAGCACACAGAGCTATCTCTCAAGGAGAAGGTAATGGGCCACCGTCGCCCCCCTTTGATCCCTTCTCGCTGGATCCGACAGAACATACATCGATCGGCCTATTTCTCTTCTTTCCGAAAGATCTGACGCAATCCTTCTTGACTCGACCCTTGGAATTGACCATCTGGACTCCCTAGTGAGACTTCTCCGTTTTATTGATCGAAGGATCGCCTTTTGGTCTACCAATCCCGATCTCAGTCTCTCTTTCCCCATCAAAATCGTCCCTCCCCCTCTTATAAGATCCGCTCTTCTTCTTCTTTCTCGGAGGGAGAACGTCGGAATCATGATCAACCATCTCTTCCATCAAAGGACCATCCGCGGGGATATCCACCCTCTCTCTCAGAAATTACTGAACGTCATTTCCGTTCTTTTCTGATGCCGCCATAGAGCTGAAACTCTCACCACCCAGTTGAGCACCAAGAATATCGCTATAACTTGGGTACACCTTCGGAATCTTACCCATGAGTGGAAGCTCCAATATTTTCCCTTTAGTTTTCTTGCAAGGAACGCTGGACGCCCAGTCGACTATAAAAGAAAAAGAAAGGATAAGCATGTGGAAAATCTCATAAACGATCGATCGGCAAGTAATCTAGCAAACGATAATAACCTTTGGAGATTCATTCTCGTTGGCGACGAATCATTTTCCCGCTGAACTGTTCCCACTTTTCCTGGCTAAGTGCAGCAAGCTTTGCCATGTCCAACCAAAAAGTTTTCGGATATCCGATGGTGTTAGGATGCGTCACTGCGACTAAAGAGAAAAAAACACTAGTCAGAATCAATCATGATGTGGAATCACTCGGCGTAGATAGTCTACCGATACGATGGTTCCATAGGGAACGACAGCCATGGCCCAGTGAATCTTCGAAAGCTGCTTCATCAGATCCAAGATAAAAATATGAGTGCTGCCAATGTTTGGTTTTCGACGGATGGCCGGTCAAGATATGGAGTCCCGACCGAATTTTCACAGCAAAGAGGCCGTTCAGCCGAGGCTGAGTATGCGTCAGCTCTTCGAAGACTCGGACAGACATCGAGACGTTGATCTCGGCCACCATTACCATCAAGGCCACGGGAATCCTAACAGCGCCATTCATTAATTGTGTCATGACGATGACTCGGGCCGAGCAATACAAGGTGATCAAACAAGGGATTGAAAACCATAACCTGGAATCCTGCCAAAACAGGATTGGGACTCCATGGACGCTGTTCCGGTCTCGGGATCATAAAAGTGACACCGTACGCTCGACGCTCCTTCATGAGCAAAGAAACACCTTTCAAGTGGGAAGGAAATCTCCCTAGTGTTGCTCCTCCACTGTGTACGATCGATCGAGCTCCGGATCGAGGTCGGGGAGCTGCTCGATTGTCCTGTTGTGATGATAAAAAATGGGATCAATCGCGCCCCTTCATTTGGGCTGGCGCTAATCCTCCGCATAATGGCTTAACAACCCCTGGATCATCTGATGATCGGCCATCGGATCCAAGATCATTTGAACAGCCCTCGTGTATCCGATCGATCGACCCTCCCTCAATGTTGCCTTCAATAGGGGAATCAACCATAGCGTCATCCGTCTCAGCTCCCTCGCCATCGTCCGTCGAGCATCTACCGTCACCATCATTCCGAGACAATCCCTCGACCTCACTAACCTGATCGAGACTCAATGTAACCCCATCATCGGAACCATCTCGGCGAGCCTTAATTGTGGATTCCATCAACTTAGGGTCGACCTATGGATCTCTCAAAGGACTTGGGTTGATCTGAATTCCTTTTCCCTTTTCAAACGCCATGTATTTTTTGGTGAGACGCCATCGATTGCCCGGCATATGGCGTCAGAGTTGGCCGGCGAAGTCTTCGATTCACAGCAGCGAAGCAGAAACCGAGCAGAAGGGAAGAAAAAAAGAGAGAGAGAGAGGGAGAGAGAGAGAGGGAGAGAGAGAGAGGAGAGAGAAGGGAAGGGGAAGAGATAGAGAAAGAAACTACCTTTTTGAGGCTGAAGGAGAAAGTATCAAGATAAGGGGGGACCCTTATTTATAGCAAGGGAGCACTAGTTTCGAGAAAAGAAGGGGGCATCATTAAACCTAGTGGGCCTATATCGAAACCTAGCAAACCATCCTTCGCAACAAAACCTGACCGATCGAGCTCTATTTCTAGTCAGCAAGGACCTCCGAGGTGGTTGAACGAGAACTACCAGAACCTATTATTTTCAGAACCGATTCCTGCTACTCCACGCAAAGAACCGCAATTCCTTGCAAGCAGACTGTGAGGGGGCCTTACTGTTAGAGAGGAATTTAACATCCCTCCACATAGCCCATCAAATAACAAGATCCAGCCCATCAAAATTGGAGGATAACCCAAGACAGTCCGGCTGGCAGTTTGAGATGGGTCACACAAGCTGAACAAAGCTTTACTAAGCTTACAGGCCCACCGAGCATAAACTTGGGCCTGGGTCTCTAGGGCGAACTTTCTCTAGGGTGAACGAAAGACAGACAAATTAAGGCTATAAAGCGAGAACAAACAGTAAAGAAAAGGGGGATCCGAAAGTAGCCACAACACCTCTGACGGCAAGATTGAGAGTTTGACGACCAATCGATCTTCTATGTAATCTCGTCGGTGCTTTCAACAAAGCTTCAACCTCTTTCCTTTTCTTTTCATAGATCTAATTGTAAGCATGTTTGTTATTATTGTATATGGATGAATAAAACTTCTCCGAAACACCCACAAATCGAGTTTAATTTCCCGTCAATCGACCTAACCAAACTCAGATTCAACAATCCCTTTTTGGGTCAAGCTGATTGGGGTACCACTGCATCTATAGACGGTCAAAAACTTGAGGAACATAGGAGAAAGGCTTGGTCATGTCGACACTATTGAACTTTCTGAGGTTCGATTGTTGATCGATGTTGATTCCAGGCGGCCTCTAAAATTCAAGAGGAAAGTTGAATCTCCTGAGGGAGAAGAGGCTACCATTGAGATCAAATACGAGACGTTGTTTAAGCATTGTACAATATGTAGATTAATGACACGTGAGAAAGGACATTTTCCTACTTTGGATACTCGCAGTCAACCACAAACAGACCATGTTGGAGTATTTGTACGAGTGCACCTACCTATGGATCAGGTTGCCTATCGGCCTTTGCTGGGGAATTCTCGCACCAATGATTTGCAGAACAATCGTCAGCTTTTCTGGGGACCTCTCGTAACAATGCTTCACTAAGGGATAATGTTCAGCCTACTGTAGGTTATCAGATATCATGAGCGACTTATGGTTATAGGAGCAGATATCAGGAAGCTGAGGCAAATACGACATGAAACAGAGGTGATGAAATCACCATGGTTCTCACAAGGACATGATCATTAGAGGACGTGATGAGCGTAAGAATAACCAGTCGCTATGGGAGTGTCACTTACGATCGCAACACTCAATAGGAAAGGAGAAGCCATGTGAGAATGGTGGAGCTGTAGTTCAGGCGTCAGGCTCTCGTGATGTTGTTCCATATGGACACTCAAAAATCTCAAGGGATCATCCTATGAGCGATGCTCTTTCTCACTGGAGCAGTCATAATTAGAGGAGTGGCAGAGTTTGTAAAAATTATGATTGGCGAGTACCATAGTAACTCGATCCCATTTACCTCCTGCTCAAGAGGACATTGTTACCATTCAAGGAGCGGCTTGGTCTTTTACGTTCTCTCCAACGATCCTTCAAACAGAAGCAAACAGGTGTGAAAATGATCAAATTATTGGAGTATTAAATGATATGGAGATAGTGGAATAACACGATGGTGGTATGATGGAGTGTGATGTTCATGAAGAGGATTTATTGGGCGAGGATCTTATGGCAATGCAAGCTGTGGAACCTACTCCTTTGGCTGCATCCTGGAGTGCTAAGGTTCTTACATATGGATCTAAAACCATGAGGAATGACAATAGAACGAATGTTCCTTAGGGCATTCGAAGCAAAAAAAATGGATTTCCTTCGTCGGGGTTCTCCACATATACGATCAGCCATGTCTCCTGGTCCAAGAGAAACCGAGAAGATAAGATTTCATCATCATATTTCAAAGAAAGGAAAGGTTATTTAAAACAAGAATTATGGATTGATGGGTTCAAAAAACCATCCAAACATCATCTATGAGGACAATCAGTTGGAATTGTCGAGGGATTGGGAATGATCTCATAGTTCGACGCCTTATGGAGATGAGTCAGAAGCATCACCCATGACTTATATTCCTTTCTGAAATGAAGAATAGAAGGCTTCTGTTGCAAAACATTCAAGCTGACTTACGATTTGATCGCTTGTTTACCGTTGAGCCACTTGGACTTAGCGAAGGTTTAGCTTTACTTTCTATGTATGAATTTCAAATAAATTTCGTATAACAGAATGATTGACGTTGAGGCAATCACTGATGGAATAAAAGTCTTTATGACGTTTGTTTATGGTGACGCTATAGTAGAACGTAGATATCAGGTTTGGGAATGTCTTATGCGTTTCTAAACAAAATGAATCGGACCTTGGTTTATGATTGGAGACTTAATGGAATCACTTATCATAATGATAAGGAAGGGGACAAACGACGCCCTAATAGCTCGTTCCTGCCATTCAAACAAATGCTGAGTGACTGTGGTATACTAGAATTTTCATTTACTGTAAATATGTTATCAAGGGTAGGAAAATGAACAGGAAGAAGAACTGTCAGATGCAGATTATACAGAGCTGTTGGAAATGAGGACTAGCATGAGAAGTTTCCTCACTCTTCAGTAAAGCACATGAGGTCATGGGTCGGCCCTCGCAGATATTCTCACTAAACCAACAAAGAAATCCAAAGTTTTTACATTTGATAAGAGGTGGGTGATAGTGAGGAACTACGACAAGTCATTCTTGAGGGATGGAAGACTTCAGATCTCTCTCTTGACAAAAATATTATGGAGCATATTTGAGCTGCCCCAAAGCCTTAAGCCAATGGCTGAGACAACGCAACTTGAATTCTGGAAAACTTGTGGAGCATCTAAAAGAGAAGGTCGAAGGTTTATACTCGAATGATGATGCTTCGACTGAGGAAATAGTTGAGGCTTTAATGAAACAATCTGATGCTTGTAAGGCAGAGGAGATATTTTGAACACAAAAAGTCGAGTAATTTGGCTAAGAGAAGGTGACATCAATACAAAGTTTTTTCATGCCTTAACAAATATTATCCCGGAGAGAGGTCGACGTCAAGGAGATCCTTTATCTCCGTTCATTTTTATTCTATGCACGGAAGGCTGGTTAGCCTTCTTAATCATGCAGAGAACCAATGAAAGATAACCAGGATCCGTGTTCAACGCGTGTGTCCCTCGATATCCCACCTTCTCTTTGCTTATGATAGTATTTTCTTCTGTAATGCGTAGCCCTGTGAATGTGAAGAAGTGATGAAAGTATTCAGGAAATATGGACAAGCATCCGGCCAATGTATCAACTTTGAGATTTCCTCTTTCCTTTTTGGTAAGAGGTCAGTAGAGATGTTAGACAACAAATTAAAGATACACTTGACATTCAGAATGAAGGAGGAAAGGGGACATATTTATATATTTCAGAAGAAATCAGCGGGTCCAAATGCAAGTTATTTGCATTTCTAAAGGACAAACTAATGAATAGAGTGAATGGATGGACGGGTAGATGGCTATTAAAAGGAGGGAAGGAAGTGCTAATCAAATATATTTTGTTAGTTCTCCCGACTTATGTTATGTCTAGCGTTCTGCTCCCGCTGGAGATATGTGAAACCTCGCAAGTGCTATTGCACAATTCTGGTGGAGTTTAAACCCACCAAAGAGAGGGATTCACTTGGCAAAATGGGAAAATCTCTGTTTACCAAGAGAAGAAGGCGGGTTTGGTTTTCATATGATCTGTGAGTTCAATCTGGCTCTACTATAAAAAAACTGTGGCGACTTGTCCAATACTCCGATTCATTGGTGGCTCAAGTTTTGGGGAGGGGGAGATACTACAAAATGGGGTCGCCTTTGCGAATAAGCTCTGTAAACAATCCATCCAATATCTGGACTAGTATTTCGGTGGCTCGAAAACTACTGTTACTAGGAATTAGACAAAAAGTTCATTCTAATATGAGGTTAATGTGTGGAAGGACCCTTGGATCCCTACCACACCGGCTGGGCCGACTCGACCTTATGCCCCTGTGTTACTAATATGTCCTAATATTTACCACTTATAGACCATGTTATAGGCCCTATTTGGAGTTCGTTATGTGTGTATATGATGTGTTTTAGAGTCTTTTCAGGTCCAAGTGTATTTTGGAGCATTATAGATATTATGAGGCTTTTTGGAGCTCAAAAGAGAGAGAAGCCTCGTAGTTGGTCAAATTTAGCTAAGTATGAGTCAAGACAGAGAGTTGCATCGATTGACGACACACCCTTGCCGTCGATTGACAGTTGACACGCAGAAGCCTAATTCAAAAAGTACTCAACTTGAATCCCTAGTCATGGAAATTACAATATTGCCCTTGGACGTGTTTTACCTAGTTTATATTATCTTAGCTGGTGTTTTATTCAAAGGACACAATAGGAGAAATCTTTTTAGAAGTTTAGAGTTTTCATAGCAAACATAGTAATTTTTAGTGAGAAGATCATGACTTCTTCCAAGCTTTGTATTGCAACCCCAGTTTGTATTCCCTATTAATCTTATGCATTATTTTATGTTTATGATTATGTTTTGCTTAGCTATGCCTGCGTATATCTCTTGTTAGATTTAGGGTTTATTAAGGGATTTTATGGACTAGCCAAACAATTGAATTTCTAGGGTGGTTATTAGATCTATCATCAGAATTGTGCTTATCGCTTGTGTTCTTGAGTAGCTACCTTGAACTTTATATTAGGATAATTGATATTGCGAGAGTAGGATCATTACTTGAACCAATCATGTTGAGCTTATGTTTCTAGGGATAATCAAGATATTAGTCTAGTAATTATAAGTGAATTTATTGAATCTGATTGTTTAATGCTTGACTAAAAAATCCATCAATCGATGTCTTTTGCATACCATCGAGCAATGATGTTTGCATACTATCGATCTACGGTCATTCCGAGTTTGCATACAAAAATTGTAGACTCTGAGCTTTGCCATAAATAGATATAAATTATATCTTTACTTATTAAATTTGTGTTCTATGATTGAAAACCGATTGGCTTCTATTCATCGTAATTCACTACCTAAAAACCCTAGATCTAGGTATTTTCCTTAACTGTTTAAAACCAACTCATTCCAGATTTACTGTTTTCTAAGTCTTACAAATTTTCTAGCATAACTAAGTTGATTATCAAATCTTTTGTGTGTCCCCGCTCTCTGTGGATTCGATTCCTAAGTACTACAGCTGAACCTTTTATTTGAGAGAATAATCAATAGCTCTAGGGTAATTTGAGTGCATATCAAATTTGGTGACGTTGCCGGGGAGCAAGGATCACCATTAGATTGGTTTTGAAAGTTTTGTCTAGGTTTTCTTTTCAGTTTTCTTACAAATTATTTTTCTTTTGTCTTTCAGGTGCATGCCCAGTAGTACCAGAAGCAACAAGGAAAAATACTTAATTTTCTTAGCAGTCGAATGTAGCATCCATAGGAGAAGCGACAACAATCGATCGACGCAAACACTTCTACATCGACACTCATCTTCCAGAAATTTTTGACACCAACACTGAGAAATCGATCGATGGTAATTCACGAGCAAAGATGGTTTCTATGCTGATCATGACTAGGAATGAGAGAGGAGACCTGTATGATTTGGAAGGTCATCTACATAAAGCAATAGGTCAGAGAATCGATGATCATGGTATTGTAATTCCTGAACGATAAGAAGTTGTTGTAGATGAAGCCCAGGATGACCAACCCAAAATGTTGGATTACTACAATCTTCCATATCAATTCTACACCAACAGATTGCTATTCATCCTCCATCTTTCCGGAGGAACGATTTTGAGCTGAAGCCATCCTATTTTACACTTGTGGCACAAACACCATTTCATGGACATTTCCATTAGCACCCTAAGGATAACTTGGAGTAATTTGGGGATTTTGTGTCTGCCATCAAAGCTAATGGAGTCCCTGTGGACTATCTTCTATGAAAACTCTTCAAGTATTCGCTTGCTGGAAGGACATCAGAAGATGACAGTGGATTTCAATGGAAATATTGATGTTGTCAATGCCAAACTTAACACTAAATTTGAAGCTCTCAACACCCATGTGAAGAAGCTAGAGAATTAGGTTGCTAAGACCAGTGAAGTTGTGAGGAGACAAGAAGCCTTGATAAAAGAAAAGATTGAGGTTGGACAGAAGCACCACGTCAGTGCCATCATAGATGAGGATTTTGGGCAAGTTGTTGAAGAAGTTAGGCACCAGGAGGAAGAAATTCGTGAGAATCCCCTGCCTTGTTTGAATGATCATCGATCAACATCCGAAGCTAACCATCGATTGATGGCACCTGAAGAATCAATGTGTGAAAAGATGGACACTAATCGACAGCAGGACCTTACCATCGGTCGACGGCCGATCAGAATAGAATAATTTCGGTTACCAAGCATAGACATGTGCCTTATATATACTCATAGGAAATCGAATCCCACCCTACCCAAACCCAGACAGACATATAAACCAGTCCTTTTTGAGAAAGCTATGGATGGGCATTCTAGAAGAAAGAAGAATATCTCCAAGCATCTCAGAAGGAAAGCTAATTAGAAAGAGATGGATAGCTTTACCAAGAGAGTCCTTAGAATCCCATTAGAATCCCCATTCGAGGAAGCTTATTACAGTCACAGATTGTGGATGTTCTTCAGAGAAATCATGGAGTCTACTGTGGATATTGAAAGAATGTTTAATCATCTAAGGGATAAGAAAAAGCAAAGGGTTTAAGTTGAAGAAGAAAAGCGACCCTCGAAAGTTTGTAGTTCCCTGCAACATCAAGGGACATGACTACCCTTATGCACTCTGCGACACCGGTTCTTCAGTAAGCACCATGCCAAGAAAAATGGCAGGGGTGCTCATCTTAAAGGTGGACCATTCAAGTGATTCATTCACTTTTGTGGTTTTCTCTAAGGTGAATCCAAGAGGAATTGTCAACGACTTCCAACTGCAAATCGGTGACGCCCTAATTCCTGTAGACTTTCACGTCTTGGACGTCCAAATGGAGCAGAATTCATCCCTGCACTTGAAAGAGATTTCATTGCCACAGTAGAAGCAGTATGCGACATGAAGACAAATGTGTTGGATCTATCACTTATTGATCAAAATCATTATTAGGAACCTGTTCAAACTAGAACCAAGACTGCTCTCATTGATTTTGTTTATGAACCAGGACTTGTGGCCACATGTTTCTGTGATTTTGAGAAAGAGAATGAGTATGATGATGGAGCATCGATTGACACCCAGCCTATACAATCGGCCGATGGTGATAACACACAGTCAGTTGACACCCACCCTTTGACATAGATTGATGACAACCCCAACCTTGGACATGATATGGCTAACCCAGATTATGGCGCCTCTTTTCTTGAAGAAGAAGCAATCGAGTACAATTCTCTTGCACTAGAAGAAGCTTGAAATTTCAGAGGATCCGATGAAACCTTTATCGCGCCACTGAGCGACTGAAGATCTATGCCATCAATTGATGCTAATATGGCAGAATACTATGCATATTATGGTTATCTCAGACCAGATAAGTTTGGAATTATGAGAGATTTAGAAGGATATGCACGAGCTATGGATGGAAGACTTCTCAACATATCTAAGGAAGACGTAGCAGACATACTCACAATGGCCAATGGATCTAGAAATCTCTTCAAACAACAGAAACATGACAACAATGCAAATAACAACAAAGCATTGATCGACACAACACTACTGCTATCGATCGACACTCACCTTTGAGACTTTGCCAGTTACAGATCTGAACGTGAAGTGTTTGCTCCAGAGAATTTTGATTATGGGGAAGAAATAAATGAGTATGGCGTCTACAAAAAAAAATATGGCAATACACAAGCTTTAGATGGCCGAATCACCAATGCGTCAAATGAAGACATAAGAGATATTCTTCAGAAAGCAGCCATCATTGGTCACACTCATCTTTGTTTGCCAGAGTAAGCATATACTTTTGAGGAGACCATACCATCAAATCACTACTACAGTAGAGCAGAAGTAGATGACATGGTACAAGGAATTTACAAAGCATATGAGATGTTGATGGATGACTATTACAAGTGGATTGATTATATATCTTACCCATTCAACAACAATATCAGCTGGTTAACCATGTGCATGGAAGAGATGAATCAAAAGATGGACTCTCCTCATCAGATGATTTAAAGACAACATGCAAAAGGAGCAAACAAAGCACCATCGATCGACGAACGTACTTGACCATCGATCGACGTTTCGCGCAGACTATTTAGACAAAGGCTGGTAATTGAGAAGCTGCTAGAAGACAAACTTTATGGAGTTTATGCATCTCAAGACATGATGATGGAAGATATGTTCAGGAGATTGAATGACATATCCATACCCACATATAGTAGGATTGGCTGGTTACACAATCGCACTAACAACCTTCAAGAGAGGATGAGTCAAATTGAGATCACCAAAGAAAAAATGAACAACCAAAGAACCAGAGGTGAAGAAGCCATTAGAAGCTTCGTTGGTACCTTGTTTCAGATGAGCAAAGAAGATATGGACATTTTTTTCCAATAAGTGATAGTCTACACCCATCTTAGTCTATATAGTGTACTAAACATCAAGATAAATACTATAACCAAGCGCTAAGTGGGAGGCAGCCCACTATTAGGTATGTTTTAATTTTATTTTATTTTCCTGATTTTACTAGTTATCATTGTTTTCTTTATTTTCAGTTAAAACAGGAAGATCAAAAACTGTCATCGGTCGACGACAGAGCACAACCATCGGTCGATACCGATCACCATCAGTCGACGACATTACTTTACCATCGATCGACACTCGTAACAGAGTATGGTAATTTCGACTATCCTTAACACATTTAAATAACACTAAGGACAATATTATTTAAGTATAGGAGGAAGTTTACTGATATTGATTTCTATTTTGAGTTTTATTATTATGTATTTTATTGTGTTTTATTGAGTAAAGAAAGGGATTATGATCAATTTAAATTTTTACTTATTATCCAACCATTCTATAGCACAATTCTTGATTTGTTGATTGCAGAGAGTACTAGAGATACCAAAGTGGATTATCATGCCACTATATCACACTTGCTTAGAAAATTTGAAGGAACCGAAGCTAACCTCCTACCTATATTTGACTTATTTGCTTGCTTTGGGGTTTGGCATACATTGGCTCAGATTCCTCTTGCAAGTCTGGAAGGTAAAGTCTGTGTGCTTCTAATTACCTTCTCTCTCTCTCTTCGGCATCTATAAAAATAAAAGATCGAGTTGATTTCTTGAAAGATGCAGAGGGGTAGGTAAATTACCTATGACCCCATTATTCCAATTCAGAAAGGAATGATCACACATTGTGGAAGCAAGAGATAGGTAAAATACATGTGACCCCATTATTCGCCTACACTTTTTCAAAATAAAAAAAAAAGAGAGAAAAGAAAAAAGAAAGATGAACAAGATGGACTGTCTCAGCATCATTGATTCATTGGACTTATAAAAAAAATATAAAGAGATTAAGAGAACAGAGAAAGATGGAAGAAAGGGATCATAGAAGACTGCATGTGTGTTTATTTACTTGCAAGGGTTAGAGTCCACGTGTCTTCTGATAGATACTTCAAAGGTAAAGCTATCATTTTTATTTTATGCAAGAAATTAGGTTAGTCGACGGGTTAGTTAAGTTAGTATATGCTAAGTTTATGGTAGAATGGATATGGTTACTACGATACTAGGGTGAGACATATAAATTTTCTCTAAGATTGACACTTGTTTGATGTGATTGCAACATGGTAGAGGTGATAATGATGAGTTAGAGATTTTGTGTACCTGTGTTTCCACACCTCTTCCACATGTCTACCCTAGTTTTGCTTGAGGACAAGCAAAATTTTAAGTTTAGGGGAGTTGATAGATCCTAATATTTATCACTTTTAGACCATGTTATAGGTCATATTTGAAGTCAGTTATGTGTGTCTAGGATGTGTTTTAGAGTCTTTTCAGGTCCAAGTAAATTTTGGAGCATTATAAAGATTATGAGGCTTTTGGTGGAGCTCAAAGAGAGGTGAACCTCGTAGCTGATCAAATTCAGCTAAGTAAGATTTGAAATAGAGAGTTGCGTCGATTGACGGTCGACACGTAGGAGCCCAATTTAAAAAGTACCCGACTTGAAGCCCAAGTCATGGAAATTAAAAAATCGCCCTTGGACATGTTTTACTTAGTTTATATTGTTGTTGCTGGTGTTTTATGAAAAGGACACAATAAGAGAGATCTTTTTAGAAGTTTAGAGTTTTCATAGCAAACTTAATAGTTTTTGGGAAGAAGATCAAGAATTCTTTCAAGCATTATATTGAACCCCAGTTCCCATTCCCTATTAATCTTATGTATTATTTTATTTTTATGATTATGTTCTCCTTGGCTATGTCTAAGTAGACCTCTTGTTAGATTTAGGGCTTATTAATGGTTCTGACGGATTAGTCAAACAATATAATTGTTAGGATGATTATTAGATTTATCATCAGAATTGTGCTTATTCCTTGTGTTCTTGAGTAGCTAACTAGAACCATTATATTAGGATAATTAATATTGCGAGAGTAAGATTGTTACCTGAACTAATCCTGTTGAGCTTAAGTTACTAGGATAATCAAGAGATTAGTCTAGTAATTCTAAGTGAACTTACCGAATATGATCTTTTAATGCTTGACTAAGAAAGCCATTGATCGGTCATTCTGAATTTGCATACGAAAATTGTAGGCTCTGAGCTTAGCCAATAGATATAAATTATACATATGCTTATTAAATTTGTGTTCTATGATTGAAAGCCCCTTGAATTTTATCTATTATAATTCACTACCTGAAAACCCTAAATCTAGCTATTTTTCTTAACTGTTTACAAACCAACTCATTCCTAATTTACTGTTTTCTAAGACCTATAAATTGCTTAGCATAACTAAGTTTATTATCAAATCTATTGTGAGCCCTCACTCTTTGTGGATTCGATCCCTAAGTGCTATAGCTAACCTCTTATTTGAGAGAGTAATAAGTACCTCTAGGTTAATTTGAGCACGTATCAGGTACACCTGATAATGCGAGTTTGTGACCTTATTAATGGAGAGTTAAAGGAATGGAATGTTGGATTACTAGAGAACTATATTGTCCCTGATGACATACCTCTTATTCGCAGTTTGGACATAAGCTCAACTCACTGCCGAGATACATTATGTTGGAATTACACAAAGAACGACCAATCTACGGTTAAGTCTGGTTACTTGGTTGCTCGGAATTTACTGAGAACTGAGGAAGAGATATGCACCACATAAGATATGCAGTCTTATGCTGCAAATGATAACAAGTCATGTGGCAGTAACAAGAAACCTGACGCGCTGTTATATGAGATGCGATAATTATTGCCCCAGATGTGTTAATCAAGAAGAAACTGTTACTCATGCCATATATGAATATCCTCCAGCTCTGCAAGCATGGTCACCATCTAGCCTTAATATTTTTCTGCTACCAAGTGTTTATGTCAATATGGACTACTTTTTCTAGAGAAGGAATAGCATCGTCGAACCAGATATAGACAATGATCCTTAGCCTTGGATATTTGATATATTTGGAAGGCTGAGACTGATAAAATCTTCTGAGGGATAGAAAGAGATCCTTTGGATCTAGTTTGATATGTGGAATGTGAATGCCATGGAAGGTTTAATGCAAATGAAATGGCAACCTCCACTCCACAAGGGCAGACTATTTAGGAATCCAAAGTCATAAGATTGAAAAATATATGCATCATGGATTGTTAATGGACTTCCACAACACTGTTCAGTGGTCGTGGTTGGGTTTGGATGGATAGTTTGGGAAAGATTCAACTTACGGGGACACGGAAGTTAAGACTATGAGAGACTGCTTTACATTCAAAAGTGGAAGCAGTGAGATAGGCAATGGATAGTATGTTCCAACACTCGTCATGTCAGAGTTTTGGGACGGATTACAAGGATCTGATCACAATGATAAAGGGGCCTCACGCTTAGCCAATTTTTGAAACATAATTAGAGGCGATAAAGATGCTGCTGATATGTTTTCTGGACTTCAAGATATCGTATATCTCTAGAACGCAAAATGGAATTTCTAATTCTTTAGCTAAGACTGAAAATGTTTTCTTATCGTGAACTTTGTTACATTGATTGTTTTATTCCTCTCTAGTTACCCAAACCACCTCAAGTTTGAATAATAGATTACTCGTTCATTATTAAAAAATATATACATAGTTTATCACTATCTTTTCAATTGTAGATAGAGCTATATATTTCACTGTCTCACATGGTAAGGACAAAACGTATTTTGTAAAAACAATTTCCTACTACTTAAATTGATTCATGTAAAACCAGTTGCCATACATTCTTCTGGAGAGGTAAAACTAGTTGTAAGCTTACCTTATTAATTTGATCTTACAGTTTATATAAGGTATGCAAATGAAAGGAAAATTAGGATCGCTAAATCCGAAGATCCTCCTATATATTAATTGAGATGTCACTTTAGTGATCTTTGCTTACGTGTCAATCACAGGTGAAGTCTTGAGAAAATGTTATAACTTGATTGGTCGATGATTTTTAATTTTTAATTAGTTCTAAAAAAAAAGGTATGTTTATAACCAATTAATAGCACTTGCCAAATATTTTAAATGATATTACAAACAATATTTTACGGTAACAAATTGTCAAAATTATAGAAAGAGTAATAATGTTTAATTAATTATTTATTATATTTTAAATATATAAATAATGAATATATTTAATAGATATTAATATAAATAATTTAATATTTTGTTAAAAACAATTCTTATTCATGTTCATATATATATTATTACAATAGTTTTTAATTTCTATAATGTTTGTATATGATTTAAAAATAATTTATACATTTTGTTAAAAAATCCAAAAAATTATTTAATATGTCTTCCAAAATTATTTATAAGAATTTTAAAATTGTTTATAAAGTCACATAAAAGAAAAGTGAAAACTATATATTAAACGAGAAGTCACTTAAGTGACTTTTGCTTAAGTGTCGCTTATTGGTGAAGTCTTAAGAAAATTATTATAAGTTTTTGGTTGATGATTTTTAATTTACTTATATTAACTATAAAATCTTCCTATATATTAATTGAGAAGTCACTTTAGTGACTTTTTCTTACGTGTCAATCACTAGTGAAGTCTTTAGAAAACCGTATATAGGAAATTATTTATAGAAAATCACTGTAATAATTCTCTATTTTACATAAATAATTATATTCATATATAAGTATATCTTAACTATTACTGTCTTAAAAGTTCATATATTTTTATAGATCATTTATAATTTTTTTTATATTAAAAAATATTTAGTATAGCTTCTAAAATCATTTTATCATAATATTAAAATTATTTATAAGAGCATATAAATCATTTATAGAGAAAATAGAAAATTTGGAGAAAAGTAGAAATTTAAAAAAAAAATTTATAATTTAAAAAGAATCTAAAGTAATGTGGTAATTAAATATTTATATAAATGTATGATAATTGCAATGTACATTGAAAAATATATATGTTTGTTGTTTAATAACTTTGAAGATTAAATGAATTATATTGAACGGAACATGTGAAATCTTTGCAATTATAAATTATTTGAATTTAAGTCCTATACACCATAGTATAGTAAGTAAATGTGATGACTGAAAAGAGATTCTAATATGGGTATTTAATTGATTAATGAAAAATTGTCAAAATACCATTTTTCTTGTGCCACTTTTCACTTTTACCTTAATCACTTTTACCCTTATTTTTAAGAGGAAAAAACACACTTATAACTTTTGGGTTAATTAATCTAAGACTTAGGGTTTAGATTTGAGGGGTGGGGTAGGGTTTAAGAAAGTAAAATTTAGGATTCTAATTTTTTTTTTTAAATTGCTTCTTAAAAAATGGTATACAAAAATCTCTCTTTAATGAAAGTGAAAATGAAAAGTGGTACAACAAAAGTGGTAAACTTGAAATTCTCCTTTGATTAATTGTATGCTTTATGTTAATAGTTAGTTAGAGATAAAAGTATTTGGCAAAAATATGTACAAATAATTAAGAAGAAATTAGAAATACGTATTAAAAAGCGATGAAAAAATGATAAAGTGAGAAATAAGAAGAAGTTAAATATGATGCGTAATATATATTTGAGAAATTAATATGGTAATTGCATATATAAATATTTGTCAGTTACGTGTATCAAATTTATGAAAAATTCGCAGCTGAGAATAAATTTGCATTAAAATTAAATAAGATGATAAATAAGATAATGTAATGATTATAAAGTATTTTAAAATAATTTTTAGGTTCAATAAAACCGAGTTTGTTAACTATATGATCAAAATCAAATAATATAAATATTTTAGCGATTTATATCAATATTATTAAATATCAACTAAATCAAATGCTTCTAAAGACATCATTAATATTTTAAATTTTCAAAGTATTTGGTGTTAAAATTTTATTTTTAATGTTTTAAAAATTATAGTATTATATATATATATACATAATATTCATACCCACAAATTTGCGGGCAACTACCTAGTTTAAAAAAAATATATATATTTTGATGAGGTGAATATTTATACTCTGTT
Organism: Moricandia arvensis; assembly: GCA_905132765.1. Lineage (NCBI taxonomy): Eukaryota > Viridiplantae > Streptophyta > Magnoliopsida > Brassicales > Brassicaceae > Moricandia > Moricandia arvensis. The sequence goes on along the minus strand of CAJHQP010000015.1, from coordinate 396,124 downwards.
AGTTTATTTGTACACTTTAAGAAAAAATGATTAGTAACTACGTCGTTTGTTTCATTTTATTTTTCATCTTATATTTATGTACAAAGATTAAAAAATCGTTTCATTTTATTTGTCTTTTTATATTTGTTCACAAAAATAAAAGAATATTTAATTTAGTATATTTTATAAGTAAGAACATCATAATCTATACATCTAACAATGTTTAAACTAATAGAAAAAATATACTAGAGAATATTGTTACTAACTTTTGCATTGAAATTTTAAAATGACATTCATTTTGTAACAAATATTTTACTTGATATGCTCATATTAGCCCTAGGGCAACTTTACTCTCTCGAATAAGAGGTCCAGTCGTAGTACTTAGGGATCGAATCTACAAGGAGCGTGAGAACACAATAAACTCAATACAATCGTGATTAAGCTAGGAAAATAGATTTAAAGAAGTAAATAAAACAAAGCAGTTGATTGATTGATTGGTTTGTAAGTAATAATAATGTATAGTTAGATATAGGGTTTACGGCAATCAAGATTATAGTGGATAGAGGCTAAGGGATTTTCAATATTAGAACTCGAATTAATAAGCAAATATATCAAGTATTTTATCTATCATATGACTTAAGTCTTTGTTCAAACTCTTGTTGTGAACTTGGAATTGGAAGTCAATTGATGCTCACATGAGTCAAGCGTTACGACCTATTTCGATTAGTTCACTAGAATTCTGAGACCAACTCTCGTATGTAGCTAGCAATCTAGGTCAATGGGATTAATTCAAGTAATGATCCTATTCTCGCAGTTGTTAAATATCATAAGTTCATGGTTCTAGTTAGCTACTCTAGAACACAAACAAGGAGCACAAATCTATTGATAGATTTAATAATGAATCTAGTAGTTCTGTTGTTTGGCTAATCCATCAGTACCATTTATAAACCCTAAATTTAACAAAAGATCTAATCAGACATGATCAAAGAAACATAAATCATAGATGAATAAAAGAAATACAAATCAATAATAAAGAACCAAAGGAGTTCCATGATGATTCTGAAGGAGTTCCTCCCTTTTCTCATAACCTAGAACTATGAATGAAAGAAAGCTTAGATACCGTGTAGCCTAAACAATGGCTTAGAAACATATAGATAGGGTTTAAAGTCAGCCAAGGGCATTGTGGTAATTTGTGATGGCTTCTGGACTTAAGTCGGTCCGGCTAGTTGGACAAGCCCATGTTCTAGAATCACTGTCGATCGACACCATGGGTCTTACATTGATCAACATCCCTTCATCTCTTTGACATCTTCCTCTCGCGAGGCATGGAGACCACTCTCCAGTAAAACGAGTATAACTTTGGCTCTAGGAACCTGATTGACCTCAAACTGGTGGTATTGGAAAGCTAAAGCAATGATATATTTTTCGTCAAAATATAAGCTCAATAAAACTATGGGAATCTCCAGCCATAGATAAACTTCTGACGCGTCTGCATTGTTCTGCATTTCAGAAAGCTCCAAAATCACCAAAGTTCTCCCAAAAATATCTGAACCTGAAAACACTCTAAAACAACCACAAAAACACCTAATAGACTCTAAATAAGGCCTATAACATGGGCTAAAAGTGGTAAATATTGAGACCTATCAACTCCCCAGATTTAACCTTTTGCTTGTCCTCAAGCGAAACAAGAGTAAACTTGTGGAAGAAGTTTGAAAAAGGGACTTACAAAATCTCTAACTTATTATTATCACCTCTATTATGTTGCAACCACATCAAATAAATGATAATCTTAGAGGAACTTTATATACCTTATCCTAGTATACAACCAAATCCATTTTACCAGCAACTTAGGAAATACTAATATGAATCACCCCTTTACTAACCTCACTTCTTGCACAGAATAAAAATGCAGGCTTTACCTTGGGAGTACTAATCAAAGGACACATGAAATGTTACTCAAGCAAGTATCTGTACACAAAAGCAGTCTTCTCTAATCTTTTTTTCCGCTATTTTCTCTCTTATGTGAATCTTTTTATATCTCAAATCCAATGATCAATGATCCTGATTATGACCATTATCTTGCCATCTTCTTTTCTATTTTTTTTTATTTGACAAAATGAAGGCAAATAATGGGATCATCGGTAATGTACCTACCCCTTGCTTTCAACGATGTGTTATCATTCATTTGAATTAGAATAGTAAGATCATTAGTAATGTACTTACCCCTCTGCATATCAGGAAATCATCTCAATCTTTTTTTTTCTAGATGCCGTAGAGAGAGAGAGAGAGAGAGAAGGAAATCAGAAGCACACAAACTTTCACCTTCCAGACTTCCTTAGTAACAGCTGCAGGCGGAGAATCTTCTAGTATCTCAATGCAGTATCCCAAATGCTCACTTATGTCAGGTGCAATAGGTAGTTCTATTTCATAAATAGCGTTGGGAACCACAAACTTCACAGGGTCATGTATCATCTTCACTCTTTTGTGAAAACCAGCAGCTTCTTCTGAACAGATAGGTGGTCTCAGATGTTCGTGGACAGTCATGTATGAGGCCTCAGACTTATGCATTCTCTTCTCAACTGGTTCCAACTCAATTATGTAACATGGTAGTTCGTGCAACCAACAATGTCGAACAATGTCATCAGGTGGGTGTCGATCGATGCAATCGGGTGGCTGTCGATCGATGTTATCCGGTGGGTGGCGATTAATGCTGCTTTTTGCTGAAGTCTCCAGATCTCTTCCCAAAGTGTGCTGATCGTCATCAAGCTTCTGCTCTGAATCCTGACCCAAATCTTGAGGTTGTGCTTTATCCAATTGCTTCAAGAAATCATCTAGCTCCAATAAATCTTCCATATTGATCTTTTTATCATAATCCAAATATTCAAGTTGTTCTCCATCCTCTAGCTCTAAGAAATCTTCCATGGTGATCTCTTTGTCTCCATCTAGGTAATGATAACAACTTGATACATCAATGCTCGTTAGTGTCGAGTATGTAATGTCTTGAGGACAACTCGATCTTTCTTGGATTTCAAGTGGTATCGACTGACAGTAGGGGCTGGTGTCGATCAATGCTAAGGTCTTAGTTTCGATTAACGCTGGTATTTGTGTCGATCGATGCTGAGGTCGGATCACTAATATCAGCTTCTTCTGCTCTGCTGAGCTCAGATCCATCATGTCACCCTTTGCCATACTGTGGTTGACAAGCTGTCATATGTTCAGTTCGTCCCTCGTCTTCTTCCAACCTTCAAGCATCATGTCCCACTTATCATTAAGATCTATTTATTGAGTAGCTTCTGCATCATCAAAAAGTTTGTAGAGGAAAGCTCTTTCAATGTGCTCCCAGCAGGTTAGATATCATGGCTGCAGTTGACTAAACTAACTAGATGCATTCCCATAGAGAGTTTGGAAAAAAATCTTGCAGAGTATTCACACAGCTCAGCACTCGCGATTTCACCCATAAAAACTTTGATGTGTTTTATGGGATCTTCGTGAGGAAGACCCTGAAAAAGTTGCTGACCGAACAAATTGTTCCAATCGAGGTTCAGCTCAAAGTCATGCTCTCCAAAAACATTAACTGCATCAAACACTACAGCCTCCTGTGTATAAATCAACCGTCATGCACTATTGCCAGAGCGACATTCTTCATCTCGCAAGATCACATTCTCATCAAAAACTAGTATGAATACCTCGACCTTCTCTTTCTTTCCGCAAGTAGTGTCGATCGATACCGAGGAGTTGTTGTCGATTGATGCTTGGTTCACATTGTTGATCGCTGCTGCTTGGAGGGTGTCGATCGATACTTCCTTCGTAGACGTACGGATCGTGTGTGAATCAGCAGGTTCCTTTTTTGAAGAACCGAAAAAATAATCTTCTCACTGCTTCCCGGTACTAAGATGTATGCACTTGAAACACAAGAAAATTTAATTTTTAGTAAACTAAAATAGAAAAATAACCTAGACTAAATTAAAAAGTTGAGTCTAATGGCGAATCCTCGCTCTCCGGCAATGGCGTTAAATTTGATATGCTCAAATTAACCTTAGATCAACTTTACTCTCTCAAATAAGAGGTCCAGTTGTAGTATTTAGGGATCGATTCCACAGGGAGCGTGGGCATACAATAAACATGATACAGTCGCGATTAAGATAGACAAATAGATTTAAAGTAGTAAATAAAGAAAAGAAGTTGAACGATTGATTGGTTAGTAAGCAATAATAAAAATAGTTATATCTAGGGTTTCAGGAAATCATGATTATAGTGGAAAGATGGTAAGGGGTTTTCTATCTTAGAACTCGAAGTAATAAGCAAAGATATCAAGTATTTATCTATCATATGACTTAAGTCTTTGTTCCAACTCTCGTTGTGAACTCATAATTGAATGTCAATTGATGATATTGAGTTAGCGTGATCGATGCTCACATGAGTCAAGCATTACGACATAATTCGATTAGTTCACTAGAATTCATATACCAACTCTTGTATGTATCTAGCAACCTAGGTCAACTTTATTAATTCATGTAATGATCTTATTCTCTCAGTTGTCAAATATCCTAAGTTCAGGGTTCTAGTTAGCTACTTTAGAACACAAGCAATAAGAAAAATTCTATTGATAGATCTAATAATCACTCTGGCAGTTCTATTTTTGGCTAAACCACTAGTACCATTACTAAACCCTAAATCTAACAAGAGATCTACTATGACATGATCAAAGAAACAAAAAATAATAGATGAATATAATAAATAGAAATCAATAATAAAGAACCAAAGGAGTTCTAGGAGAACTCTGAAAGAGTTCCTCACTTCTCTCCTAACCCTAGAACTATGAATAAAAGAAAGATTAGATAGTGTGTAGCCTAAACAATGGCTTAGAAACATATAAATATGGTTTTAAGTCGACCATGGGCATTCTGGTGATTTGTGATGGCTTTTGGGCGTAAGTCGGTCATAAAATAGACTTGTCCCTTTTTTCTGGCAAAACCGTTGATCGACACCAAGGGTCTTCCGTTGATCAACATTATTTCATCTCCTCGACAGCTTCCTCTCTCGAGGCAGGCGGACCACTCTTATAACTTTGGCTCAAGGATTCTAATTGGCCTCAAACTGGTGGCACTGGAAAGATAAAAAAGACCTATCTTGGGTCAAAAGAACAACTTAATCGCACCTTGGAAAAGTGTACATCGATAGATAAACTTCTGACGCGTCTTCCCAGTTCTGCATCTAAAAAATCTTCAAAATCACCAAAGTTCTCCAAAACGTACCTTAACTTTAAAACACTATAGAACAACCCTAAAAACACATAATATACTCTAAATAGGACCAATTACATGGCCTAAATGTAGTAAATATTGGGACTAACAGTACTCTACAATGACAATTAGAGGGAGTACTTTATAACCAGATTTGAAGTTATACCATATTTTGTAATTATGTGTTAGACGGGTTTAAACGTACATGTTACTATATATTAGTAGGTAAGATATTTTTTGTAGAGCTCTAAATGTGGGGACGTGATACATTCTTCTTGACCTATTCAAAGAATGTGCAATGCACGATTAAATATGGATACTGGGTGGAACGCAATATACTAGAAAATGATGAAGAAACAGAGGTTTTGGAGCCGATTATAACTAAAATTCAAGCCTTTGCTTAGAAAATAAACGCACCTCAGAATATATATAATTTTATTTGGCAACTGATGAGAAGACATGTGGTGGGCACAAGAAACTTGATAAGTCACCACACACGATGCGATAATTATTGTCCAAGATGTGGAGAACCAGAAGAAATTGTTACTCACGTTATTTTTGAATGCTCACAAGCTTTACATGCATGGTCTTTATCATCAACTCCGTCTAGTCCTGACATTTTTCCGCTACATTTATGCCAACATGGTAACCTATTTTGGAGGAAAAACACCATTGAGGATCCATAATTTGACAGGGATCCCTATCCCTACATAATCTTGTATATTTGAAAGGCTGGAAATGATACTCTTTATGGGGATATATAGGGATCTTCCAGAGCTTGTTAGATATTCTGAAAGTGAATGTCAAGTTTGGTTTAATGCAAATGAGACAGTACCCTCATTTCCGCATGAACATTCTATTGTCAAACCACAAGTCTTAAGCTTGGGTAGTATTTGTTTGGTGGATTGGTTCATGGACCTCAACATCTCAGTTTAGTGAATGCAGATGGGTATGAATGGATAACTTGAGAAAGATCCAAATTATGTGGTTCCAGAACTTAAGAAGGCGAGAGGATGCTTTACACACAGAATTGAATACACTAAGATGGCTAGTTTCTCTCGCTCTATAATGTCTCTCTACTTTTCTTTTTGACATTCCTAAACAAATAAGAATTCCTTCTGTGATGAACTGAAGCGTCGCAGTTAGCGCATCAGTCCATACAGCTGAGTTGCCTTGCAGCCTAGCCGCCATTTCCAAAACCGAAACGATTGCGGCACCCTTGAATGTAACACCCCCAAACCGTCCTAGACATATGGTCGACCCACCGACCAACAATCAAACAAGAACATGGCCGATAGACTAACCAACACCCAGGGTTAGAGATGAGCCAACTGTCCAGCCAACAATCAGAAAATAACATGACTGACCATTAAACCCAACACCATGGTCCGGAAACGTTACTTGATGGGCTAGGGACGATCCAGTCAGAGTCATAGAACATACTCCACAACTTAGACCAGTTTATCAACTAACTCGTCCCGCTAAATCATGGCCTAAGGCTTTGCAACCTATACCAAGAGTTAACAGTTCCGTTAGATCGAGGCCTAAGATTTTTCAATCCGTACCAAGACCCGACGTTGTGTTAGACTGGACCAGTCAATTATCAGAGTTCTCATGATGTGCATAAACAATTACTTTATTAATTCAAGAAATATTCTTACACTGAAATGATACAAGACTGGGTCCGACCTAATGCCAAATCGAGTCAACTCAATACACATCAAATATTGTTTAACAAAAGGCATGAAAATCTAATCTGGTGGTCCTAACGTCCAGCAACAAGCTATTCGATGATCCTTTCTATAGCTACCTGAAAAAATGGACAATGGAGTTGGATGAGTAACCTTAATGTCACTCAGTGAACTGGCGGCCTCTACCCGCAACCTAATGACTAAACCAGAAAACCCAAAATAACAATCAATCTAGCCATAGCATGCAATCAAAGCTAAGGCTAAACAATCAATCACAATTTACTATATAATCAAATTGTTACTAAGTGAGACTTGGCCTCCTGCCATGATCAAACTTTAAGTAACAGGAACCTGCATGAAAACAAGTCAACAACCAATCCCTAATTAACCATATATATGCATGAGTTCAATACTCATGTAGTGTTAACCACTTAGACTATACAAGTATCATTAACCGGTCGACCAACAATCAGACAAGAACATGATCGACCAATCAATGATACCGCATTGCTTTGAATATCCACTACCCATCATAAGCAATCTTTCAACGAATATAACAGCCTACTTTGGATCTACACTAACCAAACATACACCAAGCCTAATCCAGTACCTGAGCCGGAATTAGGTCTTAATGTTAAAAACCTGCAAGACAATTAATCACAAATATTCAATCACAATAATAAGATACTAACTAACCACGACTATACTATAACTCATAACACCGTATTTCGGTGTTACCCTCACCCTAGGGTTCCATAACCCCATACTCGACACAATACTCTAACTCAACACGACTCTCTAACTTGGGCCCTGGTGACTTTGTGTTCGTCCTCAACATCTGCAATATCCTATCTCCCTACCACAAAGGCTAGAAGAAGGAACTTTCAATTAACAGTGGCGCACAGTCATTCGGGTCACCGTGCGACAGCCCACAGTCATCCAGGTCACTGTCGAGTGTTGATAGCCCCAATATAGTTGGGTCACTGCCAACCGTTACACTGTCGTGTAACACTCAGCCCTAGGCCATGACCTCGTCGTTCCGAGTCTTCCCGATCCAGAGAATAAGGTGTTTCCTTTAACCCTCTGGATACGAGGTCGAGGAAACACTAGTTCACCCCTTAACATGCCGAGCATGGGCGGGTTCTGCACATGCTATCGGCTCACTCAATCAACACACTATCTAAATTTAGAACTTAACCAAAGGCTAAAGTTCCAGATCCTAACTAGAATCTCTACAACACCAACCACTACCACCAGTAATCCGGCATATATGGTCTAGGACCCCTAGTACTACTAGCCAAATAAACAACAACACATAACCAAATAAATCAACGAGTTAGTCACTCCCTTACCAAGAGTTGACAACCTCAACAACAAGCATTAATTAAACGAGCAAAGCATTTAATTAAAACTACTCATTCTACTCAATCAATCTGTTACCTAGATAGATCAGCCTACTGCTGAGAATCTATCTTTAAAGATAGAGGGAACCTACACTCAACCATAACCATATCAACACGCAAGAATAGCAATCATGATGCACCCAAGTCCTAGTAAGGTTATTAACTCAGTCTTTATTCAAATTCATCTCAACTTAGCCCGTGCTAAACTGACTCCAGTTTAATAAATAACTCTAAGGACTCTATCATGCAATAGCGTGAGAATTATATTCTATATGAATACTCGATCTATCCTAAGTTCCAAGTGGAACTCAAACATAACAATAAACTATACTAAATTTCAAGTGGAATTCAAACAACACCAACTCACAAAACTACTCTAAATTCCAAGTGGAATTCACACAAATCAACTCACAGTGTTCTATGCAAATAAACAATTGGTTGATCGAAGAGGACTCGGCCAAAACCAAAGATGAATGTTTTGACAGAACAGGAATGGACTGGTCTCGAATTGGACAGAACCTCGGCTTTATCATGAAGAACTAACAGTCCTGGACGGACTGATCTGGACAGAGCTTCCAAGTCACAATTGTAGATAATTGTCGATTGGACATAACTGGTCATCTCGGTGGAGTATTAGCCTTCAGAAAGGACTACACTCTAAAATCTCTCACTTTCTTTCTCTCTCTCTCTAGACACGTTTTTGAAGTGTCTTTCGTGTGGTATGGATATCTGAAACTGAAGGGAGGGGTTGGGTATATATAGAAATCTCTGGCCAGTAATAGCGAGCCATACGAGCGACTGTGTGTCAGCTCGCATGCTTCCGGTTGCATGTGCGGTGACACACGGGCGCACACATGTCCTGATGCATGGCTCAGGCTCATGCACATATACTCACCCACGTCCAGATGACTTTCTGCATGGCTGGAGTGCATGCGTCGCGACACACAGCTCCCTACATGTGGATCAGCTTGCTTCGATTGCATGCGCGACGACACCTCGTGCTTCGGCAAGTCAAGCCGCATCTACTACTTCCATGCATGGAGACACCTTGTTCTTGTATAGACAGATAAATTAATTGAAATTTGACACCACGTTCTGATCCCATGGATATATTCCAAACTGAATACTGATATTGAGCGAAAATATTTCCCGAGCCTCCGGCTTCCCCGAGAAATTCCACAATACCGAAATTAGTGTTTGTAGCTAACATCGGGTTTTCCTGTCGTGCTTACTTACCGTCGTGCTTAATTCCCGTCCTGATTCAGACTCATTATGTTCTCAACGTAATATTTTATTGATTCAATTTTTTTCCGTAAACGTCATGCTTCCAAAAATGTTATGCTTCCAAAACATCCTTATGTCAATCTATCACATTGTCTGACATGATCGAGTGACCTAATTGACTCATTGTCCACCCATGATCAATTCTTCGACCAACTCATAATTCAAAACTTCTCGATCAATCCTTATCACCCACGATTCGACCACTAAGTTGATGCTCGCCCAATCTTCTATTTTCTGCGAATCATGTTAAGTTTTATATGACCAAAAATCAACATTCATCATCATACTTTGATACACAAAAGTTTGGCTCCAAATTCCAACATGTCGATCTCAACTATTTTACCCCTTCGGGAGGGTTACTACATTCTCCCCCACATTAATAGAATTCGTCCTTGAATTCTTAGATGTCCAAATATTCATCTTTATGACATGCTCCTCCTTGATGACAGTCTCCTCTTGGATAGCTTCTTTCGAATTCTTTGGGTCTCCACACACACTTCTGATTCTGAACTAGCTTTACCTTAATACATTTCAAAGAAGTGCCCTTGGTCTTGAATCCCTCTCTTAACTTCTTGATTTCTCATGGTTCACTCATTCTCAACTCGTCTCCATAATCTCTTTGCTTTGTCTACCACTGCCCCTTGAGTTTCTCCTCCAGGTTGCCTGATAGAGCCTATTTATTACCAGTTGTAGACCATATTCTAGGCTCTATTTAGGGTATATTATGTGTGTCTAGTATATGTTTTATAGTATTTACAGGTTCAGGGATGTTTTGGAGATAAATGGAGATACTTGGAGTTTTTAGAGCATTTAGAGGAGAAGAATCCGTAGCTGACTATTTGAGGAGTCGAAGTACAAGATTGTCGTCGATCGAAAACACAGCCTTGGAGTCGATCGTTGATGAAAGACCAAGGTCGATCGATGCTTCACACTTGCCATCCTCGACGCCCTACTCGCAATACAATCGATTGAAAAGCCCAAGTTTAGAAGACAAATGACAAGAATGCCTTGGACGCGTTTTGAACTAGGTTTTAGGGTTTTATATTTATGCTCATGTATTGAGAGCATGCAGAGTGTGCAAGTACAAGTGCATCCAAGGCTTGACACAAATTACAAAGCTTTATTGTTTTAGGTTTTTAGGGGAGAAGATTCATAACTACTTAGGGAGATTTGGATTGGAATCCAAGTTTTTTTTATCAATGCATTATATTCAGACTATTGTTCTTTCTTTGATTATGTCCGAGTAGTCATCAACTAGATTTAGGGTTGAATGATAGAAATAATGGATTATCCCAAAATAGGATTGCTAGTAAGTTAATATTGAGTTGTGCCTAATGCTTGCATTCTAGAGTAGCTAACTAGGATCTCGAAAATAGGACATGGACTACTACGAGAGTAGGTTCCGCGCCAGAATATATTTCATTGAACTAGCATGTTAGGCGCATGCGAGAGCTGGTCTAATAAGTCTGGTGGACTTATCAAATCTCGTTCACACTTCCTTCTGATTTCACTATCGATCGACATCAGGCCATAGCCGCCGATCGATGGTCTTTCCTTTTGCTTGCATATGAGAGTTGGATTTATAAGGGTCGGAATAGTTAATATTTGAGTTCTAGTATATTTAAATATTTGTGCTTCCTATCCACTATAATCCATTAGGCTTGAATCCTAGATCTAACATATTTACATTTGCATCAAGTTTGTTTATTAGAATATTGCCATATTTGCAATATTAGTATATTTGCATATTTGCACTATTAGTATATTTCCATATTGCATCTCTACTTCTTAATAAGGAATATTTCCTTAACTGATTGTTTGCCACCAATATGTATATTCACCTAGCTTAATCTTTAGAAATAAGAAATCTATGTGTGTCATTGCTCTCTGTGGATTCAATCCCTAAGTACAATAGCTGAATTCTTTTGCCAAGAGTACTATTTGTGAGTTAAGGCTAGGGTTAATTTGATAGTGATTTGTTTAGGATATTCATACCCTGCTAGAACAATAAAAACACGCATGTCAAATTTGGTGTCGTTGCCAGGGAGCATTGATCGCCATTAGATTTAATTTCTAGAATTTAGTCTAGGTTTGTTACTACTTTCAAGTTACTAAATTTTTTCTTTTCCTTTTTTTCAGGTGCATGAAAAGACACACCAGGAGAAATAAAGGGAAATAACTACTACTCTATGACCCCGATAGACTCGAACGTACGATCCGTGAAGAAAGACGATAAGCATCGTTCAACAGCAACAACACCGCGTCGACCAACACTCCTTTACAGACAGCATCTACCCGACATCATAACTCGAGCATCGACCAACACTGATCACATACCAACGATCGACAGCAAAGTTTCCGCATCGATCGAAAGAAGCAGACAAGTTCATATGGTTGCGACTATTATACTGACTAGAGATGAGAACGAGAACCTGCATGACCAAGACGGTCATCTGCGTAATGCAGCATGCCAAAAGTTTGACGATCAAGGGGCTATAATCCCCGATAAAGAAGCAGAAGCAGGCGCTGAAGCAGCTCTACCTAAAGCTAATGCCCAAGCTGCTCAGAGAACACTGGCTGACTATAGCCGTCCAGACCATTTCTATGCCAACAGATCCGCCATTCACCCTCTAGCTTTTCAGAGGAATGGTTTTGAAATCAAGCCCGCCGTCTTCTGACTTGTAGCACATACACCTAACCATGGGTTACAACATGAGCACCTTATGGATCATCTGGAGCGATTTGAGGAACTATTTACTGCTATCAAAGCCAATATAGTCCCTGAGGACTAACTCTTTTGTTAGCTCTTCAAGTACTCACTTGCTGTAGGAACTTCATATTGGCTTAAGAAATTATCATCAGGATCCCTGACATCCTAAAATGACATCAAGAATTCTTTCTTGCGTAACTTCTTTGATGACGCAAGAGCAAAAGATCTGAAGAACAAGATTGCTAGTTTTTTAAAGGAACCCTCAGAATTTCTTAGAAACTCCTTGATGAGATTCAAATCATACCAAAGAGATTGCCCAGATCGTGGGTTCAACGAAGTGAAACTTCTCAGCACATTCTTTAGGGGTATTAGACTACAGTACTAAATGGCTTTGCACACAGCTAGTGAGGGAAATTTCAGCACTAAGAATCCTAAAGAAGCTACAAGTTTGATTGAGAATCTGGCATCCAGCAGCAGCACCAAGAACACATACTTTGAAAGAAAGATATCAACTCCAACTATGAGTAAGGATCAGATTGAAGAGGTAAAGGCAAAATTGGATAGTGTTTAGAAATTCTTCAAGAGGCAAGTCACTTTTGCAGTGGTAGAAGCAATAGAGTCTGGAGATGATGAAATTGAAGAAGAGGATGTGAACTACATTGATGGGAATGGTTTTCAGAGACAAGTGAATCTAGGTTTCAACAGGAACTCCTATGGGAATTTTGAAAGGAGTAGCTTTAATCAGGGTTCACAGCGAATGAGACAGTACCCTCATCTTATTACCAGAATCCTCCTCCAGAGACTCAACAAAACAATATTGAAGCACTGGTTGACATAGTTTTTGAGGGACAGCAGAAGATGACTGAGAATTTCAATGGAAAGATAGATGGGCTGTATCTCATCCTCAACACCAAGTTTGAAAATCTCAACACCCATGTGAAGAAACTGGAGAACCAAGTGTTGCAAAGAAGTGAAACCATTAGGAGACATGAGAGCCTAATCAAGGAGAAAATTGAAGATGGACAGAAGCACCACGTAAATACATTGAATAATGATGATTTTTGGCAGGAATTTAAGAGGGAAAAGCTACAAGAAAGAGATTTTTGTGTGGAAAATTTGATATCATTCGGCAGTTTGCATTGGTGTCGATTGACACCAAGCTATGAGCATCGATCGACAGAGAATCCAACGGCATCAGTGGCTAGGTGCTAATCAAATTACGTCGACTGACATCTACATGAGATAGTCGACCAACAGAGAGATACACAAATGGATCGACAGTGCGACCTGATCATCGATCGACAGATGCGGAAACCGGTTGACTACCATGCATTACTGCAAATTTGATTGTGCGTCCAACCAGAACTGTTTCAGAACATTATGCTGACACATCTGAAAGTATGGATATTGATAGAGAAGATGACGGACACTCCAAGAGGAAGCAAAAGATCCCCAAACATCTACACAAAGAACCAAGTGAAAAAGAGATGGATAACTTTACCAAAAGAGTTTTAAAAATTCTTTTAGTTACTCCTTTAGATGAAGCTTATTATACACAAATATTGTGGATGTTTTTCAGGGAAACAAGAGCAACAGAAGACGATATAGAAGTCATGTTCAATCATCTCAGAGAAAAGATGAAACAGAGGACCTGTATAAAGAAGAAAAGTGATCCTGAGAAGTTTTTGATTCCATGCTTTATCAAGGGAAACAAATAGCCCAATGTCCTCTGTGAGACTGGATCATCAGTGAGCATTATGCCAATAACTATGGTAGAGGAGCTGAACCTGAAAGTGGAACCCTCCAATGATTCCTTCACATTTGTAGACTGCTCAAAAGTGAACTCAAGAGGGAGTGTAAAAGCTGTTATAGTGCAGATTAACAACACCCGAGTTCCAGTAGACTTCCAAGTAATGGACATCAGGATAGATTGGAACTCTTCACTACTACTTGCGAGAGCATTCATGGCTACCGTGGGAGCTATATGCGATATGAAATTAAACAGGTTGTATCTATCTCTAATTGATCAAAATATTTTCTATGAGCCTGTAAAGAATAAGAACAAGGCTACTCTGAATGAATTGTGTGATAATGCAGAACTTGTGGCCACATGCTTCTTCAATTATGACTTCAATGAAGAGTCGGAAGATGGAGCATCGATCGACACCCAACCCATACTATCGATCGACACGCTTACAGTTCAGCAATCGGTCGATGCCAACCCTTTGTTATCGATCGACAATCACACTCCGGAACCGATAGACAACTACCACACAAATGGTGATTACAACACAACCCACCCCGAGTACGACAAAGACTATAGAGAAGAAGAGATGATCGAGTACCATGGTGTTGCTATGGAAGAGGCTGGTGTTTTTCATATTTCCCATCGACTCAGGAAATCGACATCGATCGACGGTAACCCTATGCCCCCAAACGATACTGACCATGAAGCAGCATCCGTAGAAGATTCAACTGCATAATGCAAGAAGGAATATGATTATCCACAACCAGACGAGTTCAGTATCATGAGAGATTCAGACGGTCACAAAAGAGATATGGATGGCATACTACTTAATGTCACGAGGGAAGATATTGCAGATATTCTTGCCATGGCTAATGGAGCTGGAAACATTTTGTGCGACAGTCTGGTTATTGAGCATCGATCGATGGTCACCATACACCATTAATCGACACACGTTAGTATGCGAAGGATACAATGAAGATTACAAAGAGGAAGAGCAGATTGAAATCACGGCCTGGCTTCAGAAGACGCTGGCTGGGTGAAAAACACGAGAGTGGATAATCCAGCATCGATCACATGCTACTCATGTCATTCTAATAACATCAGTCGCGAATCAGAACACGAACATGGAGCAGAAGAGACAGATATTGGTAATCTCAGACCAAATGAGTTTGGATTTTCAGAGACCTAGAGGGACGTGCACGTCCTCTTCATGGGAAAATCCTACATTTATCTAAGGAGAGTGTAGCAGATGCCCTTTCTATGGCTAATGGATCGAGTACTTTATTTGGACAGATGTAGCAGCCATCGATCGATGCACACCATTTAGCATCCATTGATATTGAGGAGCAGAGGCACAGTTGATCCATACTGATCCATAAACTTTCATGCCACCATCGATCCACACCAACATCAGGACATTGATCGATTGGCGTTTCGAGCAAGGTACGAGAGATTTTGATACTAAAGGCAATACACTTTTCCGTTGGGAAAAGAAAGATGAGTATGGCATCTATAGAGATGAGAATGATAATGCACGAGCTACAGACGGAAGAGTAGTAAATGTACAAGTTGAAGACATCAGAGCAGTTCTAGAGAGAGCTAATTTGTTTGAGCAGAGCAACATATGTTTACCAGAACATGCAGAAAGGATCGCTAGGTCTAGGAAGGATCAACATACATACAACAGAGAAGACATTGATGATATTGTGAATGTGATCTACAGAACTCAAGATATGTCACTGGATGATTTTTACAAGAGGTTGGATGATGTCTACTATCCTATAGACACCTGCCTCACCGGTCTAACTGCACGCATGAATGAGATGAAGCAAGAGTTGGATACTGTTCAGAGACAGCATGCGACGGCAACATCAGGACATCGATCGACACTGAAGACAACGAACATAAGACGGCAGAAGAAACATAATTGGAAGATAGGTTTGATGAGATTGCATTTTCTCAGAGCCTAATGAAAGAAGCTATTACTCAGCAATTAGAAGATTTATCAGAGACTACAGCTGCAAGACTTACGCAGTATTGAGAAAATACAAGAGGGAATGCATTCAATGGACTTTTCTAGAGTTGTTATAAGGAATGAGAATACCATAGGAGATGTGGCAATATTAGTACATGGTTTCAGAAGAACAAAGAAGATGTTGACACTTATTTTTCAACTGTTTATCGAACTTCATACTAGTCAGAGAGTTCACAACGTCGAGCTTGAGTGGGAGGCAACCCATTGTTTAGTAAGTTTTTTTTTATTTCATTTTTACTTATACTACTACTTATTTCGAGTTTTATTTTGTTTAATAGACTTTTGAGTCACCATCGATCGACACCATAGAGGTACCATCAGTCGACATTAGATCGCGAGCATCGATCGACCATACACGCCTACCATCGATCTATACTCTTTTACAGGGTCTAGTATCGAGTTTTTTTTGTACTTTATCTATTTACTTATGATTAAATTTTTCATAACCAATCCGGGGCGGATTACACTGAGGACAATGAATTTAAGCCTGAAGAGGTTTGTAATGCTAGTTGATTTGTTTTGAGTTTTATTTGCTATATATATATATATATAAGTTTTTCAAAAAAGTTTTATTGAGTCAAGAAGGAGACTATGATCAAGATTTATTATTGACTAACCACACTTTAACACCGTTTTTAGAAGGTTGTTGCAGAGATTACTAGAGATACCAAAGTGGATCATCCTGCCAATATATCAATACTAATCCTGGCATTATTTGCTTGCTTTCGGGCTTGGTATACACTGGATCGGATTCCTTCTGCAAGTTTGCAGGTACGACTCATTGCACCTTTTGTTCCCTTTTCTCTTTCTCTTCAGTATCTACCTAATAGCTTAAATGATTGAGATAACTTCCCAAGATGCAGAGGGTAGGTAAATTACCTATGACCCATTATTCTAATTCGGAGGAATGGTCACACATTGTTGGAAGTGAGTGGTAGGTACATTACCGATGACCCCACTATTCACCTACAACTTTTCCCAAAAAGCAAAAGAAAAGAAAAGAAAAAGAAAAGAAAAGAAAAAAAAAGAAGAAGAAAAGAAAAAAAGAAGAGGAAAATCGAAAATGAGATGGCAAGAAAAGGGGGAAGAAAGGAATCAGAAAAGACTTTGTGCCTAGTTGTTCAGATACTTGCAGAGGTAGAGTCCATGTGTCCTTTGATCTATACTCCCAAGGTAAAGCCTACACTTTATTTTATGCAAAAAAATGAAATCAGTATCGAGGTGAGTCAGACTAGTATTTGCTAAGTTGTTGGTAGACTGGATTTGGTTGCTATACTAGGATAGGGTATATAAAGTTTCTCTGTGATTGACTTGATAGTATGTTATTGCAACAAAGTAAGGTGACATATATACTTAGAAATTACGTGACTCTCCGCTTTTCATAACCTTTTTCACAAGTTTAGTTTGCTTGATGACAAGCAAAAGGTTAAGTCTTGGGGTGTTGATATAGTCTATTTATTACCAATTTTAGACCATATTCTATGCTCTATTTAGGGTCTATTATGTGTGTCTAGTATATGTTTTAGAGTATTTACAGGTCCATGGACGTTTTAGAGATAAATGGAGATACTTGGAGCTTTTGTAGCATTTATTGGAGAAGAATCCGTAGCTAACTATTTGAGGAGTCGAAGTACAACATTGTTGTCAATCAACGACACAGCCTTGGACTCGACTGGTGATAAAGACCAAGGTCGATCGATGTTGCACACTCTCCATTGATCGACACCCAACTCGCAAGACAGACGATTGAAAAGCCCAAGTTTAGAAGACAAATAACAAGAATGCACTTGACGAGTTTTGACCTAGGTTTTAGGGGTTTTATATTATTGCTCATGTATTGAGAGCATGCAGAGTGTGCAAGTACAAGCGTAGGCAAAGCTTGACACAACTTACAAAGCTTTATAGTTTTAGGTTTTTAGGGGAGAAGATTCATAACTCCTTAAGGAGATTTGTATTGGAACCCTAGTATTTTATCTATGGATTATGTCTGAGTAGTCATCAACTAGATTTAGGGTTGAATGATAGCAATCATGGATTAGCCCAAAAATAGGATTGCTAGTTAAGTTAATATCCATCAATTGAGTTGTGCTTAATGCTTGCATTCTAGAGTAGCTAACTAGGATCTCAAGAGTAGGACATGGACGACTACGATAGTAAGGTCTATGACAGAATAGATTCCATTGAACTAGGCTGTTAGGCGCATGTGAGATCTGGTCTAATAAGTATGGTGGACTTATCAAATCTCGTTCACACTTCTTTCTGATTTCACCATCGATCAACATCAAGCCATAGCCGTCGATCGATGGTCTTTCTTTTTTCTCGCATACGAGAGTTGGAGTTGAAAGGGTCAAAATAGATAATATTTGAGCTCTAGTATATTTACATATTTGAGCTTCCTATCCACTATAATCCATTAGGCTTGAAACTCTATATCTAGCATATTTATATTTGCATCAAGTTAGTTTATTAGAATATTTCCATATTTTTTATTATTTCTATATTTGCAGTATTGGCATATTTCCATATTGTCTCTCTACTTCTTTTTGAAGAATATTTCCTCAACTAATTGTTTGTCACCAATATATATATTCACCTAGCTTAATCTTTACAAATAAGAAATCTATTGTGTGCCATTTCTCTCGGTGGATTCGATCCCTAGGTACTACACCTGATCTCTTTTGGCAAGAGTACTATTTGTGTGTTAAGACTAGGGTTAATTTGATAGTGATTTGAATAGAATATTCATAGCCTGTTAGAACAATAAAAACATGCATGTCATTGCCACAATCGTCTTCTTATCTCTTCACTTGAATGATCGCTGGATCATCTTCTTAGTTTTACTCTGCCATAACACTCTCATCTCACATCACACTATCTTGTCCTTTAGATAGATATCATCCTTGTTCCTGACTACTTGAATCCTTTCTCGATCTCTCTCTACCCAAATACGTTGAGGAGATCTTTTCCACTGAAGTCTTGTTCCTTTGCATCTGTCCAGTCCTTACCACTGTTCCTCTGGATTGGTCATCCTCTTTCTTTTTGGGTTTGGGTTTTTGGCCTTGAACTCTCTTCAATTTAAGGTTTCCATCCTTAAAATTCCGATCAACGAACACACTTACTAGCTACAAATTAATAGAACACTTCACACGGAAGTTAGTCAGCAACTAACCCAATAAATACTAATCAACAACCAAAACGCATTGCTCACCAATCAACCTAATCAAAATGGTAACCAGAAACCTAAAAATTTTATCCAAGCAACCTAGCAATTATAGATTCCACTATCTAATCCTAGTTCCTAAACCCACAAATTTTATCGTTGGACGTGACAGGTCTCTATAATGCCTTTTGTGACTCTTTTTGACTGGAAGCATGGACGACATCATGCTATGATACCACCTCTGTAACACCTCCGAATCGTCTTAGACATATGGTCGACACACCGGCCAACAATACGAAAATTATTGATTCCCGAGCCTTCGGCTTCCCTGAGAAATTCCATAATACCAAAATTAGTGTTTATAGCTAACTTCTGGTTGTCCTGTCGTGCTTTGATTACGTCGTGCTTATTTCCCATCCTGCTTAATTCCTGTCCTGATTCATACTCATTATGTTCTCAACATAATATTTTATTGATACAAAGTTTTTCCATAAACGCCATGCTTCGAAAACATCGTGTTTCTAAAACGTTGTGCATCCAAAAATGTTATGCTTCCAAAACATCCTTCTGATTAGTCTATCACATTGTCTAAGCATGGTTGAGTGACCTAATCAACTCATGGTCCACCCATTATCAATCCTTCTACCAACTCGTACTTCAAAACTTCTCGATCGATCCTTATCGCCGGCGATTCGACCACTAAGTTGATGCTCGACCAATCTTCTCTTTTCTTCGAATCATGTCAAGATTTTTATGAACAAAACTCAAAATTCCTCATCATACTTTGATCCAAAAAATGTTGGCTCAAAATTCTAACTTGTCTATCTCGACCATTTTACCCCTTTGGGAGGGTTACTACACCGATTGTTCCTGAAACTCTGATAAACCAATAAGTTCTTCAACCACTCCAGTCTCCGATTCTAAGGCCAAGCAAAGTCCTGACCCCTTGCCTCCAGTGCTGCACCGAAAGGCCGTTTTAACTTTCTCGGGATGTTTTTCGACTTAAACGGTTTTACGATTTCTTTCGAAGAGATCACCTTTGATACTATGTTGGGTCCATAGGATGACGAAAACCAATCTATAGTCCAGATAAAAATGGGTTTAAGTTAACCATTATCGTTTAACACAATTGATTCGAGATTTTACGAGAAAACAAGTCTTTGCAATTTTTATCATAAAATTTCAATGGAAAATCCAATCGAGACGAAACAAGAGACAGTTCGATCGAGAAGAATGTGGAATTATGGTGACAAGGAGAAGAAGGCTTGGTCACCTTCTGGGGAGAATACAAGGAGAAGACGATCTCGCCGCCAGCTGGGGACGAGGTTGACCCAAAGTCATCGCCTACTAGCGATGAGACATGGAGAAGATGGTCTCGTCGCCAGCGGGTGACGAGGTTGACCCAGAATTGTTGCCTGCTGGTGATGAAACACGGAGAATGCGGTCATGTCCCTAGATGGTGATGAGGATGAGCCTGGATTGTCGCTTGCTGTGAGGAGACACATGGTAGATGGTCTTGCCGCTAGATGGCGACGAGGTCGACCTAGAGTCGTCCCTTGCTGGCACTGATACTTGGAGAAGACAGTCTCGTCGCCAGCTGGAAATATGGATGAGCCCGAATCGTCGCTTGTTGGCCACGATACCCTGAGAAGATGATCTCATCGCTAGATGGCGATGTGGACGTGCCCAAGTCGTCGCGTACTGGTGACGAGACACAGAGAAGATGGCCTCATTCCAAGCTGGAGTCGTCATTCACTGGTGACGATACACATAGAGGATGGCCTGGTCGCCTTATAACAAAATCGTTCAATGGTCGGAGCGAGATGGACTGGAAACAATAAGACGATGAGAAGTCGGGACACGGTGGTTTCTCATTTTATCATGTTTTGAAGTTATTTTGTTTGAGATTGATTATGTCTTACGTGAAAGCTCGTTATTTTTTTTTGAATCCTACTAGGTTTTAGTTCTCACATTCTTTTTACTTTAAAGAAAGGAGAAGTCTATACGGTAGTTTCTAAACATTGATTTTGTCGTGATCGATTTTAACCCTAACAGTTAGCCCCCCAGCTCGCTAGAACTGTCATAACGTTCTAGTGAAGTGTTAGGCATGTTAGTGAAGTAAATCGATCTTCATCGATAGATATAATAGATATATTCCTTTATAAGTATGTGGAGTGGGTTTTCAAATTATTTACTTGCTCACTTTCACAAGAAAATTTCCTTAAGGTAGACAATCTATCTCTTTATTTTCCTTCCTTTATTATTTATGTCATGTCTTCAAGCAAGAGAGTGTCTGAGGATGCCTTGTCTTCCTCCTTTGATCCTGAGAGCCTATACGTTTAAGATGGCGAAATTGTTCTGAAGGTCGAGAACCTTACACATTACATATCCTGAAGAGGTCACAGATTATTGGTTTGCCACATGTGGTCTGGAATCTGCTCCACCTGCGCCGTGGTGCCCGACGAGGCCTCGTGCTAGAAAACCTGTCGATGGGCTAAGTAGGAGTGGTTATCATTTTCTCGACACCATTCACTAATTCTGCCAGGTCCCGCATGAAGTGGAGTTTTAGTTACCGGAGCATGGGGAGACGCTGATGCTCCTCCTCTTAATGACTTCACGTTTTACGAGGCACATATTTTGCATTGTTGTTTGTGGTTTCCCGTCCCGAAGATCATAATTCATATCATGAACAGTTTACGGCTTTCGCTATGCCAGATGTCTCCTATCAGTCTTCAGCATCTCGTGGGGATCCTGGTTTTCAATTTTGAGCTAGGATGACCCTTAGTGCTGACTATCTTGAGGATTTTCTGTTTCCGCAAGACACATGAGTGCCTCTCACGTATTGCCTTAAGCTGAGGCTACTGTGGGAACCAAAATTCTCATTGTCGATTTCCATTGATTTTGGAAGGCAAGGTAAACCTAGATTTCCCAGAGGTCCCGGAATTAATAGGTAAAGCCTTAGCAGAAAGAGTCGTCGGTGAATTCCTAGTTATAACCTTGTAAGACTTTGAATAACCTTGTTGATTCGCAGATCGATAACAGGAAAATAGAAATATTCCCAATTGCCCTAAGTACTATTCTTGCTCTGAGTAAGAATTTTTGTGTCCTCTGCATCCTCAGCCTCAAATTTCTTATATACTCCTCCCAGAGGCGGTTTGCTCTTTCCCCTTCTACCCTCTGTCGAGTTTATCGTTTCGCGGAAATATTCGTTTTTCCTTCGATCTTCTTGATTATCTTTGTAAATTTAACATTTATCTTCGAAACTTGACATTTATCTTCCGAACTTAAATTTTATATCTTCTTGCAAAATAAAAGATAAACCGCCATAACGATTGGGCTCGATTTTGGGTAAAACCATGAGTGGGATTTTAGCCGCGTTTTAGACCTTCTCTGGCTGTTTTTCGACTTAAGTTTTTTTTTTTTTTACGATTTTATCGAAAGAGCATTGCTTGTTTTTCAAGGAGGGAGTTACAAGGATGCGATGAAAAATTGATTGATTGTTCAAACTCGCCGTACAGGCGAGTTGTATTGCTTGTTTGATCCAAATTGCCCGTTCGGCGAGTAGGATTGGTTCATCTGGCTGAACGGGCGAGTTGGTCATCTTGTTCGATCCAACTCGCTAATGGGGGCAAGTTGGCTGGCTTCGGTCGATCCAGCTCCCCCGTTCGGCGAGTTGGATTGGTCCAACTCGCCGAATAGACGAGCTGGACAGTTCGTCCAGTCCAACTCGCCTTTTTGGCAAATTGGACTGCTTGGGTTGTTCCGTGCTTCGTTTCTCTTGAATATTTTGCTCAGGAATTTTGTAGGGATGATGTTGAGATAGCTTTCGTGTGGAAACACAATTTTTAGACATTGATTTCTAGAGTACCGTTTTTGACCCTAACAGTTAGCCCCCCAACTCGCTATTTCGAGCACGATTCTTGTGGGTGAGTGAGGGTGTTAATCGAAATTCGTGGTAAAAATTGATTTTTCTCGAAAGGTCTTTCACGATTATTTTAATGCATAAAATCCTTCAACTTTCGTTTCTTCTATAAATAGAGATTCCCATTTTTCATTCTCTCCACACTCTCTCATTTTCTTTAGTTCTCTTTCCATTTTCTCTTAGAAATATTTCTCTGCCGAGATGCCTTCTTCCAGCAACTTTCAGAAGAGTGGTGATGTCGAGATGAGCAACGCCGCCGGTGCGAGTTTGTCGGATCACCCTGCCTCTGGAGCCATCCCAGCTCATATTATGGAATTTCTTTTCTTTCAGAATGATTTGGCTCGTTGCGAGGCCCAGGAGATGGCAAACTCCACACACGGCATGCCTCGGAGACTTGCGCCTCCAGCCGATGGCAAACCCCGTACGTTTTGCTGTTCCTGCAGGAGGGGAGGTCGCCGCATATGCGTTGGTACCAGAGGCCAAGGTTCAGTATTCGGGTTCCTCTACGACCCCGGTCCACGTCGTTGATGTGGAACCGGTTTGACGAATCAATCCCTCCTCCCCTAGCCAAGAGAGCGATCGTCTTGGGGTTTCCTGCACCTAGCATGATTCCGGCTCCTACACTGAAGGGTCGTCAGAGAACTTGTGCTAATCCCGATGCGGCCAAGAAGAGGAGGTGTACTAAGGACTCTGAGGCTGATCCTTTGCCTTCGATGGTGTCCAGACATCGCACCAAGGTTTGTTTTGAAAAAAAAACTTCTTTCTTTCTCTTTTCTCTTTCCTTTTGTATATCGATCGTTTCTTGACCACCCCTTTTCCTTTACTTCAGAGTTTATCCCGTTGATCGATGGTATGATCAGCGAGTGTGGGTCAGAAGCTGATCATCTAATAGACGTTTCTTAAATTTTAACTAAGAAAACCTAAGAACCGTCTCCTAAATAAGAGACTTAAGAGCCGCCTCTTAGCTAAAATTTTTTTTTGAAAAAAATAATAATAAAAAGGTCAAATTAAGTTAATTATCCCACCTTAAGAGACCTTGGATAAACATGGCCTAAGGAGTTGGCGGAGTCGCGAGAAAGCTCGTCGCAGCTTGAAGGGAAGTTGAAGGTTATCAAGGATACTCATTCCCTTGAGGTAATATAGTTCGTGTCTTGGATCGGCAAGCTGGAAAAAGATCTCGGGAAGACCGCAAGGTCTTTGCTTAAGGCAAAAGAAGAGAATACGGCTATATCCTTTGAGTTGCGTCGGCTAAAGCGTAGGATCAAGAGTTGGGAGGCATCATTGGTTGGTGAGATCGATGAGGACAAGGAAGGCGTGCGTGCCGAGTTTCTGGCCTTTTTTGGTGAGGATCACCGATTCCCTTGATTCCTTGGCGGTCATCGAGGGAGGGATGAAAGAGGTCCAGTTGTTTTACGGTAAAGCGCCTCCGTCACCGTGAACCGAGGAGGCTAAGCTTTCTGCTCGTAGAGCGAAGTTAGTGGACGTGAACCGAGACTTCAACCTGATTCTCGCGGGTCTGAAATCCGAGTGCATCCTTCCGCCTTTCTTGGGCGACGCTGACGGTCAGGATCCCATAGCCGGGGAAGGTGGAAACGATGTGGTTCCGAAACCGGAAGGGGTGGTTGGTGAAGGAGAGGCCCTGCATACGGAGGATGACTGAGTTTGCAGTCTCGTGTGAGACTTGGTTTATAATATGTTATTGTTCGTGTTTTGCCCCGGCCGAGTGTGGCCGTGTTTTTATCTCGGGACTGGCCGCTTGTGGCTTTGAATTCCCATCGCTTCTAGGACTTTTCAAATGAACTTCGTCCCTAGTTTTTCTTCAAGATTTTATCGAGCATTGATATGGGTGAAGAGGGAAGGCTACCAGTTGTCATCTTGTAATCTAACTCTGGGTGAACTGCTATATTTGTGATCTGTTTCGAGAATTTTCCGCGGCGAGTAAACCTGCGGGATTTCTGAAGATTGACGAACATTAGCCAAGAGACAAATTTTGGGATCTCGTATCATGGTGTTTGATACTATGCCTAGAGATGTTATAGACCAATATGCAGGGTTTAGGGTAAGACCTAGGTCTAATCACGGTTCTAGCGGGTGTGGTGACTACTTCGACTTATGTTTCCCGTATCGTTTTTGACCTTGTTTTGTCCCGTTTTAGAGTCTCCGATTTGTTCTCAGCTTAAGTTACTAGTATAGTAGGAATCGAGCATATTTTCGGGGACAATTTTTAAGTCTCCGGAAAGTGCTGACCAAAATTTCAGATTTCTTTTATAGCGCTATTACCCTTGTGTCGGGTGTTCGAGAGCGATCTCTACGAGAGGGCTTAGTCTGTTTAGGACGTAAAGAGTTTGTTGTGATCAGCAACAAACTTATAGGTAGACATTACCATTTTTGACTCTTCGCGAAGGATACATGTTAAGAGGGTGTGTGTTTTATAGTTGCAGGTGGACTGTTTGTAGAGCGGATATTCCTTTTCAGAAAGCGTTAACGAAAAAGTAGTCATTCGAGCGTTAGTGACGTCTTTCTGTGGCGAAGGTTGAATTTATTTACGTCGTTTTAAAGATAAGAGAATTACGAGATGGAGTGTTCCGATGATAGGCGAATTTTGGGAGGTTTTCAGTAGTGTTAAAAAGTTTTGAAGTACGAAGTTTGGGAGCGGAGTTTCTTTAATTTTTGGGAGTATACGAGTATACGTATACGTACCCAACCCCCCCCCCCTTTTAATGAGGGGGGTCATCTGATATTGTCTTGCGATGAATTGCCTACGTACCCTCTTCAGGGATCAAGCGGTCTCGTAGTGCAGTTTGAAGCGTTGTTTAGTGGTAGTATTTCGTGAGGTGCATCGTGTTCCAAGTTCTCGGAATTTTATGTCCTGCATATTTGCGATTTTGGGTGAACCTGGTCGAACAAATTTTATGACTTTGTATGATCCTTCCCAGTTTGCTTCGAGTTTTCCATTATTTCGTTCGGCAGTCTTCTGGAAAACGTTTCCAAGGACTAGGTCGCCTTCTTTGAATCTGCGACTGCGCACGTTAGCGTTGTAGTACTTTTCGGCCGCCTACTGATAGTTTTGAATTTGTATAAGGGCCTGGTCCCGACGTTCGTTGATCAAATCGAGCTCGTTGAGCCGCAGCAGGTTGTTTGACTCTTCTCGTTTGGGAGCAATCTTCTGCCTACTCCGGGAAATTCAACTTCTGCTGGTATCATGCATTTTGCGCCGTTTATGAGGGCAAACATGGTTTCTCCGGTTGCACGTCTCGTAGTTGTTCAATGCGACCATCAGACTCCTTTGAGTTCTTCGGCCCATCTACCCTTTTTGGCGTCCAAACATTTCTTGAGTCCATCAAGGATGGTCTTGTTAGTAGTTTCGGCTTGACCGTTCCATTGGGGGTATCTATGGGTTGATTTCTTCAGTCGTATCTTCCATTTTTCGCAGAAGGCCTTGAATCTGGTCAAAATAAACTGAGATATGTTGTCCTTTAAGATTTCGTACGGGACTCCATGTCTGCAAACCATGTTTTTCCATAAGAAACTTTCGACTTGGGCGTCCTTAATGCTTGCATAGGAGTCTGCCTCAACCCATTTGAAGAAAAAATCTGTTAAGACCAGCAGAAATCGTTTTTGCTTTGACTCATGCATGGGTCCGACTATATCCATCGACCATCACATGAAAGGATATGGTGCCGAGATCAATGAGAGGACCTCCGCCGGTTGATGAATAGTATGGGCGTGCCTTTGGCAGTTTTCACATTTTCGCGCAAAGTTCTCGCAATCTTTGATCAGTGTTGGCCAGTAGTGTCTGTGGTGTTTGATTTTGACTGCGAGAGTTCTCCCACCAGAAAGTTTTCCGTAGGACCCTGAGTGGACCTCTTCCATTACCCTTCGTACCTTCTTTCCTTCTATGCAGGTCATGAGCGGCTCTGAAAATCTCCACTTGTAGAGTTCTCCATCAACCAAGACGTATAGCGCGGCTTGGGTTTTAATCTTTCGGGCTGCCCATTTTTCTGCCGGGAGTTTCCCGTTGTCAATGTATGCAAGGATTGTCTTTGTGAAAGGTTTGTCGAATCCGTACTCTAGCCGCTCGGTATCTTTGTGTGGCTTTGACATCAACTTCGTCGGTATCTCCGTCGGGAGAGTCGATTAGGTTTATGACAACAAGTCGTCCGATGCTAGGATGTTCTATGAATTCTACGGGAATCACCCTGCTCATTCTCAGATCCGAAAAGGATGCCAGGGCGGCTAGGGCATCGGCCTGGCCATTTTTGGCTCGAGGGACCCGGGTGAGCGAAAACTGGTCAAAACTTTGAGCTAAGTCTCGAACAAGTTTTAAGTAAGCGTCCATTCTTTCATCTTTTGCTTCGTATTCGCTGCTGTATTGGCTCGCCATAAGTTGGGAATCGCAGTAGGCGTGAATGTTGCGTATTTTTAAGCCATGAGCCAATCGTAAACCTGCGATCATGGCTTCTTACTCGGCTTCATTTTTCGAGTCATGGAAGATTAGTCGGAATGACTCTTCCATCACTTCCCCTGTTGGTGACATGAGTCGAATCCCGATCCCAGAGCTCTGTTTGGATGAAGATCCGTCGTCGTGGAGGGTCCAGGTCGAATGGGGTTCTTGATTGGTTGTGCGCCCCACATGGAGTTCTACTAAGAAATCAGGAAGTACTTGCGATTTTGCACAAGTTTTTGCTCGATACTTGATGTCTTACTCGCAGTGGGAATGATGTGAGTATTGCGATCGTACGGGACCGGAAGTATGGCCTTAGCTTTCGTGCTGACATTACCACCGCCAGTACCAGTTTTCCATCATCGGATACTGTGTCTCTGTGTCGAGAAAATTTTGCTCACGCAAAAGATAGGCTTTTGCTCGCTGCATTCCTCTCAGATAAGGACACTGCTTACAGCCGTGATTGATACATCGATGTACAGGAACAATGGTTCCCCTTCTACATGTTTTGCGAGTAGCGGGGGAGCTGCGAAGTAGTGTTTCAGCTGTTGGAAAGCCTTTTCACATTCTTTGGTCCATTTGAATTTCTTGTTCCCCTTTAAAGTGTCGTAGAAAGGCAAACATTTATCCATCGATCGTGAGATAAATCTGTTAAGCGCTGCCACCCTACCGGTCAATCTCTGTACCTCTCGTTTCGTTTTCTGAGATGCCATTTCGATCAGTTCGGTAATTTGTTTCGGGTTAGCCTAGATCCCACGGTAGGTGACGAGGTACCCCAAGAATTCTCCCGACGCCACTGTAAGCCTGCACTTTGCGGGGTTTTGTATCATATTGTGGAGGTTTAGCCTTTCAAAGCTTTCTTGGAGGTGGATAATATGATTTTGCTCTTCGAGAGATTTTAGGAGCATATCGTCGATGTATACTTCCATGGTTTTTCCGAGCTGTTCAGAGAACATACGGTTGACGAGCCGTTGATAAGTTGCGCCCATCATTCTTGAGACTGAATGGTATCACCCTATAACTGTAAGTGCCGCGGTCAGTTATGAATGCAGTTTTTTCTTGATCGTCCAGGTTCATCCTAATCTGATTGTACCCGGAGAAGGCATCCATCAAGGATAAGAATTTGTTCCCCGCCTTTGGACATGCCTTACTGAGATCGGTTAAATCGACTAAGCGGTTCATATGTGGTCGACTAAGCGGTCGATATGTGGCAGTGGGAAGCCATCCTTTGGACACGCCTAATTGAGATCAGTGAAATCGACGCAGACTCTCCACTTTCCGTTCTTCTTTTTTGACAACGACTGGGTTAGCGGGCCAATCGGGATACCTGACCTCTGTTATGGACCCGACTTTCAGGAGTTTTTCGACCTCTTCATTAACCGCGCCAGCGCGTTCTGGTCCCAAATTCCGTCTCTTTTGTTTGACAGGCTTGAAAGTTGGGTCAACGTTGAGCTCGTGACATGTGACATTGATGTCAATCCCTGGAATATCTTCCGCGGCCCACGCGAACGTGTGAAAGTTCTCCTTCAGACAAGCTATAAGCTCGATTTTCTGAGATTCGCTCAGGTTCGCGCCGATTTCTACGCAGCAATCTGGGAATGCTTCATCTAAGCATACTGAGACAGCGGGCTCACAGGTTGGTTCGCGATTTCCTTCCAAAGCTTCGGCTGCTCGCGACTGACAAAAGATTTCAGTCTCGTCCTGCTCTAGGGTGTTGTCAATGGCAGACGATTTCTTTTTATTTTTAGGGGGAACCTCAACTGATGGGTTCTTCCGTTTTAATTCTGCGGCGAAGCAAACTCACGAGATTGTCCGAACTCCCCAGATGGTCTTGATTCCGCGAGGGTTGGGAATATGAGGCACATGTGGTACGTTGATGGTATTGCTTGCATTGAGTTCAACCAAGGGGTACCTACATTCATGTTTTAAGATGTGGGTCGATCAATGACTAAGAATTCCACAATTTTTTGACATGCTACCGGCTTTAAGCGAGAGGTTGATTGTTCCAAGAGTCATGGTAGCTTCCCCCCGAGAGTCCTACTATCATGTTTGGATCTTCTGTGATTTCAGATAGACTGATTTCCATTCTCTCGAGGTTGTTTTTGAAGAGATATCACTGAGCTTCCGGTGTCGACCAATATCCTCGCGACATCGATATTCTGGATTGTCAGCTCAATGACAAGGACATCGTTGAGAGGTTTGACCGGGTCGGTTGTTTCTCTTTCCTTGAAGGAGATGACATCGCTTCTGGCCTCATTAGGCATATCGTGTCTCAGACGTTCGGTGGTTTTTCGAGTTAAAGAATGCAAGGTAAACCTAGCCTTCCCAGAGGTCTCAGATTTAATAGGTAAAGCCTTAGCAAAAAGAGCCGTCGGCAAGTTCCTATTTCTAACCTTGTAAGACTTTGAATAACCTAGTTGAGTCGCAGCTCGATAACCGAATACGGAAATATGGCTCGAAGTATTTATATACTCCTCCAGAGGCGGTTTGCTCTTTCTCATTCTACCCTTCGCCGAGTTTATCGCTTCGTGGAAATATTCCTCTTTCCTTCGATCTTCGTGATTATCTTTGGAAAATTAATATTAATCTTCTGAACTTGACATTTATCTTCTAAACTTAACATTTATCTCTTCCCGCAACATAAAAGATAATCCGCCACAAATATTGGGCTCAATTTCATTTAAAACCGCAAGTGGACTTTTTGCCGAGTTTTAGACCGTCTTGGGTTGTTTTTCGACTTAAGCGTTCTTACGATTTTATTGAAAGAGCATTTCTAAAATTATGGCGACCCCGAACAGAGTTAGGATCTCTCATATACTGCAGGAAACTTTAGGTGTTTAGTCAACCATTGCTGTTTTATACGATTGTTTCGAACTTGATCGAGACGAAACAAAAATGAGTTTGATCAGTTTTTGAAGAAGGGAATTACGAGGATGGGATAAAAATGGATTGATTGATCCATGTCGTTGTACGGGCGAGTTGTATTGCTTGTTTGATCCAACTGGCCCACTCGGCAAGTTGGATTGGTCCAATTCGCCGAACGGGAAAGTCGGTCATCTTGTTCGATCCAAACGGGCGAGTTGGTTGTGTTGTTCAATCCAGCTTGCCCATTCAGAGAGTTGGACGGTTTGTCTGGTCCAACTCGCCTGTTCGGCGAATTTGACTGCTTGGTTGGTTTCGTATTCCGTTTCTCTTGAGTCTTTTGCTCGGAAATTTTTGTCGGGATGGTGTTGAGATAGCTTTCAAGTGGAAACACAATTTTTAGACGTTTATTTCAAGAGTACCATTTTGATCCCAACTGCTACATATGGCAATGATCAAGGGGATTACTTCTAACTTACACGGCTGAATGAAATTTATTTTTTCGTCCGTATAAACAGTGTCTTTGTAGCGGAAGAATGCATTCTCACTTTTAGGCGAAAATGGGGTCCACAGCGTATCACGGTCGGATACTTCAGTTATCCTTTATTTTCCCGATATCTGACTCCATAATTGTTTTCTTTGTTTTTCAGTTTACAATCTTATACGCCACATCCTGCCAACATGTTTGCCATTAGAGATATTCTTCATGGCGGCCAATCTGTTGGAGTTACTTTTCTCCAAAACGAGTTTGTGTGGCGGTTGCAATCATCAATCTCGAGCTCAGGGTCAAACATTAGTCGAAGAAGACTCGGATCTTACCATGGAATAATTTTTTCCATACGACATTCCCGAGGAGAGGGAGAGGGAAATGTTACCCAAGGAAAAGCAAGTTGCTATTGAAGAGGACGACGTCGCTACCGCTGGGGTGGAGTTGCTCGCGGATGACTGGTTTTATTCCCGTTTTCCGAATGAGGCCGGCGCAAGTGGTACCGTCCAGACCCCACTGCTAGGGTTTGGTACTGAAGGCCCAGAACTTGACGCTGCTTTCGTGGCTTCCCTCGGGATCCCTTTTTATCAGATCCCGTCTGGTAGCGAGCTGACTGATCGAGAAGCTTGCAGAAGCCTCATGGATGTGCATGGGGGTTAGTTTCATACTTGATTAGTTTTTGTGGTCATGTTCTTTTCTAATCCCTTAGCTATTTTTTCGTTTCGTAGCCTTTCTCTTCACGGAAAAGCATCAACAAGAACGAGAGCGTGTGAATATGTTCTTCATTTCCTTCATTCTAGCAGATCTTGATACTTGTAGTTGTGTTAAGATGGAGATTTTTTGAGATTTAGGATTACAAAATCCAAGTATCAATGAAGAGAGGAATTTTTGTATCTCATATCAATGATAATATGCCTTTGAGAGTTAAGAGTAGATTAGGGTAAGACATAGGTTTATTTCCGTGCCTGTAGTATGTGGGGTCGATCCCGGCTTACTTGAATCGTTTAGGTTTTCAACCTGACTCTGTTTCGATACTGAAATCTGGGATGAGTTCTTGGCTTATGTGATTTGCATCAATCGGGAATAGAGTATATCTCCGAAGACAGTTTTAAAGTTTCGGAAGTATTGACCACAATTTTGGATTTCTATAACGCGCTTATCCTTGTGTCGGATATTTGAAGACCAATTCTATGAGAGGAGCAAGTCGGGCTAAACGTTCGTTTTGAGAACGATTGATTTTTCCATCGGGGGCAGTCGACAAAACGTGATGTACGAGCAAGTACTTATGTTTTCTACCTTGTGTTAATTGTTAATTTAGAGTCACATGAGGACTCTTCTAGTAGTTTTTTCGAAAGTCTATGACGTCTCGCTTTTTCTGAGAATATGTTTTACTTTGGGTAAAGTGGTTTTACGTTGTTAGAATATGTTGGGAGGATTTTGCGTTTTGGTCGAAGATCTTGTTTGATCTTACGATTGGGTGTAGCTTGTTTGAAAGCGATTAGAAGTTTTGTTAGCGGTTTTGTTGTTGGATTCTTTTTTTATTATTATTTTCGTTTCCGGGTTATTCGCTATTAGTTTGTTCTTCCTTAGACATTTTGGGTGAATCGTGGATTGCCGGTCTGGTCGTAAAGTAATTTCCAAGATTAACTATTACTGCGAGAAAAGAGAATTGGGAGTCCTTTAAAAGTCATATTGCACTATCTTATTATCGATGGTGTTTCTCATGTTTACGAGGACCCTGGCGACTTCAAGAACCTTTATAAGAGATCGATCACGAGTGGGTCTCTCTGAGGTTTGTTGATTCCGACGTTCTCACGTTCTTAGAAATTGATCATGTCGTTTGGCACGTCGATGGGCGGAGACCAGTTTGTGCTTTACTTGGCCTTCCATTGATAAGTCTTTATTGACAAGACAGTGTCATGTCAGTATTTTGACTCTCCGATGATCATGTTTACTTTGCTATGATTATTTTCGTTGCCTTTGTCATCAGGTCTTCTTGCTCGTTTTCCGTTCTCGCTCGACCGGTTCCCTTAAAGAGTGTTTCCAGCTGGCGGGGCTTGGTCGGTTTTTGGTGGGTGGTCACTGTCGCGGATGAGATCTTTTACGCTGGTCAGTTTGTAGATTTCTCCTGCGAGTAGTTTTTTTGTTAGCCTTGCGCCAAGAACTTTGTAGTTCGCAGTGGAGTGACCCTTGATTTGGTGGAACTCGCAAAAGGTGTTTTCGTCGTATGACATATTTAGGGTCCATGTGTTCCCCGACGTTCTTCCCTGTTTTGGTGCGAGTTGACATAGTTATACACTCCTTAGACGTCATCTCCGTAGTGAGGAATGTACTTGCCGTTACGAGGGTTTTCTTCTTCGATTTTTACTTTGACACCACGTCCTTAGAAGATGCTTTTGTCGATTTGTGTTTCTGTGACAAGACTTTCATTTCCTCTTTGATGATAATGTAGTTTGTAGCCTTATGGACAGCATCTTGGATTGTGCGTGGTTTTTCGAGAGATGTCCACTTACTAAACTTGGACTTGTACCAGAGCGTCTTCCTGAGCGCATCTATCGCCACATAATCGCTGATACCGCTGACTCTTGACATGAATATTTTGAATCTGTTCATAAAGACATAGAGAGGTTTGTCTTCCTTTTGGGATAGACTCCAAAGTTTGACGTTAGAGATTCCCCTACCGACGAACATGTAATATTTCTTGAGAAACACTGAAGTGAGTTGGTGGAAACTTCCAATGGAATTTAGTTTCAGGCGAGAAAACCATTCGAATGTTTCCCCAGGAGATTTCAACAGAGAGACAACAATAGCCAAAGTCTATTTCGTTTTCCCTGAGTTTGGCCCTACCCATCATGATCTGGAAAGTTTGCAGATGCATTTTGGGATCGGTGGTGATGTTGTACATAGGGATCTTGATTATCTCAGTATCCGAGATTTTCATCTCGGTGATACGAGCGGTGAAAGGGCTTTTCCGAGCTTCTTCGAGAAGTCTGTCGATCTTGGGTTCAACCTTGGTGGCATAGTGAATTTGAGATTTCACCGCTTTTACTTCCGCAGCTGTTTTTTTATATATAGTCACGGCGAACGTGAATCTCATCAAGATCATCGCCAATTGTTTTCCAAGTTTGTCTGTGTTTTTTGCGAGTGATCTGAGCCTTCTCTTCGGCTAGCTTCTCCTATTCTACCTAGAAGAAGTTTTGTTCCTCTTCTGACATGGGTTTATCATACAAAGAGTTTGGCTGAGTCATGTGGCTTCTCGTCCTTCTCTGATGCACGTCAGCGTTCGAATGATCAGATTGATCGCTGGGATCCAAGTTGAATCGCTCGACTTTGTTTTCTTCCGCCTCTTGATTGCTAGGCGGCGGATTTTCAATATTGATCGATGAGATTACCTTTCCTCAGAGCCTAATGAAGGAAGATATTTCTCAGCAATTGGAGGATTTATCAGAGACTACAGTTGCCAGACTTAGAATGCTACAGCACAGTATTGAGAAATTTCAAGGGGGAATGCATTCAATGGAATTTGCTAGAGCGGTTACAAGGAATGAGAGAACCAGAGGAGATGAGGCAATAAGGAGCTTCATTGGTACTTGGTTTCAGAAGAGCAAGGAAGATGTAGACACTTATTTTCCAAGAGTATAACCATACTCTGAGTGGGAGGCAAACCACTGTTTAGTAGGTTTTTATTTCGTTTTTACTTATACTACTATTTATTTCGAGTTTTACGTTGTTTTGTAGACTGTTTGAGTCCACCATCGATTGACACCAGAGAGGCACCATCAGTCGACATTGGATTTCGACCATCGATCGACCATACACGCCTACCATCGATCGATACTCTCTTACAGAGCCTAGTATCGAGTTTTCTACTTAAACAATTTATTTATGATTTAATTTTTCCTAACCAATCCAAGACGGATTACATTGGGGACAGTGTAATTTAAGTTAGGGGGAGGTTTGCTAATGATATTTGATTTGTTTTGAGCTTTATCTACTATATATGTATAAATTTTTCAAAAAGTTTTATTGAGTAAAGAAGGGGACTATGATCAAGATTTAGTTTGACCAACAGCACTTTAGCACTGATTTTAGAAGGTTTTTTGTAGAGATTACTACATATACCGAAGTGGAGAGTCCTGCCACTATATCACACTTGCTTTGACGGTTGGAAAGAACCGAAGCTGATTTTCAACACTAATCCTGACAGTATTTGCTTGCTTTGGGGCTTGGTATACACTGGATAGGATTCCTTCTCCAAGTTTGTAAGTATAAGTCATTGCACCTTTGGTTCCCTTCTCTCTTTCTCTCCAGCATCTACCTAATAGCCTAAAAGATTGAGATGACTTCCCGAGATGCAAAGGGGTAGGTATATTACCGATGACCCCACTATTATAATTTGGAGGAAAGATCACACATTGTTGGAAGCGAGGGTAGGTACATTACCGATGACCCCACTATTCGCCTACAACATTGTCCAAAAAGCAAAAGAATAAAAAAGAAGAAGAAAATTGAAAATCAAATGGCAAGATGGACTGTATCAACAACATTGTCCCTTAAGTTTGAGATCTAAGAAGATTCAGAGAGAAAAGGGGGAAGAAAGGAACCAAAAAGACTTTGTGCCTAGTTGTTCAGATACTTGCAGAGGTAAGAGTCCATGTGTCTTTTGATAGATAGATCGGATTTGGTTGCTATACTAGGATATGGTATATAAAGTTTCTTTGTGATTTACTTGATAGGATGTGGTAGCAATAAAGTAAGGTGACAATTATACTTAGACATTATGTGAGTCTCCGCTTTTCAAAAACCTCTTTCACGGGGTTTGTTTGGTTGAGGACAAGCAAAAGGTTAAGTCTAGGGGAATTGATATAGCCTATTTATTACCCGTTTTAGGCCATGTTATAGACTCTATTTATGGTCTATTATGTGTGTCTAGGATATGTTTTGGAGTATTTACAGGTCCAGGAACGTTTTGGAGATATATGAAGATACTTGGAGCTTTTGGAGCAATTAGAGGAGAAGAATCCGTAGGTGAATACTTGGGGAGTCGAAGTACAAGACTATCGTTGATCGACGACACAACCTTGGAATCGATCGATGTTAAAAGACCAAGGTCGATCGATGCTGCACACTTGCCATCGATCGGCATCCAATTCGCAGACAGCCGATTTTAAAGCCCAAGTTAATAGACAAATGACGAGAAAGCCATGGACAAGTTTTGAACTAAGTTATAGGGTTTATATATTATACTTATGTATTGAGAGCATGCAGAGTGTGCAAGTGCATGGTATACTAAGAAAGCTTTATTATAGTTTTAGGATTTTTAGGGGAGAAGATTCATAACTCCTTAGGGAGATTTGTATTGGAACCCCAATATTTTATCTATGCATTATATTCAGACTAGTGTTCTTTCTTTGATTATGTCTGAGTAGTTATCAACTAGATTTAGGGTTGAAAGATAGCAATCATGGATTACCACAAAAGTAGGATTGCTAAGTTAAGTTAATATCCATCAACTGAGTTTTGCTTAATGCTTGCATTCTAGAGTAGCTAACTAGAATTTCGAAAGTAGGATATGGACGACTACAAGAGTAGGTTCTATGCCAGAATAGACTCCATTGAACTAGGCTGTTGGGCGCATCCGAGATTTGGTCTAATAAGTCTGGTGGACTTATCAAATCTTGTTCAGACTTCCTTCTGATTTCAATGTCGATCGACACCAGGACTTAGCCGTCGATCGATGGTTTTTCCTTGTGCTCGCATACGAGAGTTAGAGTTAAAAGGGTCAGAATAGTTAATATTTGAGTTCTAGAATATTTAAATTTCTGTGCTTCCTATTCCCTATAGTCCAATAGGCTTAAAACCCTAGATCTAGCGTATTTACATTTCCATCTAGTTAGTTTATTAGAATATTTCCATATTTTCATTATTAGCATATTTCCATATTGCATCTCTACTTCGTGATAAAGAATATTTCCTTGACTGATTGTTTACCACCGATATATATATTCACCTAGCTAAATCTTTAGAAATAATAAATATATTGTGTGCCATTGCTCTCTGTGGATTTGATCCCTAAGTACTACACTTGATCTCTTTTGGCAAGAGTATTATTTGTGTGTTAAAACTACGTTTAGTTTGATAGTTAAATGTTTAGGATACTCATACCCGGCTAGAAAATTAAAAACACGCATGTCATACGGGTTTGTCGCTCTGATACTGCATCAAGCCAGGGAAATCCCATGGCGATGATCAAGTCGTTTACTTCCAACTTTCATGGTTGGGATAAGCGTTACTTCTTTATCTGCATAGATAACGCTTCTGTTGCGGAAGAAAGCATCCCTATCTTCAGGAAAAGATGGGGTCGCAGGGGTATTGTGCTCGGATACTTTGATTGTTTTTTGGTTGCTTACTAATATCTGACTATTTTCTGTTTTTCTCGACCCTCTTCCCACGTTTTTTGTGGACACACTCATTGTTAGAGACCTTCTTTGTGTCAGCTCGTTCTTACTTTTCTCCACAGCGAGTTCACGTAGCAGTTAAGTGTCATCACGCTCGAGCTCGGCCTCATACGGTTGTGGAGGAGGAATTGGATCCAGATACGGAGCAGTACGTCTCATACGAGATTCCTGTTGTGAGGGAGAGAGAGAGGTCTCCCAAGAATAAACAATTCGCCACTGATGAAGGAGATGTCGCTTACGTTGGGTTGGATTTTCCCTCGGAGGAGTGGTATCTTGATCTCCTCGTTGTATATGAGAGCAATACCAGTCAGACCCCGCTGACGTCGTTCGGAGGTGGATCCGACCTTGATGAATATCACGCCTCTCTTAGAGCTCCATAGGGTCAGCCTGCGACAAGTGGAGAACCTGTTAGATCAGTCAAATTTAAAGAAGCATTGTGACTCTGCATGGGGGTCAGCGTTCGCATTTACTAAAGCCTTTTTTTGTAGAATTTTCCTCCAACAAAAGGTTTCTTGCAGAGCCTTCATGTGATGGACGAGGCCCTTAGGGCGAGCCACCTTGAAATGGAGACGACTCTGTTTAAAATCGAGATAGCCCATGAGGAAAATTCTCGCTTGAAGGGCAAGGTCGAGGCGTGCCTTCTTCGCGAGAAAGATATTGAGCGGGAATGAGCGTGCCTTCTCCGTCGTTAGCGTATAGCTGGTCGAAGAGAGATGGCCTCAATCATGAATGATCGTTTGGCGCAGTTCATGGCTTACTTTAGAGAAATTTAGCGTGCGTTTAAGTCCTTCGGGGGTTGTTGTGAATGTCAAGGTTCAGTTGGAGCTCTTTGGCATACGCAGTGAAGCGACTACGACTTCAAGACCGAAGAGGCGATGACTTAGAGGCATCTGGCCGACCTTTCCAACTTGGAATCTACGCTCCCTCAGATAGAGAGGAAACTTTGGGAGCACTGGGGCCTGATTCCCGTTTCTCCTGATTTGGAGTAAGTTGGACATGCCGCTCTGGAAGAGGATGTCTAGGTTGAGCAGCATGTGGATCCGCTGAGAGATAGCAATTACTGGATTAGGAAGTCGATGTCTGGGAACTATGAGTTAGATCCGTGAAGGATGTTCGTGTTTTTAAGGGAGTGTGTTCCCTATGTTATGTTTATGTTATATTTTTGGCCAAGTATGGCCGTCAGACTTCTCGGGATTAGCCGTGTGTGGCTTTGATTCCCTGCCGCTCTACGGCTTTTTGCTAAAGAAGTTGGTTTCGTTTTTATAGTGTATGGGTAGTATCTTGGATGTAGAGAAAAATATACGAGTTATCATCTCTTGTCTAACTCTTTGAAGAATCATTACGCCCGTTGTTCGTTTCGGGTGCGAGTATTCGAAAACATAGTTTTTTGATTCTTATGAACATACGAACGTAAGCGAAGAGAAAAAATTTAGGATTCTGTACCTAGGCTTACATTCGTTTTTAGGGTTTCTGGTGACTATTCAGGCTTTCGTTACCTGTTTGTAGTTTAGACCTGGTTCCGTCTCAGTATTGAATGTGTGCGATAATTTCTCAGCTTTTATAACTTCCAATTATCGAAAGCAGAGCATCTCTCAAAAGACAATTTTCAAGCCATCTGGAAGTGGTGACCAAAACTTTGGATTTCTTTTATAGCGCACTATTATCCTTGTGTCGGATATATGAGGACCAATCCTACGAGAGTGGGAGGTCTAAACGTTCGTTTAGAGAACGGTTGATGTACTCGTCGAGGACAATTGGTGAATGTGATATAAGAGCGAGCGTATGTTCTTATGAGTTAGTAATTAATTTATAGTTGCAGACATACTGTTTTGGTTTATTTCGAGTCTGAAACTATATTTTGAAGGTTTTCACGCGACGTCTAGATTTTTTTCAGAAAATACGTTTTGTGTTAGATGATCTCAAGTTTTTGAGAATAGATTTTAGTGTTTCAGTTCGAGGTCGATTTTGACCGTGTATCAGAGAGTCATTTGTGTAGTAGTTTGTTGAGATGTGTTTTTCGTTCGTAAGTTTCCTAAATGTATCATTTTTGAAACATTTTGCGGATTTTGATGATGTTCGGTTATAGTCGTGAAGACTTATATGTCGTCTGAGGGATGCTATTGGAAGCACTCAGAGTTTTCTTGGTTTTTAATGAGTTGATTATTTGTGAGATTTCCGTTTCGGATTATACGATAACTGTTTATTCATGCGTAGGCGTTTCATAAAAAATGTTATGATAGCCGTAAAGTAACTTCGGAGATTATGTATTTTAAGTGATAACAGAGATTTGCGAGACCATTTGGAGTCGTATTGCATTTTTTATTATCATAGAAGTTTTTAAAATATCGACTACAAAGGCATATATTTTAAAATTCGGGAGTATAATTATACGTACACACTCCCCCCCCCCTTTTGAGAGAGGGGACAGTTGAACTCGTCTTGCGATGAGTGGCCTACTTACACCTTTCGGGGATCAAGCCGTCTCTTAGTTCATTTTGTGCTGGATCGACTACTTCTTCTCGGTTTTTCTCCTCCGATTGGGTTAGGATATTGGGCTCGGAAGAATGTTTGCTTTCTTTGTCCAAAGCCATTGGAGACTGCGTTATCTTCGTCCGTTTAGGTTTAACTATAGATGTCTTTGTGATTTGCCTCAGCTTATGTTCGATAAGGAAGCAAAGTCGCGACTGCTTTTGGCATCCCTCAGATTGCTGCGGTTTCGTTCAGAGTCAACAATTTGAGGCTCATGTGATAGGTTGACGGGGCTGCCTTCATATAGTTTATCCAAGGACTTCCCATGATCACGATATAGATGGCTGGGTGGTCGACGACCGCAAAAATTGTCGATCCTTGTGACTTCTTTGTCCATAACCTGGAGTTGGATCGATCCGAGAGTCATTGACGTTGTGCCAGAGAAACCCGTGAGTGGTCTTGACATTGGTGTGACTCTAACAGATCAACGTTCATCCTTCTGAGCATATCGCAGAAGATAATGCTAATGGTACTTCATGTGTCTACAAGGACTCTAGCAATCTCGAGATTCTTTATCAGGAGATCGATTATGAGTTGATTGCACTGAGGTTTGATTTTGATGGTCTCATATTCCTTGGAAGTGATTGTATCGTTCAGGAAATCTAGGGGCAGAGACTGATATGTGAGTTTCTTGGCTTTCCGTTGATAAGCTTTTATTGACGAGACGGTATAGTGGCAGTATTGCGATCCTCTATGAATATGTTTACCCTACGTTGATTATGTCAACTTCTTTGTCAAATTGCACTACCAATATTAAAGACGACTTCTGTTAGGTCGTCCAACATTTCAGACGACTTAACTTTCAGACGACTTCTGTTAAATCGTCCAATATTTCAGAAGACTTTCCAGATGACACAAATCCTAATCTATCATACATTAAAAATACAAATCAAGTTCAAATACAAATCAGGTTACAAATACAAATCTTAATCTATCATACATTACATATACAAATCCTAATCTATCATGCATCATATGTTCCAATGACTAAAGCAAGGTCTCGGTTTTCTTTCTCATGCTGGCTAGGAAGCTCTTTAAATATATTTACCGCCATCTTATCCCTTATAGACTTCCCGTTGGCCGTAGCAAAGTCTTTTTGGTTAAATGGCATACCAAGAGCATGACATTCAATGTACCTTAGAGTGTACACGCCACAATCACCACCTCGTGCCTGAGGGATATTGGTTGGTCTCTCATATGTGAATGGCTCCAGTGATAACTGCTCACGTTGTTCGATGGAAGCACACTCAGAAAGAACATAAGGGATCATGTGGAGAAAAGGTTCCATTATCACATCGAGTTCTGCTTGGGAAATACATGAACGAATGTTGTCCTAGACGACTATGTGCCTTTTAGGGATCGATATCCACATAGCAATCCAATGAGTGTCGTTGTGGTTCACTGGCGCATAGATATCATCAATATTCGTCCCCCACATCTTGTCTGTCCGGCAAAATGATGGTAAAGCGCCTGAATAATAATTCCACGCCCCACCAGGGAGTCTTCTTCCTAAACCGTAGGCATCGGGCTCCGAGTCCTTAACCACCTTGTAGTTGAATCTCCATTGTTAAGCAAAGAGATGATCAATGAAACACATTCTCTCGCTCCTGAAATGTTGTCGCGTCTCCTCGTACCTCTTCCTCAAACCATTAATCCAAGCATCCATATGCTGCATATAAAATAATACAAGTCAGAAGATAAAATAATACAAGTCAGGAGATAAAATAATATCAGACGACTTACCATAAGTCGTCTGGTAAGTCTTCTACGAAGAAGACTTACCAGATAACTTATGGTAAGTCGTCTACGAAGATATCAGAAGACTTACACAATCCTCCAGCCAAGATAAGGAGGTCCGGAGGACGTGATACCACCAAGTTGGACTTGTACGTGGTTTCTTGTCGAGAGGTGTAAGATAATGACTGCAAACACAAAATGTTGAAAAGCAATCAGTTTTTGTAGACTAAAACAAGCTATTATGGGAAAAGTATTCACTTACGGATCAGTTTTCAACCACTCGGCGAGCTCCTTCAGCTTTTTCTTGTCAACTGGGGCAAAGGGATTACGGCCTCTAAAAAGCTTTTTGGTTGGAATGATCACTTTGGCTGTGATGTTTGTAGTATAAGGATATTGCTGTGAGGCAGCAAGTTTCCTTGTTCGCTCAGACTTTGCACGGACAAGTGCCAAAGCAGCTTCCCTCTTTTCCTTATATCTAGCCTGCTGTTGCTGTTTATCTGCTGTAATGTGTTTAGATTTGGCCAATAGAACAAGGCTACCAGATGCAGACTCATCTTCAGCTTTAACACTTTCATGGAGAGGTGTTTTATCTTCTCCACATTAACACTTTCACCGAGAGGTGTTTTATCCTTCTCCCCATTACCACATTCACTAACCCCGGGAGAGGCTTCTTTACTAACCCCTGGTTCGTGCGAGGATGTCCCTTCAGGTTGAGAGGTAGTGTGTTGAGAGGATGTCGTTTTCCCTTGTTTGAGGATACTAACCTTCTTCTCCACTTCTTCCACCCTTTCCGACAGATGCTTGATCTCCTTAAGGCACGTCCCAAACCCTTCCCTCATGGCATCAACAATGTCCTTGAAATTTCTTTCAAGGTCCTCTTTGGTCATCCCAAGAACAGTCGTAGTCACCTATGAACGAGCCTCTATGCAAACCTCTTCACTAGCCTCTGCAAACTTCCCTTCACTCTCCTCTGGAGATGCCCCTTTACCCTCCTCTGCAGGTGCCTCTTTTTAGCCTCTTTACGAGTTTTCTTCCGAGTTCTTGGACTCTCTTCCTTCACCACAACTATGGCTTTCTTCGATGGACTCACAACAGACAGCTTTGTATTGACACACATACCAGTGACTTCCCAACAATCCATGGTCCACTTCCACGGTCTCTGATTAAACATAACTTTAATTATGTTCTCCGCGGCAAGGTCCTCAGCATCAGAGTCCCATTTTGGAAACATTTCACCATAGTCCTTCTCAACAAAGTTCATCATCGTAGTCTGCAGTAAATATAAGATATGAACTTAGATATTTGACGGATTAAGAAATATGGAAAGAAAAGTCTTCCTAGACAACTTATAATTAAGTCATCTGGAACGTCGTCTGGAAAGTCGTCTATAAAGTCGTCTCGAAAGTCGTCTCGAAAGTCGTCTGGAAAGTCGTCTGGTAAGTCTTCTAGTAGGAAGACTTAATATAAGTCGTCTGGTAAGTCTTCTAGTAGGAAGACTTTCCAGACGACTTAATTATGGTAGTAAAGGATTGAAGTAAATACATGTCTGTAGATAGCATCTTTAAAGCATCTGCATCCTTTGCCCCCCATGTAAGCCAGTATCGGTGGAGACGATCGTTTGTTATGGGATTACCATAATTAGCACCCAATTCCGGCAGAGCTGTGTACACCCAAACCTGGAGAGCTTGTATAAACCCATCAACAGTGTAACAGCCCGAAATATCTTTGCCCTTCACAGAGTCCATCAGCACCTTAAACATGACTCTCCCCCCCATGGATAATTCTCAGACCGTTCTAAATCCATCACTAGCCTTGCCAGACTAACTCTTGTGGCGGTTGAATACTTTCTCCCTTCAATGTATCCAGTGAAGATGGCAAGGTACCCGAGCCGCTTGCGATCCTCCCGAGACCACCCTTCGCACCTCTCAAGTGCTGCTATTATTTGCTCAGTAGATGGCCCATCTTCAACATGAACTCCCAACATCCCCCAGAAAAAAAGCCTTTTCCTTTGTAACAACACACTTCGGTCTCTCAAGGTCCTCGATGTACTCGCAGTTTAGACCAGTGAGGTTTTCAAACTCTAACAGTGAAAACCTCACAGGTTCTAGACCAACGAGACTCCACGGCTCATACTTCTTCTTTATGTCCATCTGGAAACCGAGCATGTAGTGAACCAGCCTTAAAGCCCAAGCAAATCCCAGCTCTTTAAACTTGATGAAAACTACCACCTTTGACTGCTTTAGCTCTTCATATTCGTCACTGTGAAGA
This sequence comes from Moricandia arvensis, assembly GCA_905132765.1. Classification (NCBI taxonomy): domain Eukaryota; kingdom Viridiplantae; phylum Streptophyta; class Magnoliopsida; order Brassicales; family Brassicaceae; genus Moricandia; species Moricandia arvensis. The sequence goes on along the minus strand of CAJHQP010000015.1, from coordinate 352,165 downwards.
GCTTTCTTTAAAGCAGTATGCAACTTCGAACAATCCGTATGATACGAAATAACTTTCATTGCGGGGGGCTCTTCCCCTAATGTATGTAACCTATGATGGAGTTTTAGAATATCCATTTTTTGTCTGCAAAACAATGAAAGACAACCATCTCAAACACACAACCATCCAGTATAACATTTTAATTATAAGTCTGGAAGACTTTCCAGACGACTTATAATTAAGTCGTCTGGAAAGTCTTCCAGCTGAAGACTTATAATTAAGTCGTCTGGAAGACTTTCTAGACAACTTAATTATGAGTTTTCCAAGACTTCCAGTAGAACATTTTTAAAGCATACCTGAAAACTAGGAGAAGACATAGTCGCCTTCGACACAACGGTTATAAATCTGCCAAAATAGACAACCAAAAAGAAACGCAGTGAGAACGGTCGTGAGAACGGTGGACTTAAGAGACAACGTTTTAACTTACCTCGCTAGGGTTTACAGACACGCCTCTGACAGAAATGCCGCTAGGGTTTACAGACAAACGGCGCTAGGGTTTCCTCTCGGATCTGAAATAGAGGAAGCGGCGGTGAGAACGGTGGTGAAAACGACGGTGATAACGGCTGTGAAAACGATGGTGAGAATGATGGATTAGAGAGAATCTACCAGAAATCGCCTTCGAAATCGCCTCTTTAAGAGAAACGACGTTAGGGTTTCTGAATTTCGCAAAAAGTAACAACAAAAAAACTTATATATGCCCGGTAAATAATCCGGTTAGGTTTAAAATTATATTGGTAAAATGGTAAAATTAAAGGTTCGGTCCGGTCTGAACGTGCATCAGACGACTTACTAGTAAGTCGTCTACCGTAAATATATTCCCTAGACGACTTACTAGTAAGTCGACCCAGACCCTAAATTTAACCCCTAAACTAAATTAAGTAATTAACCACGTTATAAAATCAAATTATATATAAATAGTGTTTACTATACACAGAAATAAACACACTTAGGTCAATTTTAAATTTTTCAAAAAAACATTTATGCTTTCCAAAATCTAACCCTAAGAACACATACAATACTACAACATATGTTGGCAAAACCTAAACCAAATAATATCATGACTCACTACTTTCACTCATCTATGTTAAAAATAATTAAATTTAGTTATATCTTCATTTATATCTCTTAAAACATGCGTTAATTACATGATTTCAATTTTTCACTTATCAAAATATTTTTTACAAAAAAAATAAATTTTAAATTATTTAAATGATTTCAATGTTTATTCACAAGGGGCTGCTTGTAATTTCAATAGTCTTTTAGGTTACTTTTTCATTTGATTCAAGTTTGGGTTTACTTTTGCATTTGAAATCAAGTTTTGAGTCATTTTTGGCAAAAATCCCTTGGAGCAATCCACAAAGATAAAAGAATCGCTGGAAGGCTCCACTTTCAGGTTCAACTTTTCTTCCATAGCTCTGGGCATGATGCTCACCGATGATCCAGTATCACAAAGGGCATTAGGAAAATTGTGGCTTTTGATCAGACATGGCACCACAAATTTTCCAGGCTCACTTTTCTTCTCTAGAACAATACATTGTTTCTTCCTGGGATGATCCTTAGCAATTTATCAATCATCATAGGCTCTGATACACCCATCTTCTGCTCTGGAGTTCTCATATTCGCGATTTTTGGAAAAGGAACTCGTTTTGCTCCTGGGAACCGTCGATCGATGCGTCGAACGATGTTCAAAGATTTCCCCAACACTACTAACTCCACAGGTACCGTTGATCGATTCTCAATAGACATTGTCCATCGATGTATGTGCGAATGGAATCTTTCCTCTTGTAGCCTTTCTCTCTTCACTTATACCCAAAAATCATCATCAATTAGTGCATTGAGCTAGTGCACCTGTCCAGCTTCTATTTTCTCCTCAATATTTTGACATGCTTCATTACGCAAATGATTGTCTAGGTCATGCAAGTCTCCATTCACGTCCCGAATCAATACTAAAGTCGCAACCTTTTGAACTCGTCTTTTTATTGTTCTAGCATGGTATAAATATCCCAAACAAATAACTATCAAATTAACCCTAGTCTTAACACACAAATAGTACTCTTGCCAAAAGAGATCTAGTGTAGTACTTAAGGATCGAATCCACAAAGAGCAATGGCACACAATAGATTTCTTATTTCTAAAGATTAAGTTAGGTGAATATATATATATATATATATATATATATATATTAGTGGCAAACAATCAGTTAAGGAAATATTTCTTATCAAGAAGTAGATATGCAATTTGGAAATATGCTAATAATGCAAATATGGAAATAATGCAAAAATGGAAATATTCTAAACTTGGGCTTTTCAATCGGATGTCTTGCCAGTTGGGCGTCGATCGATGGCAAGTGTGTAACATCGATCGACCTTGATCTTTCATCATTGGTCGACTCCAAGGATGTATCGTCGATCAACGAGAGTCTTGTACTTTCGACTCCTCAAATAGTCAGCTACGAATTCTTCTCCTCTAATTGCTCCAAAAGCTCCAAGTATCTCCATTTATCTCCAAAACATCCTTGGACCTGTAAATACTCTAAAACATATCCTAGACACACATAATAGACCCTAAATAGAGCCTAGAACATGGCCTAAAACATGTAATAAATAGGCTATATCACATTTCTACACGAAGGCGATAACATCTGCTTTGAGGAACAAGATCTCCTCATTTAAGCAGCACACTGATGAACCATTTTTTGATGCATAGGAGAGATTCAGTGATAACGGCATGGAGTGTCCTCACCATGGATTTGATGATGATCACATTCTGGGTATCTTCTATGACGGAGTTGACTGGGAATTCTGCAATGCCCTGAACTCGGCCAACAAGGGAGACTTCATGACTCATACAACCGATGGAGCATTTAAGCTGATTTATAAAATGGTTGTGAGCTTAGCTAGTAAATGTCAGAAGCATGATCGTTCCCAGAAGGTCAACAGTTTCAACACCAAATGGAGAGATGACTTAACTGCCAAATTCAATCTATTGCTGAAAAATAACAAAGGTCAAGTTTTTATTATGGAGGAAGCAGGAACTGACCAAGTCTGTGAAGAGGTTGTAGCAGAGGCGGATAAAAGTGATGATAAGCAAGATGTTAGATGTCAATGAGCATGGATATGTGAAGAAATGAAACTACAACCAGAATCCCAATGTTAGAGATAACCAACAATTTTCTCTTACCGAAGCAAACCTACCAAAGGCAGAAACACCAGGCGTAAGATTATGGATTTCAGAAAAGTTTTCCACAAGGATTTTAGGGTAAAAAAATTGTGTTCATCTAGGTCCAGAACCAGTTCCATGGTCAGAACCAGCAAAAGCCGCGGAGCAATCAGCAAGCTGTTTTGAATTACGCAAGCAACTCGCAAGACAAGCTGAAAAACCTTAGTACGCTGATTCAACAGCTAGTCCAAATCCAGCAAGTTTAAGTCAAGGCACTTAAACAGGTTAATACATATGTCAACACAAGAATGGACAACATTTTCACCAAGCTGAATACTAAGTACAATACTGCCAATATCCACAAGAGGAGGATTGACAAGCATAGTAGAGCTGAGGAGTGGAAAGCAGGTAATAGAACCAGCTCTCAGAAAGTTTACAGCGACTGAGAAAGGAAAAGCAAAGAAGTTGGAGCAGATGCTCCAAGAGACTGCTCTTACCACATAAGAAACAGTTTAGCTGATCGATGCTCAAATCAAAGCTCCTTAGGGTCTTGTGGAAACTCCCCCAGATTGACTCTAAAGACCCAAGGTACCTTACCTTGTTCCAGTAAAGAAATCTTGCAAAGATCAGGAAGAGCTGAAGTGCAAAGAGATGCTTCAGGATTTGAGCATGAAGCTCCCTTTGATTAATGTGATCCAGATAACTCCTGCCACGCGCAAGCTCATGAAGAGTCTCATTTTGGGAAAGGTTATATAACTTTTATTTACTTGTTTTAGACCATCACTTGGACCCTATTTGGAGTCTAGTATGTGTGTCTAGACTATGTTTTAGAGTCTTTTCAGGTCCAGATACGTTTTGGACATTAAGGAGATAATGGAGCTTGTTAGAATATTTAGAAAAGATTCCAATAGATGTACACATTCAGCTAAGTATGAGTTGAAGTCAAGCATGACCATCGATCGACAGAACATCCTTACTGTCGATCGACGCCCACCCACAGAGTATTGGCCGACTTCAAGCCCATGTCAAGAAAAATTCTGAGAATTCCCCTGGATGAGTTTTGACCTAGTTTATATGGGTTTTGTCTTTGTTTAGGCAGAACACCAGATTTTTACAGCTTTTAGTTTTCTTGCATTATACTTTTTAGTAGTTTAGGGGAGAAGATCTAAACTCCTTCGAATATTTTTATTGGAACCCCATTTATTATTCTTTGCATTATATTATTCAGTTCATCATGTTCTCTTTGATCATGTCTGAGTAATTCACCTGTTAGATTTAGGGTTCATAATTGTATTGATTAATTAAACCCCAAAAATAGGTTTGCTAGGATGAAGTAATATCAATCTTTGGAATTGTGTTTAATGCTTGCATTCTAGATTAGCTAACTAGAAAGCTGAAATTATGACATGGACGACTACACGAGTAGATTATGTGCTAGAATTGATTCCATTGAGCTAGAATTGATTCCATTGAGCTAGAATTGGTAGCATAGTGGACGAACTTCATGTCTGATTAGCGTAAATCTACATAAAGCATTAGCCGTTGATCTACAGTGCACTTGTCTGTCCGCATACGAGAGTTGGGACAAGAGGGGTGATATGCTCTTAAATTTCCTTAGAGAAACTTTACTCTCTCAAATAAGAGGTCGGGTTGTAGTACTTAGGGATCAAATCCACAGGGAGGATAGGCGCACAATAAAATCAATACAGTCGCGATTAAGCTAGGCAAATAGATTAATAAGGCAGTAACAAGGTAGCAGTTGATTGATTGGTTGTTGTAATCAATAATAAGAAATAGCTAGATCTAGGGTCTTACGCAAGTGGATTATAAAGGATAGAAACTAAGGGTATTAATCTTAGAACTCGATATCTAACATAAAAGACGACCAGCTCTTGCTGCGAGTCTAATCTATTGACTAAGTCCTTGTTCCAACTCTCGTTGTGAACTCGGATTATTCGTCGATCGACGCTATTCGACAAGCATCGATCGATGGTCACTTGAGTCAAGCATTAAGACCTAGTTCAATTAGTTCACTATAATTAACTAGATCAACTCTCGTCTGTTTCTAGCAACCGAGCTCAACAAGATTAGTTCTGGTATTGAACCTACTCTCGCAGTTGTCGATATCTTAAGATCAGGGTTCTAGTTAGCTATTCTATAACACAAGCAATAAGAAAAATTCTATTGATATATCTAATAAACACCCTAGCAGCTCTATTGTTTGGCTAATCCATCAGTACCGTTGAAAAACCCTAAATCTAACAAGAGAGCTACTCAAGCGTGATAGCTGTCACCTAAATCACAGATGAATAGAATTAAAAACAATAATAGAAATACATAGAAAACCAAAGGAGTTCCAGGAGAACTCTGAAGGAGTTCATCCCTTCTCTCCTAAACCTATAAATATAATAAAAGAAAGCTTGTTGTCTAAACAATGGCATAGAAATACATAAATAAGGTTTAAAGTCGTGCAGGGGTATTTTGGTATTTTTGATGGCTTATGGGCTTAAGTCGGCCATAAAACAAGTCAAGCCTGTCTTCTGGGATCACCGTCGATCGATACCAAGTCTGTGTCGTTGATCAACACTCATTCATCTTCTCGACAGCTTCCTCTCGCGAGGCATTCATACCACTCTTCAGTAAATCGTGCATAACTTTAAATCTAATCACCAAATGGACTTCAAACCGGTGGCATTGGAAAGACAACGCCAAGCGCTAATTGTGTCAAAATATCAGCTCAATTGTACCGTGGAAAGATCTCCATCCAAAGATAAAATTCTAACGCATATGCGCAGTTCTCCATCTCAAACAGCTCCAGAACCACCAAAATTACTCCATTACGTACCTAAACTTGAAAACACTCTAATACAACTCCAGAAACATATAACAGACTCTAAATAGGGCTGATATCATGGCCTAAAATTTGTAAATATCAGACCCTATCAACTCCCCTAAACTTAACATCTTGCTTGTCCTCAGGCAAAACAAGGGTAAACGTGTGGAAGAGGTTTGAAAACGCTGGGACTCACAATATCTCTAACTCATCTTTATAACATCTACTATGTTGCAATCACATCAAATACATGCTAATATTAGAGAAACTTTATATACATTATCCTGGTATAGGAACCAAATCCATTCTACCAACAACTTAGCGAATACTAGTCTGACTCACCCCTCTACTAACCTCATTTCTTGCATAAATAGATGTGTAGGATTTACCTTGGGAGTATCGATGAAAGGACACATGGACTCTTTACCCTCGCAAGTATCTCAGCACACAGGTAGTCTTCTCTGATTCCTTTCCTCCCTTTTTTCTCTTTTCTCTGAATGTTTTTAGATCTCAAATCCAATGATTAATGTTGGTGGTACAAATATTCTCTCATCTTCTTTTTGAATTTTGTTTTCTTTTTCTTTCTTCTCTTTTTTTTTTCTTTTGACAATGTGTAGGCGAATAGTGGGGTTATCGGTAATGTACTTGCCCCTCGCTTCCAACAATGTGTGATCATTCCTTTGAATTAGAATAGTGTGGTCATCGGTAATGTACCTACCCTTCTGCATCTTAGGAAATCATCTCAATCTTTTCTTTTTATAGATGCCAAAAAGAGAGAGAGAAGAGAATCAGAAGCACATGAACTTTCACCTTCCAGACTTGAAGGAGGAATCTGATCCAATGTATGTCAAGCCCCAAAGCAAGCAGTTAAGACAATTGTTGGAGGTCAGCTTTGGTTGCTTCAAAATTTCTAAGCAAGTGTGATATAGTGGCAGGATGATCCAATTTGGTATCTCTAATACTCTCTGCAATCAACAAGTGTAAGAATGGTGCTATAGAGTGGTTAGTGAACAAGTAAAAATATAAATCTAATCATAATCCCTTTCTCGACTCTATAAGACTTTAAATAAAAACATATAAGAATAAAACTCAAAAAAAACTCAATATCAGTAAACTTCCCCCAGACTTAAACGACACTCTCCCCAGCGTTATACAGTCTGATATTGGTGGAAAATAAATCATAAGTAAAAATTTAGCAAGGATAATCGCGTTATTCCTGTTGTCAGATATGAGTGTCGATCAGCACAGTTAAGTGTTGACCAGAACAGTTAAGTTTCAATCGGCACTCGTGATTAGAGGTGTCAAAATGGGTAAACCAACCCAAACCAAATCATATCCAAATGGTCCTAAGCTTATATGGGTTATGGGTTAATCCAATTCATTTGAAAAATGGATTGGGTTAACCCATAACTCATTTAAGTTAATGGGTTAATGGTTTCAATGGTTTACCCATAAATAATAATATTAAATTTTAAATGGTCATTAACTAAAAGTATTATTTTAGGGACTAAAAATACAAATATTGTTTAGATTAAGGAAAAACTTGGTTTTGTGGTACAAATGGAAAAACGAATTTGTCTATTTCATGGAAACACTCAATTTCAAAATTTTGACGGAATAAAAAAATTAAGATTTTGTCGGGAAAACAAAATTTAAAGTTTCGGCTGGAAAAAAAACAAGGGCAAATCTCTCAAATAACACCTTTTGAAGTTTTTGTCACAAAAAATAAACTTCAAAAACAAAAATGACCAAACTAGACCTTTTTATTTTTTAAAAATTAATATTTTTTATTTAATTTTTCAATTTTAAATCTCACCCCCAAAACCCCACCCCATAACTCTAAACCTTAAGTCTAGATTAGTTAACCCAAGGGGTATAAACGTATATTTACCCCCAAAATCCCACCCCAAAAAGGTTATTTTTGTCATTTTCCCTTAAAGTTTATTTTTGTGACAAAAACTTTTTTAGGTCTATCTTAGGGTATTTCTCAAAAAACAATTTTGCAGCTTTGGCCGTAAAGCACGATTTTGTGGTTTTGACAAAACATAGGAGTTTGCGATTGTAACAAATAACACAATTTTGTGCTTTTTGGCAGGAAAGCTCAAATTTTAGGGTTTAGTGGGAAAACGCGATTTTACGGTGTTGATGGGAAAACTCGATTTTTCATTTTTGCAGGAAAAACTGGATTTTGCAACTTGGAGGAAAAACTCAGTTTTCGGTTTTCAAGGGAAAATTTGATTTTGCGGTTTTGACTGGAAAACTCGATTTGGCGGTATTGGCAGGAAAATTCGATTTTTGGATTTTAGTGGAAAACACGATTTTGCGGTGTTGGCGGAAAAACATGATTTTGCGATTTCCGCGGGAATTTCGGTTTTGTTGTTTTGGCGGGAAAATTGATTTTACAATTTTGGCGAGAAAGGTCAATGTTGTGATTTTGGTGGGAAAATAAATATTTGCGGTTTTGGCAGGAAAACTCGATTGAACGATATTGGCAGAAAAAATGTTTTGCAGTTTTGGCGAGAAACTCGATTTTAAGAGTTTGACGGGAAAACTTGTTTTTACGATTTTACCAAGAAAAATACTTGATTTGGCAGGATAACTGATTTTGCCATTTTGACGGGAAACTCATTTTTTAGATTTTAGAGGTAAAACACGATTTTGCGATTATGGCGGGATAACACGATTTTCGATTTTTGTGGGAAACTTAGTTTTGCGGTTTTGGCGAAAAAAACTCAATTTTGTGGTTTTGGCGGAAAAACCTGATTTTAAGGTTTTTGAGAAAAAAACTCGATTTTGGCGGAAAAACTCGATTTTGTGATTTTGGGGGATATATTTAATTTTAAAATTTTGATGAAAAATTATTTTATGTTTATTGCAAAAATATGATTAAATTTTAATTGAAAATATTATCTAATATTTACATATTTAAGAATTATATGTTGACAAAAGTATATGAGAAATTGGGTTATTTAGTTTATTAAAATTGATATAGATAAATGAGATAATAAGTAAAAACTTGGTTTAGTAAAATTATTTTAAAATTGTGTTTTGGTGTATTTTGTTTATATACTTGATTTGAGTTTATGTTGGTTATAAATTCTTATTGATTTGGTTATGGATAACTGATTCATTATCCTCTACAATCTAAACAATTTTAACCCAAACCAATAAGTCCATTAACCTACTTTATAAATTAACCAATTTGTATCCAATTTTTCTATCCATTAAGATCCATGATTTGGATTGGATTGGATTGATCCGTTAAGTTTTAACCATTTTGACACCCCTACTCATGATGCTCTATCGATCGATGCTGGCCAGCCATCGATCAATGTCTGTGCAAAACTCTTCTTCCTCGTTTTTTACCTTGAATACAGAAAAAACGAAAAAAATATAAGTACTAAATGAAAGTAAAACAATATTTAAAACTTACTAAACAATGGATTGCCTCCTGATATAGTTTATTTATTACCAGTTTTAGACCATTTTCTAGGTTCTTTTAAGGTCTATTATGTGTGTCTAGGATATGTTTTAGAGTATTTACAGGTCCATGGACGTTTTGGAGATAAATGAAGATACTTGGAGCTTTTGGAGCATTTAGAGGAGAAGAATCCGTGGCTGACTATTTGAGGAGTCGAACGTACAAGACTGTCGTTAATCGATGATGAAAGACCAAAGTCGATCAATGTTGCACACATTCCATAAATCGACGCCTAACTTGCAAGACAGCCAATTGAAAAGCCTAAGTTTAGAAGACAAATGACAAGAATTCCTTGATCTAGTTTTGACCTAGGTTTTAGGGTTTTTATATTTATGCACATGTATTGAGCATGCAGAGTGTGCAAGTACAAGCGTCGTCAAGGGTAGCACAACTCACAAAGCTTTAAAATTGTAGGTTTTTAGGGGAGAAGATCCATCTCCTTAGGGAGATTTGTATTGGAACCCTAGTATTTTATCTATGCATTATATGAAGACTATTGTTCTTTCTTCTATTATGTCTAAGTAGTTATCAACTAGATTTAGAGTTGAATGATACCAATCATGGATTAGCCCAAAAATAGGATTGCTATTTAAGTTAATATCCATCATTTGAGTTGAGCTTAATGCTTGCATTCTAGAGTAGCTGACTAGGATCTCGAAAGTAGGACATGGACGACTACAAGAGTAGGTTTTGTGCCAGAATAAACTCCATTGAACTAAGCTGTTAGGTGCATGCGAGAGCTGGTCTAATAAGTTTGGTGGACTTATCAAATCTCGTTCACACTTCCTTCTGATTTCACATCCGTCGATCGATGGTCTTTCCTTTTGCTTGCATACAAGAGTTGGAGTTAAAAGGGTTAGAATAGTTAATACTTGAGTCCTAGTATAGACTCCATTGAACTAGGCTGTGAGTTTTTATATATACGCTCATGCATTGAGAGCATGCAGAGTGTGCAAGTACAAGCGTAGGCAAGGGTTGACACAACTCACAAAGCCTTAAAGTTTTAGGTTTTTAGGGGAGAAGATCCATCTCCTTATGGAGATTTGTATTGGAACCCTAGTATTTTATCTATGCATTCTATAAAGATTATTATTCTTTCTTTTATTATGTCTAAGTAGTCATCAACTAGATTTAGGGTTGAATGATAGCAATCATGGATTAGCCCAAAAATAGGATTGCTAGTTAAGTTAATATCCATCAATTGAGTTGAGCTTAATGCTTGCATTCTAGAGTAGGTAACTAGGATCTCGAAAGTAGGACATGGACGACTACGAGAGTAGGTTATGTGACATAATAGACTCCATTGAACTAGGTTGTTAGGCACATGCAAGAGCAGGTCTAATAAGTCTGGTGGACTTATTAAATCTCGTTCACACTTCCTTCTGGTTTCACTTTCGTCGATCGATAGTCTTTCCTTTTGCTCGAATACAAAAGTTGGAGTTAAAAGGGTTAGAATAGTTAATACTTGAGTCCTAGTATATTCACATATATGTGCTTCCTATCCACTATAATCCATTAAGCTTGAAACCCTGGATTTGGCATTACATTTGAATCAAGTTAGTTTATTAGAATATTTCTATATTTGCATTATTAGCATATTTTCATATTTGCATTATTAGCATATTTCCATATTGCATCTTTACATCTTAAAAATAAATATTTCCTTAAATGATTGCTTGCCACCAATATATATAATCACCTAGCTTAATTTTTAGAAATAAGAAATCTATTGTGTGCCATTGCTCTCTGTGGATTCGATCCCTAAGTACCACACATGATCTCTTTTCGCAAGAGTATTATTTGTGTGTTAAAGACTAGGGTTAATTTGATAATGATTTGTTTAGGATATTTATACCCTGCTAGAACAATAAAATCACGCATTTCAAATTTGGTGCCGTTAGCGGGGAGCATTGATTGCTATTAGATTTAATTTCTAGGATTTAGTCTAGGTTTGTTAGTACTTTCAAGTTAAAAAAATTCCTTGTTTTCAGGTGCATGCAAAGACACATCAGGAGCAATAAAGGACAGGAACTACTATTCTCTGACCCGATAGACTCGAACGTACGATCCGCAAAGAAAGAAGACAAGCATCGATCGACAACAACAACAACGCGTCAACCGACACTTTTTTACGGACAGCATTGACCAACATCAGAACTCGAGCATTGACCGACACTGATTACATACGAACAATCGACAGCATCTTACCAGCATCGATTGACAGAAGCAGACGAGTTCAGATGGTAGCAACATTAATACTAACTAGGATGAGAACGGGAACCTGCATGACCAAGATGGTCATTTGCGTAATGCAGCAGGTCAAAAGATAGACGATCAGGGGGCTGTAATCCCTGATACAGAAGCAGAAGCAGACGCTGCAGCAGCTCTACCTGAAGCTAATGCCCAAGTTGCTCAGAGAACATTGGCTGGCTACAACATTCCAGATCATTTTTACGCCAACAGATCCGCCATTTGCCCTTAAGCTTTTCAGATGAATGATTTTGAAATCAAGCCCGCCTTCTTCGGACTTGTAGCACAAACACCTTACCATGGGGTACGACATGATCATCCTATGGATCATCTTGAGCATTTGAGGATCTAGTTACTGCTATTAAGGCCAATGGAGGCCGTGAGGACTATCTCTTTTGTAAGCTCTTCAAGTACTCACTTGCTGGAGAAGCTTCATATTGGCTTAAGCAATTACCACCAAGATCCCTGACATCCTGGAATGACATTAAGAATGCTTTCTTGTGTAACATTTTTGATGACGCAAAAGCAGAAGATCTGAGGAGCAAGATTGCTAATTTTTCACAGGAACCCTCAAAGTATTTAAGAAAATCCTGGATGAGATTCAAATCATACCAAAAAGATTTTCCACTATGAGTAAGGATCAGATTGAAGAGGTCAAGGCCAAACTAGATAGTGTTCAGAAATTCTTCAGGAATCATGTCACTTTTACAGAGGTAGAAGCAATATAGTCTGGAGATGATGAGACTGAAGAAGAGGATGTGAACTACATTGATGGGAGTAGTTGCCAGAGACAAGGGAATCCAGGTTTCAACAGGAACTCCAATGGGACTGGTCAAAGGAGTAGCTGTAATCAGAGTTCACAGTGAAAGCCCTTCAACAACAACATAACTTATGGATCTTCTTACTATCAGAATCCTCCTCTAGAGACTCAAGAAAGCAAGATTTAAGAAATGGTTGACAGAGTTTTAGAGGGCAGCAGAATATGACTGTGGATTTCAATGGAAAGATAGATGGGCTGTATCTCAACGTCAACACCAAGCTCAAAAATCTCAACACCCATGTGAAGAAACTGGAAAATCAAGTGCTGCAAACAAGTGAAACCATTAGGAGACATGAGAGCATGATCATGGAGAAAAATTAAGGCTGGACAGAAGCATCGCGTCAATGCATTGATTGGTGATGATTTCTGGCAAGAAGTTAAGCGAGAAAGGCTCCAAGAAGGAGATTTTTGTGTGGAAAGTTCGATGTCATTTGGCAGTTCGCATTGGTGTCGATCATCACCAAGCTATGAGCATTGATCGACAGCGAATCCTGCATCATCAGTGACTCCGTGTGAATCGACTAACGTCGATCGACATCTACACGAGACTACGACCGACAAAGAGACAGAAAAATCAATCGACAATGCGACCTGAGCATCGATCGACATATGAAGAAGCTGGTTCGACTACCAAGCATCATTGTGAATTTGATTGTGGGTCCAACCAGAACGGTTTCAGAACAGTATACTGACACATCTGAAAGATGGATCTTCATAGAGAAGATGAGGGACACTCTAAGAAGAAGCAAAAGATCCCTAACCATCTACGCAGATAACCAAATAAAAACGAGATGGATAGCTTTATTAAAAGAGTCTTAAAAATTCCTTTAGATACTCCTTTTGATGAAGCTTAATATACTCACAGATTGTGGATGTTTTCCAGGGAAACAAGAGCAACAGACGATGATATAGAACTCATGTTCAATCATCTCAAAGAAAAGAAGAAACAAAGGACCTGTCTGAAAAAGATATTTGATTCTGGGAAGTTTTTGATTCCATGCTTTATCAAGGAAAACAAATACCCCAATGCGGATCATCAGTGAGCATTATGACAATAACTATGGCAGAGGAGTTGAACCTAAAAGTGGAACTCTCCAATGATTCCTTCACATTTGTAGACTGCTTAAAACTGAACTTAGGAGGGATGGTAAAAGATGTTCCAGTGCACATTAACAGCACCTTAGTACCAGTAGACTTCCAGGTGATGCACATCAGGATAGATTGGAACTCTTCACGACTACTTGGGCGAGCATTCATGGCTACCATGGGAGCTATCTGCAACATGAGAACAAAGAGGTTGTGCCTTTCTTTAATTGATCATAATGTTCATTATGAAATTTATAAGAATAAACCTACCTTCACGTAACTGTGTGATAATGCAGAAGTTGTGTCCACATGCTTCTGCGATTATGACTTCAATGAAGAGTCGGGAGATGGAGCATCGATCGACACCCAGCCCAGACTATCGATTGACACCCAGCCCAGACTATCGATCAACACGCTTGCAGTTCAGCAATCGGTCGACGCCCACCCTTTGTTATCGATCGACACTCACACTCCAGACCCGGTCAACAACTACCATACAGATGGTGCTTACAACACAGCCCACCCCAAGTACGACGAAGACTACAAAGAAGAAGAGATGATCGAGTCTCGTGGTATTGCTATGGAAGAGGCTTGTGTTTTTCATATTTCCCATTTAATTGGGAACTCGACATCGACCGACGGTAACCCTATGCCATCGATCAATAGTGACCAAGGATCAACAACCAAAGTAGATTCAGCTGCAGAACGCGAGAAGGAATATGGTTATCTACAACCAGACGAGTTCGGTATCATGAGAGATCTAGACGGTCACGCAAGAGCTATGGATGGAGGACTACTTAATGTCATGAGGGAAGATATTGCAGACATTCTTGCCATGGCTAATGGAGCTGGAAACCTTTTTGCGGAACAGTCTGGTTATCAAGCATCGATCGACGGTCACCATACACCATCGATCGACACACGTTCGGTATGCGAAAGATACGATGAAGACTATATAGAGGAAGAGCATACTGAATCTCGCGACCTGGCTTCAGAAAACACTGGTTTGGTTATGAACGCAAGAGTGGATAATCCAGAATCGATCATAGGCTACTCATGGCCTTTGAATGACATCAGATGTGAACCAGAACACGAACATGGAGCAGAAGAGACAGATATTGGAAATCTCACACCAGATGAGTTCAGAATTTTTAGAAACCCAGAGGGACATTGCACGGGCTCTTCATGGGAGAATCCTACATTTATCTAAAGTAGATGTAGCAGATACCCTTAATATTGCTAATGGATCGGATAATATATTTGGAGAGTAGCAGCAATCATCGATCGACGCACACCATTCAGCATCGATCGATATTGAGGAGTAGAGGCACGAGCCGATCCGTACTATTCCAGACACTTTCATGCGACCAGCGATCAACACCAACATCCGGACATCGATTGATTTACGTTTCAAGCAAGGTATGAGAGCTTTTGATACTGAGGGAAACATAATTTTCCGTTGGGAAAATAAAGATGAGTATGGCATCTACAGAGATGAGAATGGTAATGAACGAGCTACAGGCGGAAGGGTAGTAAATGTCCAAGCTGAAGACATCAGAGCAGTTCTAGAGAGAGCTAATTTGTTTGAGCAGAACTACATATGTTTACCAGAACATGCAACAAGGATCGCTATGTATAGGAAGGATAACCAGACATACATCAGAGAGGAGATTGATGATATTGTGAATGCGATCTATAGAAATCAAGATATGTCACTGGATGATTTCTACAAGAGGTTGGATGATGTCTACTATCCTATAGACACCTGCCTCACCGGTTTGACTGCATGCATAGATGAGATGAAGCAAGAATTGGATATTTTTCAGAGACAGCATGTGATTGGGGAAGACAACCTAGCATCAATCGACGGCAACAACAGGCAATCAATCGACATTGAAGACAACGAGCAGAAGATGGCAGCAGAAATATAATTAGAAGATAGGTTCGATGAGATTGTGTTTTCTTAAAGCCTGATGAAGGAAGATATTTCTCAGTAATTAGGATATTTATCAAAGACTACAGCTGCCAGACTTAGAATGCTACAGCGCAGTATTGAGAAACTACAAGAAGGAATTCATTCCATGACGTTTGCCAGAACAGTTACAAGGAATAAGAAAACTAGAGGAGATGAGGCAATAATGAGCTTCATCAGTACATGGTTTCAGAAGAGCAAAAAAGATGTATACATTTATTTTCCAAATGTTGATCCAACTTCATTCTAGTTAGAGAGTTCACAACGTCGAGGTAAAGACTATAACCAATTTTATTTCGTTGTTACTTAAACTACTACTTATTTCAGTTTTATTTTGTTTTATGGACTGTTGAGTCACCATCGATCGACACCATATAGGCACCATCAGTTGACACAGGATCGCGACCATCGATCGACCACACACGCCTACCATCGATCGATACTCTTTCACAGAGTATGGTATCAAGTTTTACTACTTAATCTATTTACTTATGATTTAATGTTTCCTAACCAACCCGAGGCGGATTACACTGGGGACAGTGTAATTTAAGTTCGGAGGAGGTATTCTAATGCTAGTTGATTTGTTTTGAGTTTTATTTGCTATATTATATAGAGAGAATGACTCATATAGCACAGAAAAGTTGGAATATTACTAGAATAGCATACATTTTCTAAAAATTACTAGAAAGTTTTCTGACCCTAGTAAATTACAATAAACACCCTTCCTTAGTTTGCCTATATTTTTAATTAAGAATGTCATGTCAACAAACCGTATTCCATGTCACCTTAACCGTATTCCACCTCACCGTATACGTATTCCATGTCATTAAATTTTTTACACTTACCAATACATTCATTAATTTGTTCAAAACAAGAAAAAAAACCCACTCCCCACTTCCTCTTCCGAAGTCGAATTCTTCAAACCCTAGAGAGAGTTTTTAAGTGTGTCGCGGTTCTCTTATCCGTGAACTTGTCTTCTCCAGACTAGCATTTTCTCTAAAAACGGTCGAGAAGAAATACCGTCATCATCTTCTCGGAAATCGTCCATTCCGAAAAAGTCTTCTCCGCAAAAGTCTTCTTTGGTAAGTTTCGTCTGAGTTTGATCTATACTGTGATTGAGTTTGATATATGTTGCGACTGAGTTTGATTTAAGTTGTGACTGAGGCTGATTTTAGTTGTGGCTGAGTTTGATATATATTGTGGATGAGTTAGATATATATTGTGGCTGAGTGGTTTAAATTGTGGTTGAGTTTGATTTATCTTGTGGCTGATTAGGTATATATATCGGCTGAGTTATCTATCTTGTTTTAGTTGAGTATTTGATTATGGTTGTGGCTGATTTATTTTTCCGTTTTAGGTTAGTTAGTTGTATATTCGGCTGAATTATATATGTCTTCTTATGATCTGATGGATGTTTCTGAAGATCAAACACGAGATTACCCTCCAAGATTATACCCTGAAGGGGCTTCTAATCTTGAAAACAAAGATATCAATCACAATTTCTATATGGGAGACTTCCCTATGATTAGAGAATCATTAGGTAAGGATGTGTGGGATGAGGTGAAGAAGTTTTCGGTTGGAATCATTGCTAAGCTAGCTGATAGCCCAAGTGTGTGGTCTGATAACACTGTACATTATCTACTTTGTAGACAGCTGTGTGCTCCTAAGAAGGAGATTTGGAGTCTTGTTGTTGATGAACCCATCAGGTTTGGGCTAAACGAATTTGGTGCGATAACTGGGTTAAACACAGACCCAATGCCAACGGAAAGTTTTGAACCTCCTGAACAATACAGAGCTTTCTGGGATGAGTTGAAGGTGCCGTGTGGGATGGGACCCAAGTTAGTTGAACTGATGTCCTCTATAGAGTACTGTCGGCCCTGGAGCTTTGAAAAGCGCAAATGGTTGGGGCTGTTAGTTCTTCAAGCCATTAGTCTTTATGCTCTGCATCATAATTCTAGGATAGCCTTTGAAAGTGCAATAAGAGTATTCAACGATGAAGCTATGATGACATATCCATGGGGTCGTTCTGCATATGAAGTTTTTGTTAATTCAGTTAAGATGTTGAGTCCACATGGAAAGTCATACACCCTCAACGGCCTGAAGGACGTTTTATTGGTTTGGGCATATGAATCTGTCATTTGCTTCGGAGAGTGTTTCAGGAAATTAATAAGTGACGACGAGATTCCTATTTTACGATGGGGTGGAAGTCGTACTCGAGCAAGTTTTGATACTATCTTCTCTCGTGAGATCGAAGAGCATGGAAAGGTAAGGTTTCAGACTAAGTTTTTATCTATTTCTTGGTCGAGTTATGAGTATATGATGGCTGAGTTATTTAGGTAGCTAGTTTTTTTACATTTGGGATTTACTAAGCTGGGTTTTAGATAGAGACAGTTCGTATTATTTTTATTACGTCTGAGTTATCTAGCTTCTTTTATTTAGTGACTGATTTGTGATATACTTTTGTAGGTTCGCGTGAGGAATATGGTCATGAAGGAGTCTTTAGAAGAGTTGTTTCCCGAGTGGCCGGATGAAGCAGATGACCCACGACTTGTGAACTAGTTAAAAGACCTACATGCTGGTCGCTCTGTTAAAGGTTTTTGGAATGTGCAGAGCAATGAGAAGAAGAAAAGAACAAAGGCTGGAGTTTCGGCTGAGAATGAGCCACCAACAAAGAAGCAGAAGAAAGGTAAGAAAAAGGAAGTTGTTGATGTAGAGAAGAATATGAAGAAGGAGAAGGCAGAGAGAAAGGGTCCTACCGAGGAGAAAGATAGGTAAGATAACAAGGCGGCTCTGCAGAACATATTGTCTTTTCTGGATAATATTCCCAGAAAAGTTGACAAGTATGATGATAAATTCAATATGGTTGAGTCGCGGTTAACTACACACGATTCCACCTTGGGAGAGTTAACACGAAACATCGGTAAAGCAGTCAAAAATGCAGTCGATGAGGTTCTGAAAGTTTCTACGAAAGGGGGACCCATCGAAAACCATGATGACCTCCAAGAATTAGAACGCCCTTTGTTTCCAGTATCCGCACCGGAGCAGACTCTTCAGAAAAATTCTGTTAATAGTCCACCCCCAGCTAAGACCCATGTTGCTAGTCTAGCTGCAACTAAGACCTCGCTTTCTACTCCAGCCGCAACTAAGAACCCGCTTGCTACTCCAGCCGCAGGTAAGACCCCTGTTGGTACTCCAGACGCAGCTAAGACCCCTGCCAAGGCAATCAATGTGAAGCAGCATGGTCCAATCAACCGCAGAGGTTTGAGAGATAAATCTCCCAAGGAAACTAAGGTTAAAAACAACTTGGCTGAGGATCTCGAAGGGAAAACTCAACCTGATTTCATTATTGTTTCTCCTGCAAAGGACCCAATATCTGGACGAGTCTTGAGGGTGAAGAAAAAGAAAGAGGCTGATGTACCAAAGAAAGAGGCTGATGTACCAAAGAAAGAGGCTGATGCAAAGATGAAGGAGGAGGAGGTTGTATTAACAAAGAGGGAGATCTCTGCTAAGAAGAAGGAGTAGGCTGCGAGAAAGAGGAAAGATGCGGCAGAGAAAAGGAAACTGAACGCTGAGTTAGAGAAGAAGGAGGCTGATTTAAAGAAGGAGAAGGCTGAGTTAAAGAAGGAGGCTGAGATAAAGCAGGAGGAACCTGTTGGAAAAAGGTCAACGCGTCTTCGTGCGAATGTAATCAGAGTACCTATTAGGAAAGTGACTCAAGAGGACAGTGACATAAAGGATGTGACCGGAGTACCTATTAGTAAAGTGACTCCAGAGGACAGTTACGTAAAGGATGTACCGGCTTACCTGAGTCGATTGCCCACAAAACTTTTTCGGAGTCAGACGAGGAGGAAGAGGAAAAGATTAGGTCTGCAAAAAAAGCAAATCCGAGAGAGAGATGTTAAATTAGGTCTCGATGGGCGTCCGATTGGGACAGGATCTGCTCCTTCAGGACTTGTTTTTCCTTACATTGGATACAATGAGACTAGGTGTATGAGAAAGAACGTTGAACCATCACCAATAATATATGATCCTCTAGCACCTGTTGATCCGGAGAAACTGACTGCATTGAAAAAATTCTGAAAGCAATTCAAGTATGGACCTTTAGATCATCTGTTGATACATCTAACATCAATCCTTCCATAAACTGATTTGTGTCTAATTGATAGGGGCCAGAAACTACGAAGAACAGCTGAGAGAAAGCATTGGCCAGTGCGTATATTTGGATGGTTGTTTGATAATGTAAGTCAACTTGACTGCTGAGTTGTTTATTATTTACTATTTGATGACTGATTTATTTAATTTTGATGGTTGAGTTTATTAATTACTAGTTGAGTTATATAATATAGATGGCTGAATTAATTTTAGTTGATAGATGGGTTATAATATTTGTGATGGATGAATTATAGATGTTTTTACCATTCTTTGTATAGCATGTCGCTGCGTATCTTAGAGTCCTCATCCAAAGGTCCACCCAAGATCCCACCCCATTTTGGTCTAAGCGCATTGCGTTTGTTGACATTTGGTTTCAAAATCAATGGATCTTGGATTACAGATGTTCAGCATGAAACTGAAAGCCTTCAAATTCACTGGCTTCGCGTATGAAGAATTAGTTAACGGTCTCCTTCCAGATGAGATTCCTACTAACTTGAAGTGGATAAAAGATGTGGATCACTTGTACGGATTTATTAATGTTGGACGCGATCATTGGGTGGCGTATCACGTGGATCTACTGCAGGGGAAGATTGATTGCTACGATTCAATCACTGGACATGTAACACCCAAAAGCGAGACAAATGTTGTAGCTGCATTTAGACCGCTTACGCAAATGATCCCTGCAATGATGAACGACCTTGTTCCACATGATATACGATAACCTAGCTCGAAGCAGTTTTGGTTGAGAAGGAGAAAAGTCGAACACGTTCCACAAAACGTCCAGGTCGGTGATTGTGGGGTGTATGCTTTGAAGTTTATTGAATGTCTAGCACTCGGTGTGACTTTTAACAGGATAAACGATGCTAACATTTAAGGTATAAAGGTGAAGATGGGAACAGAAATTCTCGAAGATGGAAGCTATAAGTCAATTATTGTTCTCATTGCTTAGATAGTTATTGTGTCTAAACTCTTACGTATTTCCCTTTCTGATTGCTATGTATTTGACTTTGACTTAAGCTAAAACTCAGCCTTATCGTTTATTTATCTAGGCAATGTATTGACTTGTTACTCAGTCATGCCTTGAACATGACTTCAACCCAACCGTTACGAGGAGAGAACTCTGCCGTAACCTAACCATATAACACAGCCATACCTCAAACATGCCTAGAAGTCATAAAATTTAATGTAAGCACTCTAAAATTATTAACTAGAGTTAATATGTTCATTATTACTTGACTATTAATCAAATGTGTGCATCCACTTTATTGAATTTACAAGTTGAGAATCGATAATGATGTTGAGGTAAATGTTGTCTTACAATCACTTTAATCAATACTTGTAGATAAGATATATGTTGAGAGTGTAATTCATATCTATGAAGTAAATCATATACATTGTACTCTAAATAATTGTCTTCACATTCTTATATGTCTCAGTAAACCTTAAGCCACAAATCATCAAGCCTATACCTCAAATCATTAACCCTAGACCCTAAACCCTAAATATAAATCAACATAACTCAGCCATAACGAACTTATAAACCAGCCATAAATTTAACATAATCGTGACGTTTAGGTTTTTTCAGCGGGAAAACATAATTCCGGTATTTTTTCGTTTTCTTTCACAACGTTTCGTAGTCCTATTTCTCTCTCTATATAGTTCCCCTCTTTGAACCCCCTATCTGTCCATCACCACAGTATTTATAAAAACCTAGCAACTTCCGATATGGCCGTTGTTCCTGGTTATACTTCAAAGTTAGATAGCAGTGGCAATGTCACTCTAAGTTCTGGTGATCGGGATAACCTCCCCGTTCTTAACCCTGGTCCCGGAATCGTGGTAGACAAAAAGAGTAGTACGTGGTTTAGATTTTTACACGATCTCTCCCTGGCGATCCCTCCGATTCTTGCACAAGGCTGGTTTTATGAGTGGCCAACGTATCGCTTCATTCCCGATCATTTTAAGGAACGATGGTTTCTTGTACTCGCGGTAAGCATGATTTTGTTTCAATCATAGGTTTACGAACAGAAGTAACCCTTTTACTATCATTTTTTGGCTATAGAGACATCACAAATGGGATCGGAGACATAATCTGACTGTTTGGACACAGTTTAATCTGTTGGCGAGGACGATTTTTCGAACTCATATGCGCATGATGAGGAAGAGTTGGGTGCTTGGTGGCGAGAAGCCTGACTTGATGTTACCCGGAGTTTGGCTTGCTCTGATCGAAATGTTTGAAGAGTTTGGACCTGATAATTTTGGAATATGAATTACTTTTGAAAGGTCCTTTATTTTGTATGACTTATGCAACTCAGCCGTCATGTATAAATACTAGGGTTTGTATGAGTATAAAACTCAGCATGGATGTATATATATCTCAGCCTTTTCGTTATTAATTTTTCTATAACTCAGCCATAATGTTTGCATCCATACGTTTTTTGTTTCACTTTTATAGAAGATAATTAATTTGGTTTTCGAAAATATCACTCATGCGTACCCGATTAATAATTAGTCATGTTAAATACGCCTAATTTTGTTACCGAGAAATGTATATTACCGAAGCAATGATTATCAAGAAAATTATATTAACGAGAACATAGTAGGCGAGTTTGGCTTGCTCTAAATACAAGGGTTTGGTATGAGTATATATCTCAGCCTTTATGTATATGAAACTCAGCCGTTAGTCATGTTAAAACTCAGTCATTAGCCATTAATTATAAATACAAGGTTTGGGATGAGTATATATCCCTCATGCATATCTGAATAATAATTACTAATGTTAAATACGCCTAACTTCTGATACCGAGAAATTTATATTACCCAAGCAATGATTATTAAACTTTTATGTTTTGTCGAGAAATTTATTGTACCGAGAACTTATTGGGCGCGTTAATGCGAATAATACCTTGATTAAGTCTACTACTTTAACTAAGAAGTCGTCCTTACGTCAGCCGTTAGCACCATGTTGTACATAAAACCATAGGGAAGAACATCAGAGTAATAAGAGAGATTATAGCTACGTCTTCACCATTTCGTTGTGTCCATATACACGCTAATCGGTAAAAAATCAGGAAAGAACAGAGCAACCTCTTTGACCCAAAAGCAGCGGTCACAGTAGTTCTCACCCTTACTTTGTGAAACGTCCACCACCCAACCTATGTCAACAACAGGAACACATGGGCAACTGAAGAACGATGGACAAATGATCATAAGGAACAAGTCCATCCTTACGCGGTAATCTTTGACATGCCACAAATCTCATCCCCATTTCAGATCTCGAACGAGTTTTCCAACTTTAGCCACTGATTCTCTTGTAAAACGAGCGAAGTACTGCTCATCGCCCCAAAAGATCTTCTGAGTCATTGTGTACACATACATGGCTCACTCATATCCTGCATCCGCTGAAGCCTTCAAGAGAGAAATTCCATATTCTTTGATTTTAAAGGTGTATAAATAATGTACACCCTTGATGTAAAGTGTGCTTGGGTTTCTTTTCGTCGTAGCAAGTTTTCAACAACGATGGAGGCATATGGTGTCCCCAGGGAAACGATAACACATCGAAGAAACGGTAAACACTACGTCGATCAGTTAACGCCTTCATATCCATGCACGTAACTCTGAGGTTGAAGAAATCTTTGAAGGAAGAGTTAGCGGCCACACGTTCAACCACCAAGGCTTGAATATCTTCGGGCAGTTCAAGAATCGGGAAAGACTCCACTTTCTGTGAAATATGTGAGTTTAGTCAGTTAGATGGTGGTCAAAGTGGTATAGAGATACATTTTTGATTGTGAATAAGTGTATAAATAAGGGGTTGAGAAGAGAAGGTCTCTTTAACATAGCGACTGTTCGTTTGATAGGCAGGAATTTAAAACACGCCTTCTTGTGTTTAAAATTATTTATATAAGTCAGCAATAATTATAGCATAACTCAGTCGACTGAAAAGACATTCAAATCAATAACTCCTCTGTGACAACTCAGCTAGATGAATGGAAAATCCATCTGTAACATATACTATTTAAGCTCTATAACTCAGTCCTAACATTTATCCCGCGATGTTTATTGTTTCAAATTTTAAATTTTTAAAATATCAGATAGACGTGCTTAATACGACTGAATTGTAATATCGAGGACGCTACAATTAACCCTACTTGTAGATGTAAGTAGATACGGTGACGCCAATTAACGCAGCCATTATTTTCATGTTTCGCGAGGATATCGAGGACATTATACTACCGAGGCAATAATTAACTCTAAACAGTGACGTTTATTAGCGAGGCAATACTTAAATCAGTTCTATTTTGGAATTTGTAAGTCAGCCCTTAATTATATTACCAAGACAATAATTAACTCAGTCGTATTTTCAAATTTGTAACACAACTTTAGTTTCTAACTCAACCCTTATATATTTTACTTAGGTAATAATTAACTCAGTCGTTTTTGAAATTTGTAACGCAACCTTAATTTCTAACTCAGCCCTCAAGACTAACTTTGGGCGGGAAAATATAACCCAGTTACTGAGGCAGACATTAAACGTCGATGTTTCATTGTTTATTGTTATAGTATTGCATTCATCTTTAAAACATGTGTTCTTCTTCATATTTGTTCCCAACAAAAAAAAGAGAAATAATGTCTTCCTCATCAAGTTCAGTTTCATCTCGGATGATTTCAAGAGGTACCCCGAGACAATGCTGGTGTGGTGAACCGTCTGAACTACGTACATCGACGTCAACTAAGAATCCAGGAAGATTGTACTATTGCTATGAAAGAGGGTATCATAAGGTTAGCTTTAGTTCATCTTTTACGTTTTTTAGTTCGTCATAATTATGTGATACTAAGATATGATTATATTGGTTAAACCAGATGCATCTATTCAAATGGGCTGATGAGTGTTTAGAGGAGGTTGATGATCTGATGGTGGTGGTAAGTGACATGAAGAAACACTTGGCGGAGGTAGGTGTTAAGGTTGCTCGTCTGGAGAATGCGGCTGAAGGATTAAGGACGGGATCTGAGGTTAGCTGTTTGACGAATGTGGTGGTTTGTGGATTAGTTCTTGTTGTATGTTGCTACTATTACCTAATGTAGTCATGTATTGTAATAACAACTCAGTCTTTAATAATAATAACTCAGCCGAAACTTTTTAATTACTCAGCCTTGTATTTTGAATAACCAGTCGTGTCTTTGCAATACCTCAGCCATACAGGACAGTAACCCAGCTGTAAATGTTTATTACTCAGACATAACGTCCCTATTACTAAGTCCTTAAATATAAGTATTCTTTTGCTTGAACTCATCCGTTGAAAATATATAACTCAGCCGTTGAAAATATATAACTCAGCCGTATCATTTAAATAACTCAGTCGTTGAAAATATGTTACTCAGTTGTTGAAAATATATAACTCAGCCGTAAATTGAAGAAAATAAGTACTTAATTAAAACATTCATACATTAATTTGAATGTAGTACATGAAGGAAAAGGAATGAACATCAACATAATATATACGCATCTTCACCATAGTCTGGTGTCCCTAAACAAATTCATCGGTTGAAAATCTCGGAAGAACAGCCCCACCTCCTTGATCCAGAAACAGCGGTCACACATTTTCTCACCCATACTGTTCTCAATGTGATACAAGAGCCAATCTATGTCTAAAACAGGAACACATGGGCAACTGTAGAACGTTGAACCAACGTTTATGATGAACAAGTCCTCTTTAGGAGGAAGTCTTCACCATTCCACATACCCCATCCCCATTTCAGATCTCGAACGAGTTTCCCAACTCTGGCCACTGATTCCCTTGTAAAACGAGCGAAGTACTCCTCATCGTTCCAATAGATTTTCCGAGTAATTGCATACACATAGACGGCTCGCTCATATCCAGCATCCGCTGCAGCGTTCAAGAGAGCAAGACCTTCATATTTTAGGTTCCAGATGTAGAAAATTGTACACCCTCCAAATAGAGTGTGCTTGGGTTTCCTTCTTCGTAGCACACTTTCATCAAAGAAGCAGGCATACAGAGTTTCCAAGGAAAGGTTACCAGATCGAAGAAATAGTATACCCTACGCCAATAAGTTAACGCCTTCATCAAATTGCACGTAACTCTGAGGTTGAAGAAATCTTGGAAGGAGGAGTTAGCGGCCACACGATCAACCACCAAGACTTGAATTTCTTCAGGCAGTTCAAGAATTGGGAAGGACTCTATTATCTGTGAGTTTCGATGGTATAGATTGTGGTAAAAGTGATTTAAAGATAAATAAATCAGTCGCAACTAAGGTCTATAAATAATGGGTTGAAAAGGTGTCTTCAACAGAGCGACGTATCGTTTAATTGGCAGGAATTTTAAATAGTATGCTTCGTAATTCGTAATTCATAAATCAGTCAGCCGTAATGAAAACATAATTGAGTCGTTAAGCAATTATAACTCAGCTAGATGAACTAAAAGTCAGTCGTTAAACAACTATAACTTAGCCAAAACATTTATCCCGCTATGTTTATTATTTCTAATTGGGAATTATTTTAAAAAGATAAATCAGTTACGCGTGGTAAATACGAGTGAGTTGTCAAATCGATGACGCAATAATTAACCCTACGAGTAGGTCTAACTAGATACGGTGACGTCAAAATAACTCAGTCATAACTGCCGCGTTTTGAAAATAACAGTTGGCGTGGTGAATAAGCTGTCAAATCGAGGACATTATATTGCCGAGACAATAATTACTCTACAGTTAGCATGTTGAATAAGTTGTTATTAGAAACGGCAACATTTTATTTGAAGGTGTTTCATATCAATAACTCAGCTGTTAACTAAATAGTCAGTTGTTTCGTGTTTCTTAAATCAAATATAAACAAGCCTTCAGTAAATATAAATCAGCCCAAACCAAAAAATTCATATACATAATCCAGCCTTTACTTTAAAGTAATGGCTAACTTCTCCATTTAGTTATTATTTGATGGAAAGACACGACTGCACTCAACAGTCACATCTGTTGGAGATTAACAGTCACATCCGTTGGAGATAATCATCATTATATACCACCATATCGTCTCCTTCCAGAAACCACTACTTCTTTCCCAAAAACATTTCTCTGCTACGTGACGAATAATCATCTGTCAATTTCATTCAACAATATGGAACACTACAACATGCTCGCTGAAGTTTCATCAAACCCTAGTCTCAAGTCATGGCGTTTCAGAGTGAAAATACACAGGGTCTACTCTTGGTATTCCTATGTTATCGGTACTGGACCCATCTGGTCTTTAATCCTAGCAGATGAGGCGGTCAGTGTCAAAGCATCATCTCTAAACTTTATAATAACATGCAAATTGTAAAAGAGTTGGTCCTTTATATTTGTTTATGAATGGAACCAAAATCGAGATGACATTGTATACATCTTGTAATGAATTATTTAAAGGCTTGGAGAAGCAAGAGGGAAAGTGGGTGGAAATCTTTAGGGTAGATGTTAAACAGGTCCATCAGGGTTTCAAGGCGACAAGGCATCCATATACACTATCTTTTATACATGTTACTCAAGTCCGCATCAACGACCCTCTTAATGTTCGTCATTACATGGAATTCAAGAGTCTTCATGAGATCCTTCTCATTGCCATTAGGGAGACGGACTATCCCATTGATACCATGGGAGTGTTCTTTGACACAGAAGACCATTTGAACGACCCTGTTGTGCCACGTATGGTGTTTTACATTAGGGATAACAGTGAGAAACAGATCAAATGTGTGGCAACTGGCGAGCATGCTAAGGACTTCCGTGATAGGTTTGAAAACATGAGGGGTCGTGGTCAGGTGATCATGGTCCTTAAGATGTGGAGGGTCATCAGAAATTATTGTAAGTGCATTATATGATTTGTTTAGTGATTATGGTCCTCAAGATGTTTAATATACTAATTTACACAGGACCTTCTGAACTATGACTTGAGAACAAGGGTGGATTATCTGACTTCTGGTTCAAACTGCGTTTGTCGGAGGTTGAGGATTTTAGGCAATCGCTACTTAACGATGACGCATACGTTCGGAGGCACGGGGTTAGGGGGCTTGTGTAAATTTATCATGTCTTCTCTATGTTTAATGTTGCTGAAACTTACTAGCATGTTTGTGATGTGTGAATGTTGAATGTTCTTAAGTTTTATGTTTTGTGTTTGTATCACTTCTTAAATGTATTTAATAATTGTTATTGTCTTATGACTCAGCCGTAACGTTTACCATAAATCCAGCCATTTAGTGAATTTAATAACTTAATTGTTATAAGTCAGGCTTAAAGTAAGAATTACTCATCCTAACGTTCAATATAAATCAGCCTTGAAAGAAAACAAAACTCAGCTTAATGAAACTATAACTTTGCTGTAGAATGAAACATTTGTAACTAAACCAGTCGTAATGTAACAATAAATCAGCCGAGAAGAGTAATTTAAGCACACGTTTCGTTACACTAGAAGGGAATTTTAGCCACAAAATAACCCAGCCGTAATATTACAAAAACATCAGCCGACAAGAGTCATTTAACCGCGACGTTTCATTACACTAGAATGGAATTTTAGCCACGAAGTAACCCAGCTATAATGAAAAAAAAACCTAGTTGTAATACAAAAACAAAATCAAGCCACGAAGTTTTAGTTCGGACAAGTTTTCACATTATGCCCACTCTGTCCACAACGAGAACATGTGTGTTGTTTCCTTGGACGTTTGTTTTCGAGTGCAACTTCTAAAGCAGATTTCATCCGATTTTTGTAGGTCTTCCTGGTTGTGGACGAATAAACGGAGGGAAGCACGGATGGTTGGTCACGTTTTCTGGAACTGGTTGTGCGGAATCAACCGGCATGACCGATTGCGCGTATGCATTCACCAAATAATTCATGTTATGGTAAAGACTGCACAGAGATATACGACAAACATTCATGTGCTCTGCAGCTGCGATTGCATGCGCACATGGTATTTTCTCGAGGTCAAAACACCGGCATGTGCAGTTTCTCCATTCCAAGTTGACAACATGCAAAGACTCCCTAGAAATTCCATATGTAACTTGAGTGTGATAATCATCAATCCTTTGTACCGTCATCAGTCTTGCGTAAGCAACACGGCCTTATTATAAATGCATAAATAAATTGTTACGGCTGAATTATGAAATAATACAGCTGACTTATTAATTAATAAGGCTGATTTAAGTGTTGTTACGGCTGAGTTATGTACAATGTAGGCTGAGTTAAGAAAAGTTAAAGCTGACTTACCTCTAGTACTTTCTCGATACCACGCGTTAGCATGGTTGGTTGCGATCTAGCAGCCTCTCTTCGTTCAGCAAACCATCTGGTCATCATAACCCGTTTCGCTTCCAATAGTCAAACATTGTGAAGACCTCTACCATTAGACAGTGCTCTGTTCATCGATTCCACTATGTTCGTAGTCATCAGATTTTACCTTTTACCCGAAAATGGACACGCGCCCACAGTCGGACGTCAGCTCTCACCAGGTATCCATGAAGTGCAGGATTAATCGCTTCAATCTCCTCGAACATCGCATTAAAATCAGCCATCCTGAAACATCTTGCCGCTTTCTTCACCAGACGAAATGCATCTTTTCCTCTATATCGTGACAAAATGTTCTTGTATAAATGGTATGTGCAAATTCCCCGAGAAGCAAGCGGATACACATTCCCAATTGCTTTCCCTATCGCGTTATGCTTATCCGAGATTATAGCAAGACCCTCGTTATCGGGAATCAAAACTTTTAGTTGCGTAAAAAACCAGTGCCACGAATCCTTGTTTTCTGTGTCAACCACACTGAAGGCAATTGGAAAAAACTGAAATTGTCATCCTGAGCTAAGGCTGTGAGAAGCATCCCTTTGTATTTACCATTAATAAACTTCCCGTTGACGACCACAACTTTGCGCATGAAAGGAAACTCACTTATGCTCGCACCAAACGCAAGGAACAAATACATGAATCTCCCAAACTCATCGATCTGAAGACGCGTAATTGTACCCGGATTTGCCCTTCTTATCATGTATAGATACAACGGCAGGTTTTCATACCCAATCTCAGGTGTTCCCTCCTCGATTTCCCTTGCATATTTCAGCGTCCTATGTGATTTCCAATAATCCATCTGCACACATCAAAACGATACAAACAAATCAGCCGCATCACATAATTAATTCAGCCAAAAATAAAACTTAATTCTGCCTTAACGTAAATGTTACTCGGCTGTAACGTTATTATAAGTAAGATGTACTGTAATAATAAGTCAGCCACAAATATAAATATTAAGTCAGTCATATCGTTATTCTAAGTTAGCTCAGTCGTTAAAATAACTCAGCCGCATATAAATAAATACCTTCATACCAAACTGCTTATTGATGGCTATTTTGACACTGGAAGGTCGAACGGTCAGACCAACGTCGCCGAGAAGTTCCTTGTACAGCTGTCCTAAAATATCCGGTGTTGCTTGCTGAGATCGATTATGACGCTCAGTTATAGAACATGTATGCACCGAATCGAAAATACGAACATAAAACACCGGGGAATTCCTTTTAGGAGAAGCACGAACTCTCCAGAGACATCCATCAATCCAACACCTAACAATGAGAAGATCTGTTCTGGATACGTCTACATGATAATCAAATTTATCTTTCATTGTAAGAAGTTTCATTCGTCTCTCCAAATCGGCTTAGGTGTCGTATCGTTGCCCAACCGCAAGGTCAAGTGCAGACAACTCCAATCTGATAACATCTGAATTCCCGTTTGATCCGCTCATCGACCAGTTCTGAGTTCTCTTCTTTGGAGGTAGCGACGGTGAACCTTCGTCTTCTACGTGAGACTCACCGTATAAGCAGAAATTATCATCTTCAGACGACGCACCATCAGAGTCGTCAAACATATCAAATTGGCTATCAAATTCATCATCTTCTTTGTTTTGTTCGACTTCTTCATCTTCTCCGCCAACGTTCTGTTTTTTTCCTTCGACTTTACTAGAGCAATCATTCTCATCACGTTTGTCCTCCAAACTGAAACCATCATCACCCCCACTGTAATCTTCGAATCTAGATTCCACTTCTGAGCGTTCAACTTCTGAGAGTTCAACTTATGAGCTAAAACTGCATAACCTTTGACGCTTCTCTCTCGAACCATCATTTTGACAAACATCGCCATCCCTTTTCTCCGTAATATCCACACATATACGTAGCTGTTTGATTTTCCTTAGGCGTAGAAAACCTTGTAACTGACGAGTATTGGAGAAAAAAACCGGTGGAGTATCGTGCGCCAGTGTTTTGAGAGTTTTATTCGAGAACATATAACTCATCTTAATCTCATGACTTTGCGAGATCGTCCCGTGTTGTTCGCTCATCTATACGAAGAAATCTGCATCCTCTGATGTCTGCTACGAATACATATCTCTTTTTCTTAACCCAGTTACCAGAAACAATAATTACGGGATCCATTATCTCTCAAAGCATAAATGAAGAAGATAGATGAGATGATGAAAAAGATAGATGAGATGATGAAGAAGATGAAGAAGTTGAAGAAGTTAAAGAAGATTAAGAAGTTCAAAATCGGGAAGTGGTAATGTTTTTGATGACATGGCAACTAAGAACTGATAACATGGATGATGACATGGCAAATCGTTATGTAAGCCAACATAGGAACACATAACTCAGCTAGCGTACCTCTGCCATAACAAAGAATGTATGTCAGCTGCAATGTGAATGCTATTCTAGTAATTAATCTTTTCTTAATAACCAGCCATCAATACGCGGGAAAACAATAAGTCAGCCATATCGTCACCTAAATCAGTCGTCAAGTGAATACTATTCTAGTAATTAATCTTTCGCTAATAGGTCAGCTGTAGTAGGACTGAAATTTCTGTTAATCCAACTTATTACGGCTGATAAAAGGTAACTTAGCCATAACAAGCTCTCTTAAGTCAGCCGAAAGTTTAGTAACACAGTCGGCCGATGATCATTGAATCAGCATGCAAAAATATAACTCAGCCGTTTCTTAACTACATCTTAGCCGTATTTTCAAAAACCCAGTCAATCAATGTGTAAGTCAGTCGTAACTTGTGTTTCTGAGTCAGCCAAGATCACATAATTCAGCCAGATTTCTGTTAATCAGCCTTCACATGGGCCTGACTTATAGACGTAAGTCAACCCTTTTCACAGAAGTCAGCCAGGTTAATTAAATCAGCCACAACGTACGAATAACTTAGTTGTAACGTAGTTTCTAACGCTTTGTGGGTGACTTCATTAATTCGCGTCAGCGACTTCCTACGTGGCGACGATTTTTGGCTTACGTGGTATGAAAAAGTAATGGCATTTTTGTAAATATTTTTTCGCACAACATGATAGAAGGGCACGTTGGGTATTTAAAATTTTCAGTAATAAAAAAAGATTTGTATTGTTCTAGCCTTTTGTACAAAAATGTGTGCTCAATGAGTCAACTTCCCTATTATATATAAGTTTTTCAAAAAGTTTTATTACTTAAGAAGGAGACTATGATCAAGATTTATTACTGACTAACCACACTTTAGCAACATTTTTAGAAGATTGTTGTAGATATTACTAGAGATACCAAAGTGGATCATCATGCCACATATCACAACTGCTTAGAAAGTTTGAAGGAACCGAAGCTGATTTCCAACACAAATCCTGACATTATTTGTTTGCTTTGGGTCTTCGTATACACTGGATCGGATTCCTTCTGCAAGTCTGTAGGTACAAGTCATTGCACCTTTGGTTCTCTTCTCTCTTTCTCTTCAGCATCTACCTAATAGCTTAAGATATTGAGACGACTTCCTGAGATGTAGAGGGGTAGGTAAATTACCTATGACCCCATTATTCTAATTCGGAGGAACGATCACATATTATTGGAAGCAAAGGTTAGGTACATTACTGATGACCCCACTATTCGCCTACAACTTTGCCCAAAAGGGAAAAGAAAAGAAAAGAAAAGGAAAGGAAATAAAAATAAAATAAGAAAAAGCAGAGAAAAATCGAAAATGAGATGGTAAGATGGACTG
Source organism: Moricandia arvensis (assembly GCA_905132765.1). Classification (NCBI taxonomy): domain Eukaryota; kingdom Viridiplantae; phylum Streptophyta; class Magnoliopsida; order Brassicales; family Brassicaceae; genus Moricandia; species Moricandia arvensis. Next base: position 319,357 of record CAJHQP010000015.1, on the reverse strand, counting down.
TATCAGCATCATTGTCCATTAAGTTTGAGATATATAAAGATTCGAAGAGAAAAGGGGGAAGAAATGAATCAGAGAAGACTTTGTGCCTAGTTCTTCATATACTTGCAGAGTACAGTCCATGTGTCCTTTGATCGATATTCCTAAGGTAAAGCATGCATTTTTTTTGATGCAAAGAAATGAAATCAGTAGAGGGGTGAGTCAGACTAGTATTTGCTAAGTTGTTGGTATACTGGATTTGGTTCCTATACTAGAAAAGGGTATATAAAGTTTCTATGTGATTGACTTGATAGGATGTGGTTGCAACAAAGTAAGGTGATAGTTATACTTACACATTATGTGAGTCTCCGCTTTTCAGAACCTCTTTCACAAGTTTAGTTTGCTTGAGGACAAGCAAAAGGTTAATTTTGGGGAGTTGATATAGCTTATTTATTACTAGTTTTAGACCATGTTCTAGGCTCTATTTAGGGTCGGTTATGTGTGTCTAGGGTATGTTTTAGAGTATTCACAGGTCCATGGACGTTTTAGAGATAAATAGAGATACTTGGAGCTTTTGGAGCATTTAAAGGAGAAGAATATGTAGCTGACTATTTGAGGAGTCAAAGTACAAGACTGTCGTCGATCGACGATACATCCTTGGAGTCGACTGATGATGAAAGACCAATGTCAATCGTTGTTGCACACTTTCCATCGATCGACGCCCAACTCGCAAGACAACCGATTGAACGCCCAAGTTTAGACAAATAACAAGAATGCCATGGATGAATTTTGACCTAGGTTATAGAGTTTTTATATTTATGCTCATGTATTGAGAGCATGCAGAGTGTGCAAGTACAATATTAGGGAAGGGTTGACACAACGCACAAAACTTTATAGTTTTAGGTTTTTAGGGGAGAAGATTCATAACTCCTTAGGGAGATTTGTATTGGAGCCCCAATATTTTCTCTATGCATTCTATTCAGACTATTGTTCTTTCTTCTGTTATGTCTGAGTAGTCATCAACTAGATTTAGGATTGAATGATAGCAATCATGGATTAGCCCAAAAATAAGATTGCTAAGTTAAGTTAATATCCATCAATTGAGTTGGGATTAAGGCTTGCATTCTAGAGTAGCTAACTAGGATCTCGAAAGTAGGACATGGACGACTACAAGAGTAGGTTTTGTGCCAAAATAGACTCCATTTAACTAGGCTGTTAGGTGCATGCGAGAGATGGTCTAATAAGTCTGGTGGACTTACCAAATCTCGTTCACAGTTCCTTTTGATTTCACCGTTAATCAACATCAGGCCTTAGCCGTTGATCGAAGGTCTTTCCTTTTGCTTGCATACGAGAATTGGAGTTAAAAGGGTTAGAATAGTTAATACTTGAGTCCTAGTATATTTACATATATGTGCTTCCTATCCACTATAATCCATTAAGCTTGAAAGCCTAGATCTAGCATTACTATAATTCATTTAGAAATTTATTAGTATTTTAAATTAAAATAAATAAAATTTGAGTATTAAAATAAGCAGAGTTTTAAAAGTTTGTATATTATAGTGACAAAAATAATTAGTTGGGGTATTAAACCGGGTAGCAAAAAATTTTGGGCATTAAAAAGCTTAATGAAATTTAGTTGGGGTATTTTTATGGAATTTTCCCTTTATTAAAATATTTTCATATTTGCATTATTAGTATATTTCCATATTGCATCTCTACTTCTTGAAAAAGAATATTTCCTTAATTGAATTCTTGCCACCAATATATATATTCACCTTGCTTAATCATTAGAAATAAAAAATCTATTGTGTGACATTGCTCTTTGTGGATTTGATCCCTAAGTACTACACATGATCTCTTTTGCCAAGAGTACTATTTGTGTGTTAAAGACTAGGATTAATTTGATAGTGATTTGTTTAGGATATTGACACCCTGATAGAAAAATAAAAACACGCATGCCACCTCCCACTCAGCGCTTGTTTATAGTCTTTAGCTTGATGTTTAAGAACTCTGATTCAGTCCTAATGAGATTGAGAACTTGTTCCAAAACAATTCCAAATGTCCAATATCTTCAGCTTCGTCACATTTTTTGTGAAAGCCTGCATAGACTTGATAAGGGTTTTTAGTCCTCAGAGCAAATCAATGTAGTATTTAAGATTGTCGAACCACAGGGAACTAATGATCTACACACTAAGAATACACAAACTTTCTTAATCTAAGCAAATAAGATGATAGAGGATTTGTAACAAGCTAAACTCCTAGAATTATAAACAAAGTGATCTCAAGTTCAAACAAGAAATTAAGTGCAAGAATCAAACTTTCAATCAACAGCTAAAGATAGATCCATGGTCAAGATAATCGATATCGGGTGATCAAGATTCAATCTAGGATGCTCAAACAAAACAATCAACAAGTCTATAGGTCTAGATCTCATTCAAATAGATTAATCCACTCTCGTGACAATAATCCCTATGCTAATCATGCATTAAACATCAACTCTCGTTGGCCTAACACATTCAAGCATGCATAAATAACAAGTCTACTAACCATTTAATATCTCTAACATCAATTCTCATTGGCTAGACATGCAAAAGACAATAATAGGTTGATTCAAGCATTTCATCGAACACCTTTCGGGCATGAAACAACTTATGATCTAAATTAGATTTCTCAACCTTAATCTAGCATTAAGATCACCTAATATGTCATAGAACAATGTTAATCAAGCAAGAATCATCCTAAATATCCACCTAATCACCCTAATCTACTTAACCCATAGATCACAAAGTGTCTACTCAATAAACATCATGAGAAACCTTAAATCTATGTGAGATTCAAGGCTAATCATAACAAGAGAAACACAAATATAAAATGAAATACTTCTTTTAAAATGATCAAAAGATTCAAGCTTTTACAATCATAAACAAAGTCTTGAGAGAAAAATGAGATCCCCCATAAAAATAGGTTTAAAGAGTATTTATAGTGGTCTAAAAACGAGCTGGGTCAAAGTTGGTAAAAACAGAAGTGCAGATTTTTCTAAGTGTCGTAGCTGGTTTTTGACACGTCACTAGGCCTCTGCAACATCCGGATATCGGGCAGGAACATGAGTTTTCTCCAGCGGCTTCAGCAAGCCTCTACACCTCCCGGGTATATAGCAGGGACTCGAGTACTTCATAGCGGCTTCAGCAAGCCGCTACACCTCCCGGCTATAGAGCAGGGGCTCGAGTTTTCTCCAGCGGCATGTCTTAGCCGCTACACTTGGCCGCTGGGACAGTTAGGAAACTTGTTTTATGAACCAAAATCACCATTTTTGCCTCTAAATCATCTCCAAAGGCTCCAAACTCACCAAATAGCATCTCCACCACCTATTATAGACAAATGTGTATGCAATGCACTTAAATGCACTCTAAATGCATCTAAATGGACAAAATGAGAATTAGAATGATTGCTAAAACCATACAAATGCGCAAGATATCAACTCCCCCAAACTTATCCTTTACTTGTCCACAAGTAAACTTTCAAGAACAAAGTGAGGAAGAAGGGTAAAAATGGGAGCACATTACCAAAAGATACTCTTCAAAGCCATCAATGTGATATCCTTACAAAACCATACCAAATAGCAAGAGCAAGACATCTTATCAAACTCTAACTTCTCTAGGCCTATCTCAACTCCTTGATCTTTTACACTGATCATCAAGACTTCACAAACAAGCCAATCAACCAACTCTCACATTCATTAAACAGTAATCACAAGTGAACTCTTGCAAATGGGCAATTGTTCCCAATCATTTGGCTTGGTGAGAAAAAAAAGGCTTGAAGCTATGGTGAAGTAAGAGGGTTTACAAGTTCTTTCATGGTGGTTTACTCTCAAGAACAAGTAGTTTGACATTATGCATAATATATCTAAGAAAGAGAACAACTCATGCATACAATGTTTGATCCTCATTGTTCTACCCATTTCCTAGACACAAAGCAATTACTACCCTTGATTTCCAATGTCAAACTCTCTTTCACTCACTCAAAGACCCCAACAACCCTCAAGAACACTCAAGAACACATTCACTTTTAGAACGCTTTGCTTTTTTTTTGTCTACTAGGGATTCTTTCACTCTCTTCCTTAGCCTTAGCTCTTTTTTTTTCACTCTTTTGAATCTTTCTTTTCTTCTCTTAGGGATTTTTCTTTCTTTTGATACACTTTGAGCTAATATTTCCTTTTTCTTTGATCCCTATCTTATCTTTTCTTCAGACTTTTGAGTTCACTCTTTTTCACTCACTTTTCTCTCAACCCTTCAAGATCAAACACTCAATACTCTCTTCCCATCCTATGAGCTAGACAATCTTGATCCTAAAGCTAGCAAGTAATGAGGACCAACCATTGTCGTTCCCAATACTCTCAACATTATGCACATATCAAGCTTTCAGAAGAGATCTCACTCAACAAATTAGTAATGGCTTGAAAGGAAGGTAGAGTTAGGGGTGTGGAGAACCATCAAGAAGAAAGATGGCCACTTGAGTTGCCAAAGATTGGTAGAAAGGAGTAAGACTAACTCAAGTGTGTGTGAGGTAACCATGATCAAGCACAACAAAAGCCCATAAGCAAGATAGGTTAAGTTCATTAACTCAAGTAAGATTGGAGTTGGGTTCAAGGACAAGCAAACTTCATCAATAAAACAAGTTTCAAGATGAGTTTTCAAGGCTCGAAGTCTACAAGTCCATCAAGAAGATGCTCAAGCTACTTATCATGATTGAGAAGGGTATCACATTGAGTTATTTGCATGAGTTCCTTACAAGCTTTGCTCCCAATGCATGAATGCAATCTATATGCTTCTAGACTCAATCCTAAAGATGCAAATGATGCAACTAGATGCTTGTTTTTGTTGCTTTTGAAAAATTTCAACTTTTTTTTGTATTTTTCTATGCAAATAAGTATATACAATGCAATGCATGAGACTCATGACAAGTAAACAAAACAAAATACAATGTGAGATAGTAGACTCTCCCCCAAACTTACTTCACACAGTCCCTTGTGTGAGAGTAAATTTGAAAGAGAGATCAAAGGAAAAATAAAATATGATGAACTAAGTATTGACAAAACTAGAATGCACTTACTTGAATTTGAACTTGATGAGAGGAGGGAATGAGGAGGGAGAGATTGTTGTGACCTTGGGCAGTTTGTCTTGACCTCTTGGAAAGATTTAGAACTCCCCCAAACTTGTACCTAAACTTATTCAAACACATTAAAGCAAGATAAAATATAAATAGAAATATATACAAAGGATAAACATGGGAATGCCTCCCAAGCGCGCTTGTTTTAAGTCTCTAGCTTGACTTTTTGTGCTTGTTAGTCATAAGTATCAAAAGGTTGAGCCAATGCACCTTTGATCCTTCTCCTACAAGTACAAGAAACAAAGTATGCAAAGAAGCACACTACTGTCCATAGAAAATAGACAGATTTTTCATCAAAGAGCTTCACTAAAGATTTAGCATGAATTATGAAATGCTCCTTGAGGTTCAGATGGTCATGAGAATCGAATGAATTTGGTGGAAACACAAAGTCAACTACTGTTTGAAACGAGGTTTTCACAAAGTAGTCTACTTTATCTCCATCAATCAAATAAAACACAATGTTCTCATTCTCATGATTGTTTTTGACAAGGGGGTTTTCTATCTCAAGCAAGAGCTTATCCACATCAAGTTCATCCCCTAAATCAGCTAGCTCAAGAGGAAGTCTAGGTTCATCAAGCATCAAAAAGTCAGTTTCGAGATCAATTGAAGCACAAAGATAGTTCTTGTCAAAGCAAACTTCAATATGATCCCTAGCAATCTTTTCTACTCTCAAGTCATCTAGTTTTCTAGTTTCACATATCAGATCAAGACATTCATTGATAAGCACCAGAGAATCAAGATTAGGGGCAATGTTCTCACCACAAGGCAAGCAAATTTCCTCAAGTTGAAGTTTTAAAGTAGAAATGCTTGTACCTTCCAGCTGGAGTGGTGGAACCCAATACATTACCTCATTAAGGGCACAAGCAGCATCAAACTCATCTTGAGTAACTTCCCTTCCTTCAAACTCTGCCCTATCTCTAATGAGGTGTATCCGGACCATTTGTGCTAGGTGTCTCATTGGCTTGCCCCAATACTCTTTCATTCTCTTAAGCCGATGTAACTCCACTCTTTGGTCTGGTGTGAGTATGCGTATATCAAAGGATGGTGGCTCCACATATGGCTGATCTTCAATGTGATCTTCAAATATGTTTTCCTCTTCTTGTGGCTTCTCAAAGTGGCTTGAAGCCATCTCTACAAATAACAAAAGCTAGAATAGAAAGTTAGTAGATGTACAAAAGCAAAACAAAGCAAGAAAATAAAGCTTAATCTCAAGAAAGTTTGAAATCCTAATGATAAATCTACTTAGTTCCCCGGCAACGGAGCCAAATTTGATAAGGGTTTTTAGTCCTCAGAGCAAATCAATGTAGTATTTAAGATTGTCGAACCACAGGGAACTAATGATCTACACACTAAGAATACACAAACTTTCTTAATCTAAGCAAATAAGATGATAGAGGATTTGTAACAAGCTAAACTCCTAGAATTATAAACAAAGTGATCTCAAGTTCAAACAAGAAATTAAGTGCAAGAATCAAACTTTCAATCAACAGCTAAAGATAGATCCATGGTCAAGATAATCGATATCGGGTGATCAAGATTCAATCTAGGATGCTCAAACAAAACAATCAACAAGTCTATAGGTCTAGATCTCATTCAAATAGATTAATCCACTCTCGTGACAATAATCCCTATGCTAATCATGCATTAAACATCAACTCTCGTTGGCCTAACACATTCAAGCATGCATAAATAACAAGTCTACTAACCATTTAATATCTCTAACATCAATTCTCATTGGCTAGACATGCAAAAGACAATAATAGGTTGATTCAAGCATTTCATCGAACACCTTTCGGGCATGAAACAACTTATGATCTAAATTAGATTTCTCAACCTTAATCTAGCATTAAGATCACCTAATATGTCATAGAACAATGTTAATCAAGCAAGAATCATCCTAAATATCCACCTAATCACCCTAATCTACTTAACCCATAGATCACAAAGTGTCTACTCAATAAACATCATGAGAAACCTTAAATCTATGTGAGATTCAAGGCTAATCATAACAAGAGAAACACAAATATAAAATGAAATACTTCTTTTAAAATGATCAAAAGATTCAAGTTTTTACAATCATAAACAAAGTCTTGAGAGAAAAATGAGATCCCCCATAAAAATAGGTTTAAAGAGTATTTATAGTGGTCTAAAAACGAGCTGGGTCAAAGTTGGTAAAAACAGAAGTGCAGATTTTTCTAAGTGTCGTAGCTGGTTTTTGACACGTCACTAGGCCTCTGCAACATCCGGATATCGGGCAGGAACATGAGTTTTCTCCAGCGGCTTCAGCAAGCCTCTACACCTCCCGGGTATATAGCAGGGACTCGAGTACTTCATAGCGGCTTCAGCAAGCCGCTACACCTCCCGGCTATAGAGCAGGGGCTCGAGTTTTCTCCAGCGGCATGTCTTAGCCGCTACACTTGGCCGCTGGGACAGTTAGGAAACTTGTTTTATGAACCAAAATCACCATTTTTTCCTCTAAATCATCTCCAAAGGTTCCAAACTCACCAAATAGCATCTCCACCACCTATTATAGACAAATGTGTATGCAATGCACTTAAATGCACTCTAAATGCATCTAAATGGACAAAATGAGAACTAGAATGATTGCTAAAACCATACAAATGCGCAAGATATCAAGACTCTTCTCCTTTGTCTATCATTTGAGCAATAAGGAGTGCACAAAAATTTTCAAATGGTTGTTAGAAGCTTCTACTGTACACTCTGTATTTCCTGACACCATCTGAGAAGTGTGGAATCAAAGACAATTCAGAACCACCCTTGTTCCTTTTCATCTTCTTCGAGTTCCTCTTCTTCTTCTTCGTGTTCCTCTTCATCTTCTTGTTCTTCTTCTTCTTGTTCTCCTTCTTCTTTCCGCTCCTTTCCCGAGACTTAGTTATTTTTGTCTCTACGTGAAGAGTATGCTAAGAGACTTTCTCATCATCATCTTCTAGACCTGATATTTCTTGAGAAACAACTGAATGTAGAGAATCTACTATTATCCCAACGCAGTATCCCAGATGCTCACTTATGAAATAGGTAACTATACTTCAGAAATAGCGTTGGGATCCACAAACTTCACAGGATCATGTATCATCTTCATTCTTTTGTGAGAACCAGAAGCTTCTTCTACGCAGATAGGTGGTCTCAGATGCTCGTTGACAGTAAGGTATGAGGCCGCAGACTTATGTATTCTCTCCTCAACTGGTTCCAGCTAAATCATGTAACCTTGGTGTTCGTCGAACCATGGACATCGATCGATATCAGCAGGCTGGTGTCGATCGATGTAGTTGGGTGGCTGTCGATCGATGCGGTCGAGTGGTGGTCGATCAATGTTAGGTTTTGGTGAAATTTCCATATCTTTTCCCGAAGTGAGCTGATCGTTATCAAACTTTTTTCGGAGTCCTAATCCAAATCTTCAAGTTGTGCTTCATCCAATTGCTTCAAGAAATCCTCTAGCTCTAAGAAATCTTCCATAGTGATCTCTTTGTTAAGATCCAAATATTCAAGTGGTTCTCCATTTTCTAGCTCCAAGAATCCTTCCAACTCTGAGAAGTCTTCCATGGTGATCTCTCTGTTTACCTCTGAAGAAAGATGATTGCTTAATACATCGGTGCTCTTCAGTGTCAAATCTGTAATATCCTGAAGATAACTCGATCTTTCTTGGATTTCAAATGGTATCGACTAACAGCAGGGGATGGTGTCGACCGATGTTGACGTCATAGTGTCAATCGATGTTGAGGTCTTAGTGTCGATCGATGTTGACGTCGCTATGTCGTTCGACACTCGGGAAGAATCACTAATATCAGCTTCTTCTGCTCTGCACGGCTCAGATCCATATTGTTCTTCCCTTCTGTGTAACCTCATATTTCTATTGAACCTGAGTATCCTACTTCTTGGCATGAGTGTCCAGTTTGTCCCTCTTCTTCTTCCAACCGTCAATGAGCATATCCCACCTTTCATTATTCTTCCTTTCTTTAATTGCTTCAGAATCATCAAGAAATTTGTAGAGAAATGCTCTTTCAATATCCTCCCAGCAGGTTAGCGATCCTGGTTGTAGTTGACCAAGCTAGCTAGATGCATTACCATAGAGAGTTTGAGGAAAGATCTTGCAGAGTAAGTATTCTTCATAGTATCCATATTTTTCAGTATCCACGATTTTATCCATATAACTTTGATGTGTTTTCTTGGATCCTCGTGTGGAAGGCCTTGAAAAAGGTGTCGACCTAACCAATCATTCCAGAGAGGGTGTGACATGCATTGTTTTATTGTTCTAGCAGGGTTAAATATCCTAAACAATTAACTATCAAATTAACCCTAGTCTTAACACACAAATAATGCTCTTGCCAAAAGAGATCAGGGGTAGTACTTAGGGATCGAATCCACACAGAGCAATGGCACACAATAGATTTCTTATTTATAAATACTAAGCTAGGTGAATATATATATATATATTAGTGGCAAACAAACAGTTAAGAAAATATTCTTTATCAAGAAGTAAAGATGCAATATGGAAATATGATGATAATGCAAATATGTAAATATTGGATATGCAGAGCATTCTAAAGCTTATAGGTTTTATGTAATAGAACCTAATGATTAAGTAGCATTTCACACTGTAATTGAATCAAGAGATGCAATATTTGATGAAACTCGTTTTTCATCTTTACCTATACCAAAGAATTTGGTTCCAAGTTCAAGTGGAGCTATTAAAGGAGACGAAACTGTTGTGCCTCCTAATATGTCACCTATGCTTCATAGGAGCAAGCGAGGAAGGATTGAAAAATCATTTGGTCCTGATTTTCAAATATATTTAGTTGAAGGATCGAGAGATGAGATTGGTTTCCAATACTCATATTGTTATCATATTGATAATGATCCAAGAACTTATAGTGAGGCTATGAAGTCCCAAGATGTTGCTTTTTGGAAAAAAGCAATAAATGATGAGATGGACTCCATCATGGGAAATAATACTTGGATCTTGTCGGATCTCCCACCCGGTTGCAAGCCTTTAGGTTGCAAATGGATCTTCAAAAAGAAGATGAAAGTCGATGGAACAATCAAAAAGTTTAAAGCTCGATTAGTTATTCAAGGTTTTAAACAAAGAGAACGTATTTAGTGATCCACTTGCTGGGATCTCTTCTATAAGATTATTAATAGCTTTGGCAGCAATTAATAACCTTGTAATTCACCGAATGGATGTTAAGACAGCGTTCTTAAATGGTATTTTGGTAGAAGAGGTGTATATGAAATAACTTATTGAAGCGGCATCACCTTACACTCATATAGGTAACCTCTTCTTCCAAAATACTCTTTAAGATTGTTGGTTGATAGGGTTGGGGTATCTGTGCGAGAGATGACATCGAAGTTTAGAAAGTTAGATAAGTTTGAGGGAGTAGACTTTAGAAGATGGCAAAAGAAGATGCACTTTCTCCTCACAAATCTGAATGTAGTTTATGTTCTAAGCATGCCTATGCGTACAATATCAGAGGATGTTGAGAACGAGTCTTTGGATGAGACAATGAAACAACTTAAATGGGAAAACGACGATTACATATGTCGTGGCCATATTCTTAATGCTATGTCAGATGCTCTCTTTGATGTTTATCAGAATGTCGAATCCGCAAAAGAGTTGTGGGATGCGTTAGAATCAAAATACATGGCTGAGGATGCTTCTAGTAAGAAGTTCCTTGTTAGTGATTTTAATAATTACAAGATGTCTGATTCTAGGCCAGTTATGGAGAAATACAATAAATTGCTTTGTATACTAGGTCAATTTGCGCAACACAACATGAAGATGGATGAATCCATCTCTGTATCGAGTATCATCGATAAGTTACCACCTTCATGGAAAGATTTTAAACACATGTTAAACACACAAAAAAGAAGAGTTGTCTCTTGTACAACTTGGCAGACATTTGCGCATAGAAGAATCTCTAAGGGCAAGAGAGTGAAAAACCCAAAATAATGAGGCTGGTACTTCTTCCATCAATATGGTGGAAGAAGGTGTGAGTTATAAGAAGAAAAATTGGAGGAAACACTACTTTAATAACAACACTTACAATGGATCTAACAAAAAGCCCAAGAGCATTTGTTGGAATTGTAACAAGCTGGGTCACTTAAGTCGTGATTGCCGAGCCGGGAATGATAAGAATAAAACGGGACATAACCGTTTCGGACAAGAGTCTAAGGACCAAGGTCCATCCACTCACCAAGGTCAAATCTCTGATTTTAAACCATATTCTAGTATGAATTATGTATCAAAGATTTATGAGGCATTTTATGTGCAGGATGATGAAGTGGCATGGTGGTTTGACTCGGGTGCAACAACACATGTTTGCAAGGATCGTGAATGGTTTATTACATATGAACAAGTTCAAGATGGATCCATACTTCATATGGGAAACGAGTCAATTGCCCTTATTCTACGTCGTGGAAAAGTGGTGTTAGAGTTTAGTTCTAGAAAAACCCTTGATCTCAAGGATGTACGTCATGTACCCGAAATTAGAAAAAAACTTAGTCTCTAGAAGTGTTTTAAATAAATGTGGCTTTAAACAACTGTATGAATCCGATAATTATGTATTATCGAAATGTGGTATTTTTGTTGGATTCAGATAATTATGTAATGGAATGTTTATGCTTAATATTAATAAAATTAACAAAGTTACCAGTTCTGATTGTATGGCAAGTTCTAGCAAAAACGATAGTTCTTTATGGCATGCTAGATTATGTCATGTTCATTATAATTGTATGATTAATATGTCTAAAGAAGGGTTAATTCCTACTTTTGATATAAATTTAGAAAAAATATAGTACTTGCATGCTAACAAAATAATTAGGGAACCATTTAAAAGCATAGAAAGAAATTCCGTAGTGCTAAGACTTTTATATAGTGATCTATGTGATTTGCATGCTACACCGTCTTTAGGAACCAAGAAGTATTTTGTTAGATTCATAGATGATTATTCTCGTTTCTGCTATGTGTATTTGTTACATACTAAAGATGAGGCCCTAGATAGATTTAAAGTTTATAAAGTTGTGGTTGAATTGGAACAAAATGGTTTGATTAAGAAATTATGCACTGATAGAGGTTGAGAGTATTATGATCCGGTTACATGAAACTACAACTCCATATACACCACAACAAAATGGTGTATCAGAAAAGAAAAATAGAATCCTAAAGAAAATGGTTAATTCCATGTTATCATACTCGTGATTGAGTGACGGATTTTGGGGAGAAGCCATGTTAACGGCCTGTTATTTATTAAATAGAGTTCCTAACAAAAAGAACAAAATTACCCCTTATGAACTTTGGTATAAGAGAAAACCAAACTTGAATTATCTTCGAGTTTGGGGATGTAGGGCAGTTGTAAGACTACCCTAAATCAAGATTAAAACTTTGAGAGAGAGAGGTATTGATTGCATTTTTATCGGATATGCAGAGCATTCCAAGGCTTTTAGGTTTTATGTATTAGAACCTAGTGATTCAATAGCAGTTCACATTGTAATTGAATCAAGAGATGCAATATTTGATGAAACTCGTTTTTCATCTATACCTATACGAAAGAATTTGGTTCCAAGTTCAAGTGGAATTAGTAAAGGAGACGAAATTGTTGTGCCTCCTAATATGTCATCTATGCTTCGTAGGAGCAAGCGAGGAATGATTGAAAAATCATTTGGTCCTGATTTCAAATATATTTAGTTGAAGGATCGAGAGATGAGATTGGTTTCCAATACTCATATTGTTATCATATTGATAATGATCTAAGAAATTATAGGGAGGCTATGAAGTCACAAGATGTTGCTTTTTGGAAAGAGGAATAAATGATGAGATGAACTCCATCATGGGAAATAATACTTGAATCTTGTCGGATCTCCCACACGGTTGCAAGCCTTTAGTCTGCAAATGGATCTTCAGAAAGAAGATGAAAGCTGATGGAACAATCGAAAAGTTTAATGCTCGATTAGTTATTCAAGGCTTTAAAAAAAAGAGAAGGTATTGATTATTTCGATACATATGCTCCAGTTGCTAGGATCTCTTCTATAAGATTATTAATAGCTTTGGCAGCAATTAATAACCTTGTAATTTACTAAATGGATGTTAAGACAACGTTCTTAAATGGTATTTTGGAAGAAGAGGTGTATATGAAACAACCAGAAGGTTTTGTTATGCATGGTAATAAGCATAAGGTGTGTAAGTTTATCAAATCATTGTATGGGCTAAAGCAAGCACCTAAGCAGTGGCATCAAAGATTTGATGAGGTTTTCTTATCAAGTGGTTTCAATTTAAACCAATCGGATAAGTGCTTATATAGGAAATTTATTAATCCGGTAATGGAGTAATCATTTGCTTGTATGTTGATGACATGTTAATCTTTGGTACTGCCCTTGGACAAGTAGAGCTTACAAAAGAGTTTTTTTCATCAAATTTTACAATGAAAGACTTGGGGTAGGCGGATGTGATACTTGGAATTAGAATCAAACGTGAAACTAAATGACTATCTTTGGTACAATCTCATTACATTGAGAAGGTACTTAAGAAGTTCAATTGTGAGAGTTCTTCTCCAATAAGCACTATCATGGATCCGAGTGTGAAGCTTATGCCTAATACATGAAAAGAAGTATCACAACTCGAGTATTCACAAGTGATTGGCTCCTTAATGTATGCCATGACAAGCACTAGGCCAGACATAGCTTACGCTATAGGAAGGTTGAGTAGATACACTAGTAATCCTAGTACTCAACATTGGCAAGCCTTAAAAAGGGTGCTCAAGTATTTGAAAGGAACTATTCATTATGGTTTATCATATGTCAGATTTCCTTCGGTGTTAGAAGGATATTCAGATGCAAGTTGGATTACCAACGTAGAATATCATTGTATTACAAGTGGTTGGGTGTTTTTTCTTGGGGGAGGTGCCATTTCATGGGCTTCCAAGAAGCAAACTTGCATTACAAGTTCGACTATGGAGTCGAAATTCGTAGCATTAGCAGCTGCTAGTAAAGAGGCGAAATGGCTAAGACACTTAGTGTACGAGATTCCATTGTGGCCGAAACCAGTATCACCAATTTGTATCCATTTTGATAGTCAAGCTACCTTGGCTAAGGCCTATAGCCAAGTGTATAATGGTAAGTCTAGACACCTGGGCGTTAGACATAGCGCAGTTAATGAGCTGATCACTCACGGGATGATTACAATAGAGTTTGTTCGGTCTCATAAAAACTTAGCTGATCATTTGACGAAAGGATTAGCTAGAGACTTAGTGATTAAGTCGGTGAAAGGGATGGGTTTATAGCAACACTCCTATGACAGCATCATTTTTTATAAGAAAAAAAATTGAATCCAATGGCCATAATTTTCTTGATTTTAAGATCTAATGGACAAAAAACACTCTTTGCAATGAGTGTTGATGTCATCAATTTTTTTGGCAACTCTTCTTTCAATAGGCATTTATTTCAAAGCACATATCTTTTTAAGAGCCACAATCATACCCTTTCATCATTAAACAATTATTTTTACCTTGAAATTATTTCTTTTGAAACAACACATCTTTTAATGGGAAGAGTCATACTTTTCTATAATTCCTGTATTTTTAAATTGGAGAGTTACATTCTGATGGTTCTATTTGTTGCGTTTTTTCATCTAATGGTCCTAAAAATGTGTACGACATAAAATATTTTTGTCTTGAGCAGTTTTTTTTGAAACAACACATCTCTTTAAATGAAAGAATCATATTTTTAATATTTGAAAAGTTATAATCTGATGGTTCTAATTGTTGTGTTTTTCATCTAATGGTCCTAATAAATATTTTTTAGACATATGGTCCTAAAATATGTGAATGACATAAAAATATTTTTACCATGAATAGTTATTTTTTTGAAAAAACACATCTCTTTAAATGAAAAAATCATAATTCATACATTTTCATATTTGAAGAGTTACAATCTGATGGTGTAATTGTTTTGTTTTTCATTTAATGGTCCTAAGAAATATCTTTTTAGACATAGAATACTTTTGCCGTGAGCAGTTATTTTTTAAAACAACACATCTCTTTAATAGAAAGAGTCAAACTTTTTTATAAATCCTGTATTTTTTAAAAAAAAATTAAGAGTTTCAGTCTGAAGGTTCTAATTTTTCTGGTTTTCTTCTAATGGTCCTAAAAATGTCTTTTTTTTGTTAAACATTTTTTCCTCGCAACTCCTCTTTGAAAATATTCTTTTTTCAAACAAAACATAGCTTTTGATAATCCATCACTGTATCTTTTCAGAATATTATAAATTGAACGTTTTACAGATGCAATTTGTTTAAGAAAATTTGCTTGGTTCCTTTTAAGAATGATAATTCAAAACATATTATGAAGGTTGTGTCTTTTCATATTTATGATCCAATTGGATTCTAGGAATGATAATTTGTATTTTTTTTCTTTCCAATTTATTTTGACTTTTAATAATCTATAAGAAAAATGAAATGTGTGTTTTATTTTTATTTTTTACCAAAAATTGATATACCAATGTGTTTCTCTCTTATTTCCTCAATTATATTAAACATAATTTTAATGTATGTAAAATATAACAAAACTAACCCACCCACCTGTCACAAAAAAAAAAGAAGACAACAACTGTTATATTACATGAACTTAATGCTTATCCATGTTTTCATTAAATTGTTTAACCTATAAAGATATATTATATTATATGTAAGATAGAGAATAAACCCATATTTGTATAATAATGTATGGTCAATAAATTGATTTAATAAAAATAGTATATATATTGAAGGTTTAAGTTAAGCTTCAAATTTATGTAACTTTGATAATAAGATTACATTCAAGTGATAGTCATCAAATTCAGTTACTTAAAAACAAATTCAGTTACTTAAAAAACAAAACAACACGTCTAACCATAAGACCAACAGTTGTGTCCTTTAGAAAATAATTACAATGCTTCAGAATTAATCGCAATACTTCAAGTATTATTTAAGGGATCAACAATTCACATTTTCCTTCCACTCAGAATTTGAATCAGCAATAAATTACTTTGACAGTTCTATGAATTTTTAACTACACATAAAATCCAAATTTGTAAAAAAAGACTTCACAAAAACATTATTCACGTCACATTTCTTCTGAAAATATATTTTCTGCCAACCAGATCATAGATGGCTAACTTAGTGCATTCATACTATAAAATAAAAAAAAAATCTGAAGAAAGAAAATTGTGGGAAGGAACTGCTTGATTCGAAAACGAAAAGCACAAAATAGAAGAAGGGGGAGCTTCTCTAAAAGGAAATAAATGTTGCAATTGTATGAAGCTGTAAGCCTGTTAATAGTTACAACATATTTTTTCTTTTATTTTATTTATTAAAAAAATAAACTAGTTTAGAACTCAGAATGAAAATACACATCACCAAATTTTTTTTGGATTCCTTTAAAACACAAACCTTAATATGATATACCCTTAGACATTTAAAAATGAAAAATATATGCAACTTATGATAATATGATATACCCTTAGACATATGAAAAAAAACTATAAAAACCAACACTTTTATTAAAATTAGAAAATACAAATCATGAAAAAGAGACATCGTAACCATTTTGACAACCTCTTTAAATTTCAAATTTACATCAAATCAATTAAGTATTTTTTTCATGTTTCATTACAAAATTGAAATTTTAAAAAAATATGTAGTTCATATTGAAAACATCTTACTAAAACACCTGAAAGTGCAGCGAAAATAAGCTTATTAAGTTTCAGTAACAAACACAAATTCATCATTCTTTTCCAAACATTACATTAAACTTCACAAATAGTTTATATACTAAAAATGTTCATTTTATGTATCATCATTTTTCATTCCAAATACTTTTATATATAGTTATTTGGTTCTCAAAAATTACATTAAAATTTTAGTATCTTTCTCCCCTGCGGTCTTCTGACATCATTTTTTGTAGAAAAAAATATTTCAATCCAATGGTCAGAAATTTCTTTCTTTTATGATCTAAAGGACATAAATCACATTGGCTGATCTCATTCAAAAAGTTATATTTGGGAAGATATCTACTGAAGCAATACATATTTAATTAACTACATAATATAATATACTTATATTATTTAATCAACTATATAACATTTCCACAGAATCTTAATAAACAATAAAGATATTAATGATAAATCAATTTAATTAGAAACTTATTATTAATTATAGCAAAATCTAAAATCTGTTGAGAAAAAAAAATCCTAATAAAATTTCTAAATATTTTATTAAATAATACATTACTTAATTTCGTAATTAATAATATACAACTTTCGGTTATCAAAAATATTCCTTTAAAAAATAAAATGGTTAAGTTTCAGAAAATATGCAACTCTTTAAATAATTAACACGCTTCTTGTTTAAGTGAAACTATGATGTTATATTTGAGTTCGTAAATGAAACTATAACCATAGATTAGAGATTATGAACAAACTTAACCACTGAATGTTAATTTTTTCCTATAATAATTGAAGAAGTCATCGTTAAAGAAAATATACATTTTAAGATATAAGAGAAGGACACATTCATTGCTAAAACAGTTTAATAATACCTGTTATAAATGAAAAAAAAATCTTTTATATTAAATTACAAAAACCGTGATAAACTGAAATGTTATATTGATTTTTCAGATAAAAATGATAATGTTGGTTGAAAAAAATAAATGTTTTATTATATTGTTGTTTAGTTGGGTTATAACCTGAAGATACGTGAATTATAAACTTGGATAATGATTAAATCGCATAAGATGTCACTTTTCTTAAAGAGTATTTCAACTTTATTCGAAGTCTTGGATTACATGGTATCCATTTTTATGATAAAACAATCAAAGTTTCATTCTTTTTCTAGGCTAAGATAGAAGAGAAACAAAAAAACATTATTTTTTATATTTGTTTTATTCAAAGAACTTAGATAATCTTTGATCACGACACGTTCACACCTCTTCGATCACGACAGGTTCACACTACTTCAGTTACGACCTAGTCACATATTTTTAATTACAACATGTTTGCATATTTTTGGCCACAACTCATTCGCACCTTTCAGTAACAACACGATTTCACCCTTTTGGTTATGACAAATTTAATCCCATTTGGTCACAACACGTTCGCACCCTTTCATTCACGACCCATTTGCACCCTTTTAGTTACAACCCTTTTGCACATTTTCGGTCACGACCCATTTGAAACATTTCGGTTACGACCCATATGCACCCTTTCGGTTACGACCCATTTGCACCCTCTCGGTCTCGACACGTTTGCACCCTTTCGGTCACAACACATTTGCACCCCTTTGGTCACTACCGTTTCGCACATTTTCGGTCACAACACCTTCACAAACATTCAGTCACAACTCATTCACACTCTTTTGGTCACAACTCGTTCATACCTTTTTGGTCACGACACATTCACACCCATTCAGTCACGACACGTTCGTACCCTTTCGGTCACGACTCATTCACACCCTTTTAGTTACAACCCGTTTGTATATTTTCGGTCACGTTCCATTTGCAACCTTTTGGACACGACTCATTGGCATCATTTCGGTCACGACACTTCCACACCCATCGGTCACAACTCATTCGATCTCAACATGTTCGCACCCAAACTATATTTTAATGACATAAGCAAGAGAAATTTATATCCGTTAGTCTATCAAAACAGACAAATCTGGCAGTTAGATATCGAAAAAAATTCTTATACAAAAATAGATGGTCACAAGAGAACAAAAACTGGTTTTAAATTGCAGATGTAGTCTCATAGCATATTATTTAAAAGTTATTGTACCAAGCTTAAAGAAATGACTAAAACTACCATGAACTGGCTCTAATATAGCAATTTAAGAATTTAGCCATAGAAAAAAAAAGTGAAAGGGGAAATTAACATTCTGATGAAGTTTTGATCAATAATTTATTTTTTAAGCAAGAGAACTTGTCACAGTAAAATCCAGAAAAAAATAACGTGTTGTATTTCTAATTTTAAGAAAATTAGGTACATGATACTACTTTCGTTTCAATTTAGTTGTCGTTGTAGAGAATTTTTTTTGTTTCAAAATAAGTATTTTCAATGCAAAATTTATTAGTTTTATTTGTTATTCTATTTTTCTATTGGTTGAAATGTGGTTAAGTGTATACGTAATTGTATTTTTACCTAGAAAATATGTAAAATTAAATAGTTTCTTAATCTGCGTGTACAAACTCATAACGACAAGTAAAACGAAAGGAAAGGAGTATTTATTATTTACTTAATTATGTTGGAGACTTACTGACATTATTAAACTGTATTTGCAAAGGATATAGTATCTTTCTCCAAAACACATTTTTATATAATTTTGTTTTACTTTTGAACGTCGCATTATTTCACACTTTTATTTAAATTCTAATTAAATGATATCACAGTCAAATTAGTGAGATTTTTTGGATTTGAACATGTTCTTCATTATTTCATGGAAACATTTATATCTTTATACAATAGTAAACCTATTGTAATTTCTGATGATTAAATAATGCAACTATTAAAAAAAAATAACAATTGCCTAATGAACAGTTGTATTTTTGTATGATTAAACAATGTAATGGTTAGTGACCAAAACAATACAATTTTTAGTTTCTATATAAGAAGTTGTGGACTTTAACAAACACAATAACAATAAACAAGGAAATAATTAAAGAAAGAGAAAGTATTAATAGCACTTTCAAAACTAATAAAAAATTTAAACAAATTTAAATAAGTTATTTTAAAATAATAAAATTTGGAACAATCTTTAAATTATTGAGAAAGTATAAATCTCATTTGTAACCGATTGTTGCTAATGTGAAGTTTCAAAAAAAACATTTACTGTATTGTTGAAATAAATAAAGTACTAACTGAAATTTAAAATGAATTCGTACAATGAAACATTGTAAGATGTTCAAAATATATTAACACCATTAAAATGAAAACTGAAATTTTTGATAATTAAATCTTGCAACTGTTCAAAACAAATTAACAACTGCTAAAATGAACAATTGAAACTTTTTATAATTAAATATTGCAATGATTGGTGACCAAAACAGTACAACTTTTAGTTTTTATGTAAAAAGTTGTGAACTTAACAAACATAACAGCAAAAAGAAAATGAAATAATTAAAGAAAGAGAAAGTATTAATAGCACTTTCAAAACTAATAGAATTTTATAACAATTTTAAATCAGTTATTTGAAAATAATAAAAATTGTAAATTTTTTTAAATTATTGGAAAATATAAATCTCACTTTTACTCGATTGTTGCTAATGTAAAGTTTCAAAAAAAAAATACATTTAATGGATTGTTACAATAAAAAAAATATTAATAAAATGTGGTTTTTTACATTCAACTTTCAACAAATACGGGAAACTAAACATTAAAAATATCGAAACAAATAAAAAGAAAGAAAAAGAGATAGGTATTTACCATTCCAAATGATTATAAAACATATTGGGTGAAACACATATAAACATCTATTAGAAAGAAAAAGAAAATCGCAAGAATCAATTGAAGAAACATTATTTTGGGGTACACCACAACAATTGTGTATTTTTTCTATGATATTAGTTCATCATGAAGTTACAAAACCACTAAAAATAAGAAGTTTATACTATAAACATTTTAGTAAAGGTATACGTTCTATCCAAATAAATATTTTAATTTCAGTCATCCAATTTAGTACAAACACATAGTTCTTTTCGAATCGCATTATTATGAACCATTTCCTTTCTAAATGCTTTTGTATATAGTTAAAATTTTAGCCTACAATTAAACTTTAATAACTTTTTCCCCGCGAAACATGGGGGTCCGAATCCTAGTTCTAATAATGCAAATATGAAAATATTCTAATAATGCAAATATGAAAATATTCTAAAAACGTACTAGCTGTAAATGTAAATATGCAAGATCTAGGGTTTCAAACCTAATGGATTATAGGAAATAGGAAGCACGAAAATGTAAATATTCTAGAACTCAAATAGTAACTATTATGACCCTTTTAACTCCAACTCTCGTATGCGAGTAAAAGGAAAGACCATCGATCGACGGCTAAGGCCTGATGTTGATCGACAGTGAAATCAGAAGGAAGTGTGAACAAGATTTGATAAGTCCACCAGACTTACTAGACCAGCTCTCGCATGCGCCAACAGCCTAGTTAGCTACTCTAGAATGCAAGCACTAAGCACAACTCAATTGATGGATATTAACTTAACCTAGTAATCCTACTTTTGGGCTAATCCATGATTGCTATCATTTAACCCTAATTCTAGTTGATAACTACTCATACATGATTAAAGAAAGAACAATAGTCTGAATATAATGCACAGATAAAATATTGTGGCTCCAATACAATCTCCCTAAGGAGTTATGAATCTTCTCCCCTAAAAATCCTAAAACTCTAGATAGAATAAAGCTCTGTAAGTTGTCTCAAGTGTACCCTAGAACAATGGCATAAAACACACATAAATATAAAAACCCTAAAACTTAGGTCAAAACTCATTCAGGGCATTCTCGTCATTTGTCTCTAACTTGGGTTTTATATCGGTTGTCTGTGATTTGTACGTCGATCGATCGAAAGTGTGCAGCATTGATCGACCTTAGTCTTTTAACATTGGTCAACTCCAAGGTTGCGTCGTCGATCGACGACAGTCATTTACTTCGACTCCTCAGATGGTCAGCTACGGATTCTTCTTCTCTAAATGCTCCAAAAGCTCCAAATATCTCCATATGTCCCCAAAACGTTCTTGGACCTATAAATACTTCAAAACATAGCCTAGAAACGCATAATAAACCCTAAATAGAGCCTATAATATGACCTAATACTGGTAATAAATAGGCTATATCAGGGTGCAGCTCAAAGTCATCATCTCAGCAACATAAATTGCAGCAGAGACTCCAGCCTCCTGTGTATGAATCATTTCTCATCTGCTTGCGAGCGCGGCCTTCTTTGTCTCGCAAGATCTCATTCTTATCATATTCAAGTATAAGCACTTTGATTTCCTTTGTCTTCTCGCAAGTGGCGTTTTTGCGATTTTTATCGTAAAATTTCAATGGAAACTCCAATCGAGGGGAAACAAGAAACAATCTAGTCAAGATCCAAAGGATAGAGTGATGAAGAGGATACGGTCTATTTGATCACGGGCAACAAGAATTTGTCGAGGGTCTAGTTTCCCATGGGTGACTAGATGTTGGGTGTGTCTAGTTTCCTACGGGCGACTAGACTTTGCCAAAGGTTTATTGGCTTATGGGCGACTAGACTTCGTGAAGGGTTTAGTCACCCATGGGCGACTAGACCTTCTCATGGGTCTAGTCACCCATGGGAACCTAGAAATTGCGTGTCTAGTCGCTCTAGGGTGACTAAATGTTGAAGCGACGCGGTTGTTCCTTTGATTGTTCATCTTGATTTGTTGAGCGGGACAAGATGGGTAGAGCGATAAGGAGTTTGGATGCGACAATTTCTTTTTTTTCTTTTTACTCAAAAGAGATATAACGTTTCCACAGTTATTTTTAGGAATCAATTCCGTTGTGACTTTGACCCCAACAGTTAGCGCCCTTTTAAGAATTTTTTGAGGCATTCTTGCGGATGTTAGGCGTGTTAGGTAAGTTAGACATAATTGATGGCTAAAAGTCCGAGGGTGAATAGTAAATACCTTTTTTAAGTACGTGGAGTAAGCTTTCAAATTATTTACTTCCTTACACTCACAAGAAAATTCTCCCAAGGTAGAAGATTATTTTTCTCTTTTTTTCCCTTGTTTTTTTGTATTATGGCTTTTAACAATGAAGTTTCTGAGGGTGCATTGGCTTCCATTTTCGTTCCCAAGAGCTTGAGTGTTTGGGGTGATGAGGTTGTTCCAAAGGTTGACTTTTTGCGACACTCCATTGATCCTAAGGAGGTGGAGGCATATTGGGAACCAACATGCGGTCTCGCACCTCCACGAGCTGGCTGGTTGTGTCCTGCAAGACCGACCTTTGTAGGAGTTCTTTCCTTTCCACCATCCAACATTTTTTTGAGTTTCTGAGGAGGTGACGTTTTGGATGCCGAAACATGGGGAGAGTGCCAACTCTCCGCCTCGTGGCTACTTTACATGCTAGATGTGCATCTTCTACAGTGTCACCAATGGTTTCCCATCCAGAAAGTCATAGTTCGGGTCATGGGTCACTATGGCTTGTCGATAAGCCAACTTTCACGTGCCGGTCTGCAGCACCTCGTCAGAATTTTGGTTCTGAGTTACGAACGAGGGATGGACCTTAGCCTCGACTTTTTTAGCTTTTATGTATCCTAAGAGTATGGGTCTGTCATTTCGATACTGCCTGAAGCTGAGGAATCCCATGGCGGTGATCATGTCATTTACATCAAATTTTCATGGTTGGGATAAGCGTTACTTCTTTTTCCACATAGATAAGGCTTCTGTTGCGGAAGAAAGCATTCATATCTTCAGACAAAGATGATGTTGCAAGGGGTATTGTGGTCGAATACTTTGATTGTTTTTTGGTTGCTTACTGATGGCTCGCAATTTTTCTGTTTGCAGTTGTCGACCCTCTTCTCTTGTTTCCTGCAGACACACTCGTTGTTATGAACCTTCTTCGAGGCAGCCCGTTCTATTGGGGTTACTCTCCACAGCGAGTTTGCATAGCGGTTAAGTATCATCAAGCTCGAACTCGACCTCTTATGGTCATGGAGGAAAAATTGGATCCAGTTATTGAACACACTTCCCATACGAGATTCCAATTGTGAGGGAAAGAGAGAGGTCTCCCAAGAATAAACAAGTTGCCGCTAATGAAGGAGATGTCGCTTACGATGGGGTGGATTTTCCCTTGGAGGAGTGGTATCACGATCTCCTCGCTGGATATGGGAGCGGTACCACTCAGACCTTGTTGCCGTCGTGCAGAGGTGGATCCGACCTTGACGAATATCTTGCTAGCGGAGAACCTATTAGACCGACGAATTTTACGGAAGCATCGCGACTCTGGATGGGGGTAAATGTTCGCATTTACATGAGCCTTGTTTTGTAGAATTTGCCTCTAACAAAAGGTTTTTTCAAGGCCCTTAATATGATGGACGAGGCCCTTAAGGCGAGCCACCTTGAAGTGCAGAGGGATCAGTTTAAAGTTGAGATGGCCCAAAAGAAAAATGCTCGCTTGAAGGGTGACGTCGAGGTGTGCCTTCTTCGCGAGAAAGATTTCAAGGGGGAGCGAGCGCGCCTTCTCCGTTGTGAGCGTAGATCTGGTTGAGGAGAGATGGCCTCAATCATGAATGATCATTCGGCAGAGTTTACGCCTGACTTTGGAGAGTTCCAGCACGTGTACTTTAGGGATTATCACAAGTATCAAGGCTCTGTCAGTGCTCTAAGACATACGCAAGGAAGCGACTACGACTTCAAGACCGAAGAGGCGATGATGTCTAGGCATCTGGCCGACCTTTCCAACATGGAATCGATGATCCCTCAGATAAAGAGGAAAATATGGGAGCACTGGGCCCCGATTCCCGTTTATCCTAATTCAGAGTAAGTTGGACCTGCCGCTCTTAAAAAGGATGTCAAGGTTGAGTTGCGTGTTGACCCGCTTATAGTTAGCTATTAATCAATTGAGAGGTCAATATCTGGGAACTATAAGTTAGATCCGTGAAGGATGCTCGTGTTTTTAAGGGAGTTTGTTCCCTATGTTATGTTTATGTTACATGTATGGCTGTTAGACTATCTGGACTGGCCATGTGTGGGTTTGAAACCATGCCACTCTGCGGCTTTTTTTAGCGAAGTTTGTATTGTTTTTAATAGTGTATGGGTAATATCGTGTATGTAGAGGAAATAATATGAGTTTTCATCTTGTATCTAACTCTTTGAAGAATCGTTATGTCTGTTGTTCATTTCGGGTGGGATTATTCGAAAACTTAGTTTTTTTTGGAGCTGTAACTTAGATTGATCCATTACGCCCTTCCTTCTAGCGCCAAACTGTGGGAACCAAAACTCACACTGTCAAATTACGTAATCAGAGAAAAGCTAAGAAACCCTAACTTTCCCAGAGGTCCCGAACTTCTGCTGCGCCTAACGATAAGTAGTCGAGTAACGAGAAAACAGATGAAACAAAATAAATTGAGATGAAGAATAAAGAAATAAAGATCTTTTTATGAATCTGCTTATGAGCGTTTACAACAGGTAAAAGTCTTGGCCGCAAGAGCTGTCGGCGAGTTCCCTAGTTCTAACAACCTAAGACTTGAAAACCATATTGAGTCGCATCTCGATAACAAAAACAGAAAGTTGCCTAAACTGCTTTAACTGCTAAGTTGCAGAGATTTTTGTGTGTGTATGTCCCTCTCCCTTGCTTCTCTTATATAAGTCTTCAAGGTCGGTCGTCTTTCCTTTTCTACCCCCGATTCGAGTTTATCCTTCCGCAAAAATCTTCCATATCTTCTCTAGTTTTCCATAATTATCTCGAAATGACAATTATCTTTTTTTCCATTTACCGTCTGCGTATATCTGGTAGACCATCATTATAATTGGGTTCATCTTGTCTAAAACCATAGCTGGGCCTTTATCACGTTTTACACCATTTCGAGCCCTTTTGCGGTTTAAGTGATTTTTACGATTCTTTCGGAGAAATAGTCCTTCGTATGATTACACGATGCTGGCTCCGAAAAATAATTAACCAATTGTATAGTCGAGATAACATTTGTATTTAAGTTAATGATTATTTTTCTATACGATTGACTCGGACTTTTATGAGATAACAAGTCTTTCCGATTTTTATCATAAAACTTCAACGGAAACTCGAATCGAGACGTAACAAAAAACAACTTAGTCAAGATCCAAAGGAGAGAGATATGAAGAGGGTATGGTCTAGTCGACCACGGGTGACTATACGTTTGTATGAATCTAGTCGCCCATGGGCGACTAGACGTTGTGTGTCTAGTCTCCAACGGGCGACTAGACTTGTAAGCGAAGCGGTCATTCCTTTGATTGTACGTCTTGATTCGTTGATCAGGACGAGATGGGTAGGGCGATGAGGGATTCAGAAGCGATTATTTCGTGTGTTCTTTTTAATGGACAAAGAGATAACGTGTCCGCGATAATTTTTAGGCATCGATTCCATTTTTGACCCCAACACTCTGTAACATCAGCAGGGCCTTGCTTACTGCCCCCCTGTCTATCATCACTTCAGGTTGTTGTTGTTCCTCGTAAACCTCAAAGCTTACTTGTGGTACTACAAGAGCAACATCTAGTTTCTTTTCCGTGAATATGTTGTCTCATAAAACACCACGTCTCTTGAGATCAAGAACTCATTATTTTCTAGATCATACACCTTCCATCCTTTTTTCCAAAAGGATATCCCATAAAGACACACTTCGTATACCGAAATTATCCTTATCTCTTCTAGACTTGTGCAAAAATGACAAACATCAATGTCTTAATGTCATATTAAGAAGGAGGCTTCCCGTACAGACATTCATAAGGTGTTTTCCCTTTAAGAACCTTCGTTGGATTTCTATTAATTAGGTAAGCTGCTGTTAAGACGCTCTCTCCCCAAAAACAAACAGAAAGGTTATCCTGAAACAGAATTGAGCGCACAACATTCAGAATGTGA
This sequence comes from Moricandia arvensis, assembly GCA_905132765.1. NCBI lineage: Eukaryota > Viridiplantae > Streptophyta > Magnoliopsida > Brassicales > Brassicaceae > Moricandia > Moricandia arvensis. The sequence continues at coordinate 292,606 of CAJHQP010000015.1, read as the reverse complement.
CGATGCTTCTTCTCCACGCAACCATTTTGTTGAGGATTCCTACCCCAACAAAAGACTTTGATAAGCACATGAACTCAGTGCCGTTGCCGGTTCTCACACTCTTAATTGTCTTGCCAAATTGACGATTTACAAGCGTTATGAAGTTTGGTAGTATTGTTTTTACTTCACCTTTCTTTAGTAGTAGATGAATCCATAGAGCTCTTAAGAATTCATCTACTATTGTGAGAAAATACACTGCCCCACACGAAGATGGTACTTGATAGGGGTCCCAAAGACCAACATGTTTCAAATCAAATGAAGTTGAACCTTTAATAAGACTTTTCTAAAACACCTCTCTTGTTTGTTTAGACTGAAAAAAATATCGCATCCTCCAAACTTATTTGGGACGTCTTTAACACCAAAAAGGGTAAAAAAATCAAAACACCATAAGCAAAATGTCCAATACGAAGGTGCCACACAGTCTGATATTTTGAAGCTTTAACTCTGTGACCTCTCTTTATTGTTACATCCCGATAAACATAAACACCATATTTTATTTCACCGGCTCCAATCAGAATCCTCGTAAAATAATCCTGCAAAACACATAATGTATCTGTAAATACGGCCAAACAACCAGTCTGTTTAAGCAACTTCACCATAGACAACAAAGTACAGTTCAGATTTGGAGCATAAAAAACATTAGTTAAAATCAAGCTCGTCGAGAAGCGTAAGCGACCACTCTTGGTAGCCATAACATGACTATTGTCTACGAAGCTTACTGGACAGGGCATGATACTACGAACATCAATAGGCAGCAACACATCCCGGTCATGTGATGTGATTCTCTGGTGTCAATAATAACTTCACCAGTTTGTACCGTACCGTTTAACATGTCTGGTACTCGCGAAGGCTTTTGTCGCTCAAGCAATGATGTTAGGGACGTCCATTGTTCTGCACTCAGATTTAGAACAGATGACCCTTGGTTCCCAGACGAAGATGCAACCAGAGCCTATATTGCATTGGCTCGTGACGAGTTTGATCTTCCTTGTCATCTACCTCTTCCATTTCCTGATTCCTTTTGGTCAACCATTTAGGAAAACCGGTGGTTTGCCAACACTCCTTCTTCTCATGTCCAGCTCTACCACAATTTCCACATACCATGGTCCTGCAACTCCGAGCTACCGCTGCCATGAGACCTCCCATCTTTGGCTCTTCTCCATCTCTCTGCACTGTTTTGGCATTAAAACCCACTGGTGCTTCCATTGGCTTAAGGCGTGATGTACCAACTCTTTTCTCTTCACGCACTACTCTTTGATAAACAGAGTTGAGAACTGGCAATACTTCCACTCCAATATTGTTTGTGCAAACATTGCTAAATCTCGTTTCATCAAGGATCATGATAAATTGGTGAACTTCATACTCCTTTGCATATACTTCAGCAGCAGCACACGTACACGTTGGGATAAGCTTACAATTCAATAACTCTTCCCACTTTTGAGATAGCCTTCGACAGTAATTCATAACACTGGATCCATCGTGTTTATACGAAGCCAGCTCTGCTTAGAGCAGATCCACACGTACAACACTCCCCACCGAGAAGCGCTTCTTGAGCTCTGTTCACATCTTGTAGGCATCAAGCGAGATAGGGTATGTTGATCGAATCACTAGAGAACTAGAAGTCCTGATCCACCCAACAATTATAGAGTTAAATATTCTCCACATCTCATCCTCCACGGGCTTCTCTTTTTCACTCGGAATCTTCAAGTTTCCATTAACAAATTCTATTTTACGCTTAGCACGTAGCGCGTTTTCCAGTTCAAAAGTCCATTCAAAATAGTTTTCTTTTGGTAGGATCCCAAGAGAAATCGATGTCCCCAGATTGTCTGAAGGAGCTAGGTAGTACGGAGACGTCGATCCTTCGACATCAACAGTAGATAAACCCAGGATTTCTTTTCCTCCACTCATATCTTCTTCTCTTGTCGAACACTACCCACAAAAAAGTCTACACAGTTTTTTATGGCTCTGATACCATAAAAGACAAAGAGTTAGTTGAAGGATACTTGTTATTCACATATATAATGTTATATAGTATATATAGAATTCATGTTAGAAATAGATACAAATCTAACACATATCTGATGTTACATCTAACACATATATGATGTTACGTCTTATCCCTAACAACCGATACTTATCTCTACGATATTAGAAATACTTATTAAAACCTTAACAGTGTCTTCAGAGAATATTTTGGTAGAAATTTTCTTAACATATATCATTGAGGATTTCGGTTAGGTTTCGATTCAATTTTCTCTATTTTTTTCAGATAAAAAGACGATGACTACCCATTCAATTTTCTCTGATTTTTCCAGATAAAAAAACTATGACTACCCAAAACCATATTACAACCATACTTCTATTGTAACGGTTACCCAGTTAGAAGAATCAAGAGAATCGGAACAAAAAAGCAACTGACACGTGTCTGTGAAGCCTTGACAACTGTATACCCTTGGTGACTCTAAACTTGATTCGCTGTGTTGCTCTCTTCATCACTCTCTTATAATAATTTCTCTAGTTGTTCCTTTCCCCTTTGTCTTTTTATTTCAAAAGCCTGAACCAATTTCCCACCAAAGCTTACCTATCTTTCACTTTTGCGCAATCCGATCAAACCTTATTCTCGCCGACGTCATGTCACCCTCTCGCCAGACGGCGAGCGGTTCTCAGTGCTCATGCATCTTCGGTGAAATCGATGGAATCACCGGCAATTATACCGGTGAATCGTTTGACCTTACATGTAATCATTGCAACGGGTCTAATTCGATAAAACCCGATCTCTCCTCTTGCTCTCCGTCTGGATCAAAATCAGATGATTCGGAGAAGCTGCGTAGAATCATCGTCGCTTCCATCAAAGCATTCTCCATAGGTACTGGAATTAAAGGTGGATTAGCTATTTTCTCAATCTTTGCTCGTTTGGCTCGACGTAGATCTTCTTCACAATCGAGGTATTGTGAAATAAAAAAAAAACGGAATTTGAATTTCTGATTTTGGAAATATTTTGCTTGATTTGTTATCTTGGAATATATCGGTTTAGGAGAACCGGTGATTTCTCGAATAGTGAAGCTATTGCCATGGGGATTAAGGAAACTTTAAGATACGGTCTGTTTTTGGGAACCTTTGCTGGTACTTTTGTCTCTGTAGATGAAGCTATTTGTTCTTTGGCAGGAGACCAAAGGCATGTCCCACTATCTTAAACTTTTTTTTTTGAGTAGTAGTTTAGATCTCTTCCGGTTTAGTGTATAGGAACATGTTTGATCAGTGTCAAGTGTTTTGTCTGAATATCAGAACTGCAAAATGGAGGGCCCTTTTTGCTGGTTTAGTGGCTGGGCCATCGATGCTTCTCACAGGACCGAACACACAACACACGAGTTTAGCTGTTTACATTTTGATGCGTGCGGCTGTTCTTGCGTCACGGTGCGGCATTAAAAGTAAACGGTTTGGTTCAATTTGCAAGCCACTTACATGGAAACATGGGGACTTGTTTCTCATGTGTCTCTCTTCTTCACAGATTTTGTATGTTATCTTTCTCCCTACAATGATTGGTCTTCTAGTGAAATGCTTTAAACATCTGGCTCAGTTGTTTATAGATTATGCAGACTAAAGAAATTCATTCTCTGATTAGTGATTATGTTATCTTTTCAGGTCTTCGTATATTTTAAAGCCAGAAAGTCTTCCTTCCTCGTACAAGTCTTTCCTTAACAAACAAGGTGGGAAGCATCTATCTATCTTACAAGGCGTTAAAGAAATCGTAAGCGCCAAACCATTCACCAATTTAAGGGCAATTGAGAAATATTACAAGTCTGTTGGAGTTGATATCAAACTAGATCCTAACATGAAAGTCCCCTGTTCGGTAAGTTTATATTGTATTCTTTTGTTCTATCAAGTGTCAATAGAAATCATTACATGCATGTTATTAAGCTTGTAGAAAAGTTTTACTCAGTACTTATGTTGTTTCTTGTAGATAATTCATGGAAACGAGTCATGTACTAAGCATGCTCTTACATTTTTCCTTCAAGCTTACAAGAGGGCATTACCTGTCTATGTACCAGTCTACTTGATTCCAGCGCTGATAGTCCATCGTCAAGATCTGCTAAAAAAGTAATAGTTTCGTTTAGCCTAGATCCATTGCTTGTTAAATGTTTTTGTGTCTTTTGATTTTATGCTTCACTTTATTAGAGTCTTTCATACTCATCTCTCAGGCAGTACTCAATACTCGGTAAGGGTCTTCTTGGGACTGCGAGATCAAGTTTGTTTCTCTCTACTTACTGCACTTCTTCCTGGTTAGAACCAAATCTTTGAAAGCTCTTCATTTCATCATAACCTATAACATAGTCAGCCTGCCGACATTTTCTTTTTTGTTTTGTTTCACTTAATGCGATTTTTTTTATCTCTATAATTGTCTTAACCAGGGCTTGGACTTGCCTGCTTTTCCGGACTTTTGAGACATGCAGCATACCGATCGTGGCCATAGCAACGGTACAAGACGAATCTATTCACAATAACATACACGTATGTAGCATTAACATTATACCTAAACCTTGCTATTCTGCAGTTTCCAACAGGCCTGGCCTTAGCAATTGAAAAGAAAAGCAGAAGGATAGAGATATCACTCTACTGCTTAGCGAGGGCAATAGAGAGCTTCTTCACATGCATGACAGATGCAGGATACATTCGATCGCCCAAGATTCTGAGAAGAGCAGATGTGGTCGTGTTCAGCGTTTCGACAGCCATTATAATGCACTGCTACGCTCAGGAAAGAGAAGTGTTTCGATCAAAATATTTGAACGTCCTAGATTGGGTTTTCGGTGTTCCTCCTTGTGAAAAACCATAGAGACATTTTTTCTTTCCTAGTATCGACTTCAGAAGGTCAAACATAAGTTACTTGTGTTTTTAAGTTTTAACGAATAGTATTGGTGGTAGAATGTTCATCTAATAGTCTGTAGGAGTTTTTGTTTCCGGTTCTGGGATATCCAATGAAACTTTTAAAGCAATATGCTAATTCTTGTGGTTAATCTCTAATATACTCCATAATCTTCATCGATAGCATATTGCATCTCCAATGAATCATGTAGACCCCCATGTGTGCCTAACCATGCTTATTTAAATATCATGTCTATGTTCAATATATTTATTAAAAAAATTTCCCAAACCGAATAGAAAAACAATTACATTGTCCATTTGCCATAAAAATTTTGGTCAGATTTAGATTTAGATTTCTTTAACCAACTTTAAAAACTATTATCAATTATTTTAAGAATCAGAAAATATGAAAAAAATCCACAAAATATATATAAATATGAGACAATCATATGAAAAACACATTAATTGAATAAGTAGTAATGTAACTCAATTTCATATTTTGATATAACGTTGATAGAAAAAATTATCTACGGTCTACGACTATATAGATTGTCTATTATGCTAACAACGAGATTATTTGTTACTAGCAAAACGTTAAATCTAGCAATAGTTATAATTCTAATATTGTAGAATAAATACGACTACCATCTAAACTATTAAAACTGAAGTACATTTGGTTCTTAGCCCTGATTTTTCTTAAATAATTACCATAGAATGCCACTGACATTTAATTTACACCTTCGCTAATTATTGTTAGGCTTTCACGTCATGTTACAATACAAGAGTGAACAACAAGCCCACTAAAATTTGCTTACCCAATAATTGTATTTGTATTTTTCAAACCAATAAAAATGTATTTCATCTTTCGTTCATCACATTTCCAAACTCTTCATAAATTGGTTTATATATATATTATCAAATCAAAAGTCTAAAATCACGTGCCAAAATATTTACTATCCATTTTTACAATAATTAACAATAAAATTCACTACCAAAATAACTATAGCAATGTAAGTGGCGAGAACATCAATAGATTGGATTATATGTGTAACATGAAATATATACAATTTTAAAAATTTTGTTTTAGTATATATTAATTGGTAATATGATTTAGAAATTTATATTTTTTAAAACATAAAAAAAATCAATGAATACATATTTTCTATCGATTAAGTTGGACATAAAATAAAAAACATAAGAATTACAAATTTTCCTATCTATTTGGTATATCTGAAACATTCGAAACTGTTAGTAGATCCACTAAATATTCCTAAAATCATTGAACATCTTACTAACTTAGAACAAGAAGCTCCTAATTTAATTTTATCACATTAATAACAATAATAACCACTTGCTAACTGGACCTTTAATTTTTTTTATTATATAGAGCTTTTTTCAACAACACGTGATCGCCCATTTTGTAGTTAATATATTTCTTATTTATCTACAACCATTAAAATATATTGGCCCTCTTTAAATATGTTATATATATATATATATTGAACCAAACTGATTTAAAAAAAATATAATGCTTAGAGTATAAACTATCCAATAATATTAATATATAACATAACCTTAGTTTTAAAAATATTATTGTGGATTTACCCAACTATATTTGAAATATAAGAATACAAAAGATGAAAGTTAGGAATTACAAGTTAAAATATTAGACTTATTCATAATTTTAAAACTATTTTAATTAGTCTAATGCTTAGACTATAAAATATTTAATAATATTAACATATAACATGATATTTGTTTAAAAATATTACTGTGAAATATAAGAATACAAAAAAATAAATGTTAGTAATCTATTATATTAAAACAAAGTCCTATTTGAAAATTACCTTGGCATATTTTTTTTTGGACTTATTGAAAAATGTTGTGACTTATCTATTAACTAACATCTATATTATTAAAAATCAAGTATAAAATTGGAATGTTTGGAAACATAGATAGTAGACTAAAGGAAGAATGTTTGGAAACACGGATAGCAGATTAAATATTTTATTCTATTTACACATTTAGTCATCTCATTTCTTTCTTATTTACAGATTTTTCCAATATCAATTAAAATAATATATTTAAATTAATTAATTTCAATGAGTTGTTATTTCTTTGTCGTAAAAAAAACAATCTCGAAATATATAGTGTATGTTATATAAAACTATCTATAAATATAGTATTAATTTATTTATTTAGTAAAATATAAAAGAATCTAAAAAAAAATTACTTAAAAAATTAAATATTTTTATAAAATTATACATTAATAAATTTCGTGATTAGTAATATAATATTATTATAAATTAATTTAACTAAGTTTTTATTATAAAACAGGAAAATAAAATTCTACACTATTTTTTTAATAAATTCTATAAATATATTCTCTATTATATAAAAATAGCAGTGTTACATTAGTTAAATATGGTAAAATTATATTAAATAGGTAAATTAACAAATTTTAAAATTTTATCTACTATTAACAAATAGTAATTAGACCATTTCAAAAATTAGTTAATATGACATATTTAATTATTTACATTAATAATAAATCAACTAAAGATTTGAATTTTATTTTTTAATTATAACAAAATCTGTTGAGAAAGAATCTAACAAAATCTTAGTTAAGAATTTAAATATTTTTATAAAATAATACATTAATAAATTTTGTAATTAGTTATATAATATTATTATAAATCAATGTTAACTAAAATTTTTTTATAAACAAGAAAATAAAAATTCTACTATTTTTTATAAATTCTATAAATAAACTCTGGATTATATGAAAATAGAAGTGTTACATGAATTAAATATGATAAAATTATATTAAATAGGTAAATTAACAAATTTTAAATTCTAAAGTTTTTCATATAAATAAATCATCATCTACTCTATTAAAATAGAGTCCTAAATTTATCTACCATAAAAGTTATCATTAACTTTTGGACTCTTTCAAGTTTGTTAAAAAAATGCATAATTTATGGACCATATCAAGTTAGTTATATATTTATCTTATTAATTAAAGTATTTTTTGTATTGTTTGGAAACACGAATAGCAGTTTAAAAAAGTTTTGTTTGAAAACATGAATAACAGTTTTTAAAAAAGTTTTGTTTGGAAACAAAGATAGTAGTGTTCTTTCCTTAATGTTTTTAGTAATATTATTAACATAAGACCCAAAATATTTCAATATGTATGATTAAACATATTCATTAAAAATAAATCGTTAACGTAAATATGTAATATACATATACATTTTATATATATATATATATATATATATATATTTTCTCAGGTTGTTATAATAACTATATTTTATATTAACTATTTTAAAGATGTTTGCTATTAATTTAAATATGTTATATACAAACATAAAATTATGGTAATTTAGACAATCATATTAATTTATTAGTTATATAATAGATCAAACAATAATACAATGTGAACAACTTCAAACATATACAAACATATATAAAATAAACACAATTATATATGTTATACATTACAATTTACGATAACACCCATACGGGTGTTAGAAATGGTCATCTAAATATCTATCGACTACAATTCGGTTTTTCTGAATGTTGGGGTTTAAAGTGATTTTACATCCGAATATTATGAATTTACGGACGGTGTCGAGTAGAATCATTCAAGGTCTGTGTAGGTTTGTAGAAACCTAAAAATATCTAAAATATGTCGGTTTATAAATATCATTAAATAATATTTTTAAAACCGTAAAAAATAAAAACTCCGCGCTTAGAAAGCGCGGGTCAAAATCTAGTTTACATTAAATATTAGTCTTATTCAGTTGTAAAAGATATTATCTTAACCTTTTTTCAAAAAGTGTTTGGTTTTAGAAAACTATTAATATTCACTATAATTGGTTATATATACAAACATATACAATATATATCTTTATATATATATTCATGCGAACAATATGAATTTTATATTTTATTCATGCGGACAATATGAATCAAATATAAAATAACTTATATAATATATCATTTTGAATTCTTTATCAATATACAATACTATATCAACAAGGCAACACTCTAAAATATAAAATATGTTAAATAATAATACTTCCGTTTCAAATTATTTGTCGTTGTAGGGTATATTTTTCGTTTTAAAATAAATGTCGTTTTATAATTTCAATGCAAAATTTAATAATTTTATATATCATTATATTTTTCTATTGGTTGAAATGTAGTTAGGTGTATATGTAATGGTTTTTTTCTTTTGAGAATATGTAAAATTAAATGTTTTTTAATGTGTATGCAAAAATCTAAAACGACAACTAAAACTTAATATGTGTAGCAATTTGAAAACAAAAACCCGCGCGGGCGCGCGGGTGAAAGTCTAGTTTTATTATTTCTGAACTATGGTAGACAAAGACAAAATGATAAATCTGCCATGAATCAATACCTTACCATAGTATAATTACTAATCTACCAAAATACTTTATCTTACCGCAGCAAATTTACAAAACACTAATTAAACTACCATTTTCTCTACATTCTACGGACAACATAATGTGTGTTCTGCCATTTTCGAAATCTAAACTATTAAAACTGAAGTACATTTGGTTTTTAGCCCTGATTTTTCCTAAATAATTACCATAGAATACCACTGACATTTAATCTACACCTTCGCTAATTATTGTTAGGCTTCCACGTCATGTTACAATACAAGAGTGAACAACAAGCCCACTAAAATTTGCTTACCCAATAATTGTATTTGTATTTTTCAAACCAATAAATTAAAATGTATTTCATCGTATTTCATCTTTCGTTCATCACATTTCCAAACTCTTCATAAATTAGTTTATATATATATTATCAAATCAAAAGTCTAAAATCACGTGACAAAATATTTACTATCCATTTTTACAATAATTAACAATAAAATTCACTACCAAAATAACGATAGCAATGTAAGTGGCGAGAACATCAATAGATTGGATAATATGTGTAACATGAAATATATACAATTTTAAAATTTTCGTTTTAGTATATATTAATTGGTAATATGATTTCAAAATTTATATTTTTTAAAACATAAAAAAATCAATGAATACATATTTTCTATCGATTAAGTTGGACATAAAATAAAAAACATAAGAATTACAAATTTTCCTATCTATTTGGTATATTTGAAACATTCGAAACTGTTAGTAGATCCACTAAATATTCCTAAAATCATTGAACATCTTACTAACTTAGAACAACAAGCTCCTAATTTAAATTTATCACATTAATAACAATAATAACTACTTGCTAACTGGACCTTTAATTTTTTTTTATTATATAGAGTTTTTTTCCAACAACACGTGATCGCCCATTTTGTAGTTAATATATTTCTTATTTATCTACAACCATTAAAATATATTGGCCCTCTTTAAATATGTTATATATATATATATATATATATATATATATATATATATATATTGAACCAAACTGATTTAAGAAAAAATATAATGCTTAGAGAATAAACTATCCAATAATATTAATATATAACATAACCTTAGTTTTAAAAATATTATTGTGGATTTACCCAACTATATTTGAAATATAAGAATACAAAAGATGAAAGTTAGGAATTTCAAGTTAAAATATTAGACTTATTCTTATTTTTAAAACTATTTTAATTAGTCTAATGCTTAGACTATAAAATATTTAATAATATTAACATATAACATGATATTTGTTTAAAAATATTACTGTGAAATATAAGAATACAAAAAAATAAAAGTTAGTAATTTACATTAAATATTAGACTTATTCAGTTGTAAAAGATATTATCTTAACCTTTTTTCAAAAAGTGTTTGGTTTTAGAAAACTATTAATATTCACTATAGTTGGTTATATATACAAACATATACAATATATATATATATATATATATATATATATTTATTTATTCATGCGAACAATATGAATTTTATATTTTATTCATGCGGACAATATGAATCAAAGATAAAATAACTTATGTAATATATCATTTTGAATTCTTTATCAAAATACAATACTATATCAACAAGGCAACACTCTAAAATAAAAAAATATGTTAAACAATAATACTTCCGTTTCAAATTATTTGTCATTGTAGGGTATATTTTTTGTTTTAAAATAAATGTCGTTTTATAATTTCAATGCAAAATTTAATAATTTTATATATCATTATATTTTTCTATTGGTTGAAATGTAGTTAGGTGTATATGTAATGGTTTTTTTCTTTTGAGAATATGTAAAATTAAATATTTTTTAATGTGTATGCAAAAACCTAAAACGATAACTAAAACTTAATCTGTGTAGCAATTTGAAAACAAAAACCTGCGCGGGTGTGCGGGTGAAAGTCTAGTTTTATTTATTTCTGAACTATGGTAGACAAAGACAAAATGACAAATCTGCCATGAATCAATACCTTACCATAGTATAATTAATAATCTACCAAAATACTTTATCTTACCGCAGCAAATTTACAAAACAATAATTAAACTACCCTTTTCTCTACATTCTACGGACAACATAATGTGTGTTCTGCCATTTTTGAAATGTATATTTTCCTTAAATATCTCCAAAATCTGTTAAGAGAATATATTGTAAATCTATTTTCCAAAATTTTCGTGTTTCCTAAGTTAATTTTTTTAAATGGAAATACAAAGAAGTAATACTTGTTGCGACAACTTTAGATAGAAACTCCAACTTGTATCCTATTGCATTTGCGGTTGTGGATTCAGAAAATAATCGTTCATGAGATTGGTTTTTCAGACAACTAAAAGTTGTTGTTCCGGACGAGCGTTCTCTTGCTTTTGTGACAGACATAAATAACTCACTTTGTAAGAGGCTTGAGAATGTGTATCCTCTTTCCCAACATGGAATTTTCGTTCACCATTTGTTGAATAATGTGATCACAGATTGCAGAGGAAAGGGAGTTGTTGGATTGATTGCAAAAGCTTTTAAAGCTTATAGATTTGTCTATTTTCAGAAGATCTTCCAAGTCGTGTGCAATATTAGTCCAATCATTGGAAACTATTTAACAAAAGCAGATGTTTCAAAGTGGGCTCTCTGTCAGTTTCCAGGCTTCAGGTATGACATCAAGACTACAAACCCGACTGAATCAATAAAATCTGCTTTGCGTTCACCAAGAAAGTATCCAGTCATTCTTTTGTTGGATAACATCAGAGAAATGCTTATCTGTTGGTTCTTCGAACGCCGCAAAAAAGCACGAAGCACTAAAAACCATTAACTATTACCATCGAGAATAAGATAGATAGACGGATTAAGAAGGGTAAAACGTTTCTTGTCCAGTCAGTTAACGAGAATCGTTTTTTGGTTAGTGAAGATACAATCGGCTGCCTGGTTGATTTTGACAGAAGAACCTGCTCATGTGGGAAATACGACTTACTGAAAATCCCATGTAGACACGTATTCAAGGCTGGTTTAACAGTTGGCTGAGCCCCATCATCAGTAACGGATGACATGTACATGACTTCCACCTGGAGAACAGCTTATCGAGAAACCATCAATCCATTAGGTGTTCCTGAGGATAGTTGGGTTGTTGCAGATAATGTTCAGAATGTTAATGTGCTACCTCTTGAATCAAGAAGAGGAGCAGGAAGAAGAAGAAAACGAAGATATGAGACAGCTGAAGACAAGATCCGTTCATCGCAAGGAGCTCAAGGAAGCAAGATGCGCAAGTGCAGTCAAGATGGCGAATTGAGACATAAAAGGAATACATTTGACAGAGCTATTTAGTCATGTCTTTGTTTTGGATTTTCTTGTTTTTCATTATGGTGTTGGTTACTTGATTTACTTGTTTTTCTTGCTTCTCGATTTTCTTGTTCTTGGATATGGTTTACTTGATTTTATGCAATCATTCCTTGATTTTCTCAATGTTATCTGTTGATTATAAGTAGTTGACCGTGAAGTGAAGCTGATTATAAACAGCCAACTATTGTAAACAAGAAGCAATCGAGTGTATATTAGTTGATCATAATTAAAACAATACTGCAAACTTAAGCGATTCTGAATACATCAAACTCAGACAACAAGCAACCAATAACTAGAACTTTCTCAGATAGTAAGAGAAGTCCATATTCCTACGAGTGCTCCTACAAGTATCATAGCCACCGTCACAACCTTTAGCTTCTGTTTTATCTCATGTGCAACTCTAGAAATCTCCAAGTTCACCTTCTCTTTGAGCTTTTCCGACATCTCATGTTCAACACTAACCATCTCGGACTTCACTTTTTCCATACATGCTTACTCCAATCATAGTTATTTCGGTACATGTCAATGATTAGATCGACCCTTTCACCATTAATCTCACCAGCTTGTACAAACTCATCTTGAACAATAACAAGTGGGAAGTTTCCGGTGGAAGTTATGGATGGAAACACAGCTCCCTACAAAACATAAACAAATAAACAAATTAAAGACACAAACAATAAGAACAATGACATCCGATCACATTAAAAAAGAAGAATCAGAACTTACAGTGGAGCTAAAATCAGACTCTTTGCTAATAATATCATCATAGGAAATCTTAGAACATCCTTTCCAGTTTCTGCATCTCATGCTCATGATGCCTTCTTCAAGTTTTTGACCCAAAAGAGTACCGATGTCTAGAATAGCCTCCATCGCCCAAATCTGAAGTGCATAGGAGAATCCATCTGTAACATAACTCTTCTTTGTCTTCACTTTGTCCCTAGCATTGATAATGGAACTCACCAGCATGTTAAAGAAATGAAGTCCCCACGGGTACTTCCTCATCTTATCAAAATCCATCATGAGCGTGATGTACTTGTGTTGTATCCACACCTTCTCATCCTTCGCCATAACCATACCAGCAATCACACACAAATACACCAATCTCAGCCTATCAACATGAGACCACGTATTACACTTCTTCGGATGCACCTTCCTGATCTGTTGTAGATATATGTTTTTTTCCTCTTAAGCAACAGACTCCAAAACCCTTTATCAGATTTCCAATTATCAATCTCCAATTCAGGCTCGTCTTCATACTTCAGACCAATGATCGCGTAGAATTCTTGCATTGAAAATCTCAGAGGCCTCCTTGAAAAATGGAACCACAACTCATGACGCTTTGCGGGCAGAAGCTGCTTACAAACCAAGGTGTGGATCACTGTCCCAGAATAGCGAAGCTTGTGAACACTAATGGCCATGACTTGAGCAAAGAGCGGATCATCCAACACATCCGAGTACTCTGCGAAAATGAACTCTTTCACCAACTGAAAGATTGTAGCTCGGCAAGTGTTGTTGATCTTAACTTGTGTTTCGGTTCTTTCTTTGAATATGCATTTTAGCAATTGATCCATTGTTGTACTTGTGAACAATGAAACAAATACACTCAAATTAGGATTAAATACACTCAAATCAAAGAGAGAAGACATGCAAAATTGTGTTTACAAGTCCTACACCAAACCTGAAACCGAAACCACATAGTTACTAGCTTTGTATATGTAAAACCCAAGCCGATAACAATCTCATGCTAGTGTAACTTATAAAGCCACTAACCCGTTGTCTCATAATACAAGTTAATTCCACGTTCATTATAAAACAAATAAATCTTGGTAACAATTTCATTCCACGTTGTCTCACACAACTCAATACGAGTTCAATATAACATCTTTAACCCGAGCTATGTCAACACAAGCCTGAAACTTCAATAGCAAAATCGGTGAAAAAAAACAAATTAAACCATAACATATGAGAAACATGAACAAGTATGAAACTTTATTAGCAAAACTGATGACAAAAATCAAGTACGAAACTTTAATAGCAAAACCGATGAAAAAAATAAAAAATAATGAAACTTTGATAACATAGACACCCAAATCATTCACAGAAACTAAATTTAAAACCCATCACACTCAGACTATGAGTAAAAAAAGACTCAAATTAAAGATACAAAGACATGCAAAAACAAAAAATCACAAGTCCATATACAAACCTGAAAATCTCGATTGTTTTGCTTGAACTAGAGATGAGAGTGTATATTGCAGAGCTGCAAGGCACGAGCTTCAGTTTCCAGCGAGGCACGAGATTCAGTGTTCGGCGATTTACTTAAGAACGAGATGCGAAGTGAGCAAGAGGTGTCTGAGACTTCGATTAAGAAGAAAAAGAACACCACTGGAGTCTTATCGGGAAGAAGGAACACCGGCGACGACGAGCTCTGACAAGCCAGTGACTTGGAATCGGCTCTTCTCTCTATCTCCAAAGGAGGGGTGGAAATTAGGGTTCGTAGAAAGCAATTGGGGATAAAACAATTTTGCCCCTTTTGTTTATTAATATATTTTTTACTTTTATGGTTTTTTAATAATTAAAATAACAAAAATCATTTAGGTTTAGATTAGGGTCTTAATTGGATTTATAGAAAAGATTATACTAATCGGACAACTTAAAATTCATATTATGGCATAAGGATAATCTACTAGTCTTTATGTTCTAAATTTACCCCTATATTTATTATGTTTAAGCTTGTTTTTTCATGTCTATACCAATACTCAATTGCATCATAACCTCATTGCTTCAATAATTCACTAAAAGGGTCAATTATTTGAATTTCTTGTGAGTGTCAGGGATTATGCCGGAATAACTCCATTGTTGCAGTTTCTAAGTATTCTCTGGTAAGACTCTTGTTGGAATTCATCAAGAAATCTGTCAAAGATTTTGTTACAATACAGAGATCTCATATTAGAAAAAAGAAATATCACTTTATGGTGTTATGGAAATTAACAGGATCATGGAAATATTATTTTCATAGAGTTGTGAGTGGGAGTATTTGAAAATACTCTTAATAAGTGTACGGAAAGGGGCGAATGACTTTATCCAACTATATTCAGCTGTTGGGGATTCGAAATGTAGCAAGAAGAGAAGCATCATTACAAGTGGAGCTGGAGACTTTGAGATGGGCAAAATGAATGCTTCAACACTCGACATGTCAAAATATTGAGACATACTACAAGGACCTGAAAAAAGCCACATGTCTGGCCACGTTTTTGCTACGGAGATGAAAGCTATCAAGATGTTACAACTTTGCTTCCTGGAGTTGAAGATCTCTTATATCCCACAAACGCCCAATGGAATTGCTGATTTTTGAGCTAGGAGTGCACGTTTCTTTTTCACGCAAACTTTGTTATTTTGGTTGTTCAATTTCGGTCTAGTTACTCAGACCACCTCAATTTTGAGTAATAGAATGACTGTTTGTGGGGTCTCTTCTCTCTCATGCAAATAAGCCGAATTGTAAGCTTGAGAGAGAGGTTATATATCTTTGTTTTTAAGATTATATTGTATTGTCCATAGACCTAGTCTTTCTAGGTGAATTCAGGGTAAACAATTGCTTGTGTCTGTCTTTTACTCATTATTTTGATCTTCATAATTCTAAAAAATTATAATTTGTAATTTATGTCGAAAAATTCATCAAAGTGTGTTAGCAAGTTTGTGTATTTGACACTCTTGCGTTTGCCAATTTTAAAGATCCTTTTTAAATCTTGTGCTTCTTTTTAAGGGTTGAGTTTGAGTTTCTGATTCATGAGCTTCTTTTATCTCATCTTCATCAATTTGAGTAGATTCTTCATGATCTTCCTCTTGTTCAGCCGGCTTATCTTGAAAAGATTCCTCTTCAGATTCTTCTTGTATTACATCTTGATTATGATTTTCTAAGCTCTTGTTCTTAAGTTGTCTCAGGTACATTTCCCCTCTCATGATCAAGATGGGATGATCATTCAGCTTTTGATGATGTTTCAGATTCTTGAGATGGAAGAGTAGTAGATTGTCCTTTTTGGGTTCTTGATCCTGAATAAGATTAATCCTAGATTTTCCAAGTTGATCCAATGATTTGTGGCTTTGTCTCAGGGTGATTGAGGGAAATCCTTATCATCCCAATCCTTCTTTTCATAATACCTTTTGATTCCACAAATTTTACTTCTCTTAACACCAAAACCTTTCATGTAAGAGGATCATAACACTTATATTTTTGAGTTGGTGAATATCCAATGAACATTCACTACAAGAAAATAAGTGGATATTGACAAACAAAATAGTCAGAAATATGTCAAGATTGCACGTTCCCTACGGCTTCCTAACGAAACAACCCGTTGGGACTATCTCGTCATGAATTGAAAATTCGTCGGGATTCATCGGACCATTCCGACGGATTTCCAACGGACAATTTTCTAATGAAAACTTTCGTAGGGAATATCCGTCGGGAAGCCGTTGGAAATTGCCGACCAACTTGGTCCGTCGGGAAATAACACTGTATATCAACCGATGAGATTTCGTCGGGAACCCGTCAAGAATTTTTGAAAATTAACAAAAATAAAATAATATATATATATTTTTAAAAAATTAAATAAAATATACCAAAATATAAATAATTTATATAAAAAACTATTTTAAAAAATATTCTAATATATATATATATTATTTTTTAATCTAAAAAATTAAACATATAAATGCTCTGTTAAGAAAATCTAAACTAAAAAGCTGTCCATGGATAATCCGTCTGAAATATGTAGGGAATTCTCGAAGGATTACCCAAAGAAGCCCTAAAAATCAGTTATCCGTTGGAAATCCCTAGAGTGTTCAGTAAGTTATAGAAATAATATCTGATTGCGTTATAAAATTTGTATACATAAGTTTATCATACTCATATACTATCAAAAACACAAACAATTTCAAAATATTATCGACGAGTTCCGTTAATTGTTTGTAAATGTAAATATAGTATTACTTTGAAGTTTATTGTTAATCAAGTTACTTTTAAGTGATGTTATTTTGAAAAGATATTGATGGTTTGTTACGTTCGATTTTTTTTTTACATTTGTCATACGACCCGATAATTTTTTGAAACAATTATCTCCTAAACTATTATACTTTCAATAGTCTAAATTAGCTTCCGTAGAGAATTCCTCATGTATTCCCGACGGAAGTCATTTTCTTAGATTCCGTCGGGAATCCGCATGTAAATTCTCAATGAATTCCGGACGAAAGTCATTTTTTAGATTTTGTAGGGAATCTATAGATAATTCCCAATGGAAGTTAATTTTTAAGATTCGGTCAGGAATCCATAGGGAATTCACCACGGATTCTTGACGGATGTCAAACTTTTTAGTTTTCTCAGAATTTCGTCCGAATTTTGTCGGTAATATCGAGGGATTTTTTCCCGTCGGGAATCGACTTGTTTTCTTGTAGTGATTGCTTTTGAGCTCTTCGCCTCAAGCTTGTTTTTCTGTTCTTCTGGTATAAAAGCATAGCAAAGACACACAAACACACAAAACTGATCTAGAGATGGATTGCTTTTATTTACTACCTCAAATGGGGAGATGTCATTAAGAATCTTGGTGGAAATCTGATTGATGAGGTAGCAAGCAGAGACAACATCATCATTCCAAAGTCTCCTTGGAACATTTGTATGAAAAATCATAGACCTTGCAACCTCCATTAAGTGCCTATTTTTTTTTCAGCAACACCATTCTGCTGTGGTGTATATGGACATCTAATTTGATGAATGATTCCTTATTGAGCAAAGTGTTGCTTGAAGGCATTGCTTGTATACTCCCCACCATTATCTGATCTAAAAATCTTGAGCTTGGCATTGAAATAGTTAGCAATATATGGTTGATTTTTTTAAAATTCCTCGAGAAACCTATCTTTATACTTAAGCAAAGTTATTCAAGTATATTTTGATTTTTCCTCAATGAAGGCGACATAGTATTCTGATTTTCTTTAGACACAAAAAGAACAGTTCAAACATTCAAATTAATAAGATTAAAGAAATTTTCATAGATTGTACTTGATCTTAGAAAAACTGTTTTGCAATGTTTACCCAAAATGCAAGCTTTACAATCATCAGTTTCAATAGAAACATTGAGAAAAATCAAGTTTAAACCTCTAACATGAGGACGACCAAGTATAGCATGCCACAAAGTACCATTATTCACTACATAAGCACAATCAAAAGAAAAAGTAAGTTCAGGAAGAGATTTGGTGTCTTCAAGCAAATACAAGTCTTCTTTTGCAACTCACTTTCCAATCAATGCTCAGGCTGTGGCTCATACAGCTCAAGCAAATTGTTCTCTTGCACATTTTCCATTGAATACCAAGTCTACATAAGCAGTCTTGATGACGGGAAAATCCCAAAATCCTTTGAAAAAACTATGGAACATAAGGTCTGGCGAGACTCGGTGGGTAATGAAACTGATGCTATAATCAGATATGATACTTTGTGTCAATCTGAATTGCCAAAATGAAAGAAGTCTGTAGCAAGAAGATGAATTTTCACCTGAGTACCTGAGCAATGTGAAGGTTGAAAGCCACAAATCAAGTCTTGTTGCAAGAGGCTTTACTCAAACTTATCGAGAAGATTATTTGGATACTTTTGCTCCAGTGGCCAAGCTTCATACCCTTTGGATTGTGCTTTCTCTTGCAATAAATCTTGAATGAGATATGTAGCAAATGGATGTGAAGAATGTCTTTCGCCAAGGTGAATTAGAACATGAATTCTATATGCATCCACCTCTTGGTCTTGAGCATTTGATTAAACCAGTGAATGTGTTAAGGTTAGAAAGGCTATCTACTGTCTCAAACAATATCCTAGAGCTTGTACAACAAGATAAGCACAACTATAAATGGAAGAGGCTTTAGGAAGTGATACAAGCCTAGGCTGACAAAAGCTTATAAAACTCTTGGTGGACAGAATATCTTCAGCAACGGATGGACAGATGGTGATGAAGCCTTTGATTGACTCTCTCAATCCTTGGGTGTGACAGACTCTCACACTCGATGGTGTTCCTGACTTGATTGAATCCATAAAGAATCCAGAACAATGGGTCTTTAGGGCAGAAACAACTCTCTCACGTAAGTAACTAAGACAACAATAACTCAAAGAAACTTTCTTTAAAGACAAAATGATTTTTGTATTAACTTTAGATTGAAAGGTGGTTCTTTAATTTTATTGACCAAGAGCTTACATAGGCTCTGGAGACAATCATTACAAAGGTAAAAATCAGAAAGAAAATCAAAGGAAATAAAAAAACTAGCCCTTTGAGAGAATAAAGGGAATTTGGCTTAAAAAGGGAAACTTGATGATCTTCTTGAATCTAGAAAGTTTGGGAAAGAAGACATGGTGTCTTGGGACTCCTAGGTTCATTGGAAATATCTTCAGAAGGTACTGGTCGTGTAAATAGATCCGTTGGTCTTTATTTATTCCAAGGGTAAAAGAGGAATATTGTTTGCTCGGAACCATTCCTCCATGTATTTTTCCCATCTGAAGTAATCTTCTGGTCCATGATTAGAGCCTGATAACATAATGTCGTTCATACTTATCATCATCTCTTCCAGCTTCACTTAAGACTTCATTCTCTTCATCAGAATCTTGCTGACTTTCTGGATCATCTTCATAACTTTCTTCAGAATAGTCTAAACTGATTTGAGAATGAGTTTCAACTTGGTGTTGTTTCTCCTGGTCAAGGTATGGTACTTCACACCATGGTTTCTTCTCCATATTCAACTCTTCACGTCCAGAGTCATAATCAAATGTATCTCCTTGTTCAGACTCTTGATTCCAAGTGTCTTCTTCATACTGATCGATTTATCCTAAATTAATCTGAGAATTAGTTTCTTCACTCAGTTGATGTTGCCATGATTCTGGCTTCTCTTCATATTCATACTCTTCAGGGAGACAATACTCTATTTCTACCTCATGATTCTCCTCTTCATGGCTCTGGTAGTGCATTTGTTCTTCTAGACTGATTTGAGATTTAGTCTCTTCCTACCATGACTTGCTTTCATGGTTATCATCTTGGTCAACTTCTTTTCTAGACCAATCAATGGGGTTGATCCCATGATGGTAAGGGTCTGGTAATTCTGCTTCTATTTCTGATTCAGTCTCATCAACAAACTCTCCTTCCTCCATACTGATTTCAGAAGCAGTTTCTTCTTCCCATGAGTTGTTGTCATATTCTTCATCTCCACTCCAAGAATGGGTCTCCTCTTCATCCCAATCAATCTCAGAGGTGTTGTAATCATGTTTTCCATCTGCTTCTTCTTTCACTTGTACCTGAAAGAGAAACAAAAAATCAACTAATCAACTAGTCAACCTTAGATTTTTCACCTCCACTCTAGGTTTGGTTCTCCTCTTCACCCCAATCAACCTATTTTTCACCTCCACTCCAAGAGTGGTTCTATTCTTCACCCCAATCAACCTCAAAGGTGTTGTAATCATTTTCTCTATCTGCTTTTTCTTTCATTTGTACCTGAAAAAGAAACAAAAAATCAACTAGTCAAGTTTTTTTATATGAAATGGTACTGGCCGAATGCAATATATATTTGGTATGAATGTCTTGGACCTACTCTAGATATACACTATGTTTTATGAATGTATGCACACGAGATTATATGAATGGAAACAAGCATAAACAAATGAAATGACATTCTTTTTATTTTATTGGTTTTCTGGATGCAAACATAAACGAATATGTAAACAATGTTATACTAACTTTTTATTTTTGTTTTTGAATGCAACAATTTGAATATGCTTTGCACGAGTTAAATCAATATTTTTATGCTTTTTTCTCTTTAGTTTGAATCCAATGCAAAAAATGGAAACACATAAAATACATATAGAATTTTTTTATTTGGTTTTCTTTTAGGAAATGAAATATGCAAGCAATTAAAATATGAAATGAAAACAACTAAGCTTATCTTTTTGACATTTTCGTGCATCTATCTAAGCAAACATCTTCTTCTTTTCTTAAGAACATCAAGAACACAAAGTCGCAACAATGGCAGAAAATAAAAACTCAAGCAAATAATAATTTTATGGGTTTTATGAATTATAAAATGAATCAAAAGAGCAACTAGAGCATGAAAAAACATTTTATAGTTTTCAATTTTATGGAAATCAAATAATAGGAATAAAAATAACAGTAAAACAATTTTTATGATTTTTATGGTTTTATAGAAAAGAACACAAAGAAATACTAAAAAGGAGATGGATAGATAAAACCTGATAGATAAGAGCTTTTGAAACTCTGATACCAGATAATACAAGCCTAGGCTGACAAAGGCTTATAAAACTCTTGGTGGACAGAATCTCTTCAGCAACGGATGGATAAATGGTGATGATGTCTTTAATTGACTCTCTCAATCCTTGGGTGTGATTGACTCAGTCCTTAGGTGTGATTGACTCTCTCAGTCAATGGTGTTCGTGACTTGATTGAATTCACAAACAAGTCAGAACCGTGGGTCTTTAGGGCAGAATCAACAGTCTCGTTAAGAAACTAAGACAAGAATAACTCAAAGAAACTTTCTTTGAAAAAACAAAATGATTTTTGTATTAACTTTATATTGAAAGGTGGTTCTTTGCAATGATCAACCAAGAGCTTATATAGGCTCTAGATAAAATGATTACAAAGGTAAAAATCAGAAAGAAAATCAAAGAGATAAAAAAACTAGCCGTTTGAGAGAATAAATGAATTTGAGCTTAAAATGGAAAACTTGATGATCTTCTTGAATCTGGAAAGTTTGGGCAAGAAGGCATGGTGTCTAAGGATGTCTAGGTTCATTAGAAATATCTTCAGAAGGTACTGTTCGTGGAAATAAAGCCGGTGGTCTTTATTTATTCCAAGGGTGAAAGAATCCAAATATGGTAGGTTGGTGTAAATGAGGATCCTCCTGATAATATGTTGGCTGGTGTATGGTGGAATGATGGAATACTCTCCTGGGCAGTTGGATTTGTATTCTGATGTATTTGATTATGTCAAAACTCTCCTGGTCACCAATGTTTGGTTTGAAGTTGATTGAACCAGTTAGCTTCCAATTGAGGATGTGTAGAACTGGTTTGCCGGTTTTGGAAATTGGATCATAACTTCATAATTTTGTGGCCATTACTCATGATATTGGGCTTCCTGTAAAGATGAGAGATACATATTCAAGAATGTGGTTGGTCTTGTTAAGGGACGCTTCATGGTTGGACTGAAATCCTCTTCTAAAGGCTAATGTTCGCATCTTGACTGGCTGGAAAACGTCTGTTTTGTAAAATACATAACTTTCTAGCCCGGGCAGATTTTCTTGTGATTTCAATTAGGATTGATGAATTGTTGAGTTTAGAATCCATGAAATTGGTCTGATGGAAAAAATCCTTATGTTTGGTGAGATATGGTTTTTTGGATGCAAGTATATCCGGATTGGCGTATTTAGCTCTCCTTAGCTTCATGCTCTCCACTCCATGTCTCATGATTCCTTCCTCTATAGTTGATGATGACTTGATGTCCTCATCAGGAAGTCCAAATTAAACCATACTCTCTTCACAATCAGGTATATTGTTCTGCTTGTTTATGTTGATGATATCATCATAACATAAAGTGACAAGGTTGGTATCCAATCTACTACAAACTTTCTTAAATATTTTTTTTATATTGAGGATTTGCTAAAGTACTTTCTTGGGATTGATATTTGTAGATCTAAAGAAGAATTATTTATGTCCTAAACAAAGTACACACTTGATTTGTTGAAAGATGCATGTAAAATTGAAGAAAAGACAGCCAAGACTCAACTTGAAGATGGATACAAAATTTTGCGTGAGGGAGAGATTGAAGACAATCAGCTATTTGAAGATCCCAAATTCTATAGAGGGATGGTTGATAATTTAATCCATCTAACTATCACGAGACCTAACATTTTCTTTGTTGTGAATCAGATGAGTCATCAGATGCAAGCTCCAAAGATGTATCATTGGAACATGGTAGACCTTGAGATATCTAAGAGGAGTTCTAGGTCAAGGGGTTTGGATGGGATGCAATGGAAGCATTGAGGTAGTTGACTACAGTGATGCCTACTAGGCTGGTGACAAAGTATATAGAAGATCAACCACATGCTATTGCACATTCATTGAAGGAAATCTAGTTACTTGGAAGAGAAAGAAGCATAATGTTGTATCTTGTTCAAGCACTGAAGCTGAGTATAGAGCAATGAGTAAGTTGTCAAATGAGTTAGTATAGATCATGGGACTTCTTAAGGATCGGGGTATTGAAACCGACACTCCCATCACCATGCATTCTGACAATCAAGATGCCATTCACATTGCTTCAAATTCAGTGCTCCATGAGAGGACCAGATACATAGAGATTGATTGCCATAAGTCAGACAATTGATAGTTAAAGGGATTATCCTTCTATGCTATACAAGGAGTTAAGATCAGCTAGAAGATATGTTCACAAAAGCAACAAGGCAAAAGACAATTGAGTCTATTCACTCAATATTATCACTCATTGATCTCTCTCGGCCATAGTCATATAATCATAAAATCTCACTCTTTTTCCCTTAATAAGGTTTTGTCCCACTGAATTTTTCTTGCTAATGTTTTTAATGATAAAGGTCTTCATGATTTCCAAGCTTAACCAGTTTTTATGTTCAAGCTTGAGGGAGAGTATTAACCTAAAAAAATGATTTAATGCATGCTCTAGGAATTGAAGCAGGTTATGGGAATTGAAACTCTCTACATGTCTCTACATGTTTAGCATTTATTGTTTTAGGAGATAATGTTCTCTGCATGTTCAATATTCAGATTAAAGGCTCCTCTTACATCTTCGTATAAATATGTTATCTCTTTTAAGTAATAAAGAATTATTCTTCTCTCTCCCCTTTTTCTCTCTCTATCAACTTCTTTCAGATCTCTCTCTCTCATTTGTTCTTCACTATTATGTCCACTTTATTCAATTATTCTAATCAAAATCTCACAACAATTATATCATCATATAATCTCGAATTTTATTATATGTTGATCAAATTATCTGCAACATATGCGATATTGACGAAAAGCTCCATGGATAATGATTCAACGATGAAGTTCTATATGAAATACTTGAATCGACAGATGGTATGCATGTAGTACACCCTCGATGGACATACTCTCTCTCTCTCTCTCTCTCTGTAGCATATGACCACAACGAACGGCATTGACTGCAATACTATATATCCTCTGATCATGAATCTAACTAGAATATACATCAAAAGATAAAGTTTATATAAACAATAGTATAAGTTTTAACTAGAAAAAAATCTCGTTGGTAAAGCATGAGAAATATGACATACTAAAAAGGGTGAAATCTTTTATTCAAACAAGAATTTCAAATAATATTTAAAATCCACTATTATTGAATTTGACATTCAATAAAGTACTCTGAATCCACTGTTATTAAAAATATTTTAAGTTGTACAATTTTAAAATTTTAAGTGATTTTAGAGTGTTTGAATGAAATTTTTTAATTAAAAAAAAACTAAAACTCAAATTTCATGGTTTTATGTAATATTTTAAGGTGGTCTAACAAAAATCACTTAACTCTTCAATTTTTTGAAATCATCGACAACCTCATTAAAAATGCAATCTACTTTAGTGTAGAAATTTTTTTGAATTTTATAAAAGTCAACTTTATTAAAAATTCTAAATCAAAAAATAAAATGATCGAAGAACATATTGTATCTTTTATTACAATTTAATTAACAAGAAATAAGACATACTGAAAAGCATGAAATCGTTACCGCTAACTATTTGTGCTATTGTTATTATTCCAATATCTGAATTCAAATTCATAATCCTTGACGAGTATTAACAAAAAAACAATATCTCTTGCGTCGACATTTTTAATTTAAATTCTTTTATCTGGTCCAAAGATTTTCTAACAAACGAAATTTAAAAGTATCATAGTTTACCGTTTATTTATTTTGCCTAATATTGTTTCAGTAAAAGTTGACCAATATACAGTTTGTTAAGGATTATCTAGATGGTTGACGATAATAGTTATCTCATTCCTTGTAGTTATCTCTGTCTTCGAGATAGTGTTTATCTAGATCTATATGACGGTCTACTCCATGTATAAATAGAGAGATATGAATGAGAATAATACACATCCTTCCACAACACGTTATCAGAACGATAGTCCCTACCCTAAAAGCCAAAAACCAAAAAAACCCTAATCTGCCACCGAACTTCAAAAAGGCCGTTCTCTCAAACCGTATGGACCCAGAAAACGTGTAATATATCAAATCAAATATCTAGACGAGAAGAATCTGTAGGTCCAGACGGTTCGTCAATCCGATCTCAGACGCGCCCTCACGACCTGTTTTAGTTCGCGCCGCCAGATCCACATAAACCTAATTCTGGCTCAACCTCAAACCGTTGTATCTCCCAAACCCCGTGGAGCCAGATGACGAGCCACATATCAATTTGAAGCTTAAGACGAGAGAAATCGGTTTCCGCAAACTTCTTGACAATCCGATCTCTGACGCGCCCACACGTTCAGCTTCAGTACACGTCGCCGACTTACCCTTTTCCTAGCCGGCGAGAAACCTTCCTCGGCGAAGCACCGTCCCATCCTCCCTCAAAATCTTCTCATACTCGCCTAAACCCTAGCTTACGTCTCCTCTCTCTCTTTTGCTATTTCTCATTCCCCTTGTTCTTGTGTTTGGCGTTTGATTTTCAGATTAAAGGAGATCTAATCCGTCCAAGCTCTAATCTCTCGGTGGTCCATTCAGAATCGTTTTTGGTGATGAAGGTAAGATCTATGAACTCTGAAAACATAGATCTAAGTAAACCTAACCCTAAACATATTTGGTTTACACCTAAAACAAAAATAAAAACCTAAGAACATAAGCCCCCAGCCGCAAACATGCAAGCCGCATGTGTTGCTTGTAAAATCCGAAAACCCTAATTTTTTTAACTTGAATTCGTTTTGCTTGCTTAATCTGATTGCTTGGTTGACTTATTTAAGTTGTTCATGATAAATATCTGAGAGATTAAAGCTGATTAAAATCGAAATTTTGGTTTTTGGTAATTGATAGAACGATTAACCCTAATTGCTTGCATATTGAAAGCGACTGCATATTATGTGTTCTTGCTTGTTTACAAATCATTTGAACTGATTATTTTTTGATAATTTTGGTTAAACCTAATCACCCTGAGAATATGTGATGGATTGCATTAGAATCATATTTTTTTAAGAATTGAAATCTGATAAACCCTAATCACATGAATATGATTTCTGAATTTGATCATCTTTGAATCCATGAACTAGGATTGATAAATTCATGCTTGAGATTGAACTTGTTTGGTTCTCTGATCTATTTGAATGTCTTGAAGTAGAAATTACTTTCTAGGCTATTTGTTTACACGTTTAGAACTTGATAAATTGTTCTTAAACCCTAGTACATGAACCGGCTGCTTGTTTTTACTAAAACCGGTTGCATATTGTTGGATCATCTTGCTTGTTTGATAAAATTCGACCATACTGAATAAGACTTGATATTTCTTACTAAAATCTAATCATTTTAAGACTGTGATCAATTGTTCCTGTTTTCTTTAAATAGAAAATACTTGTCTTGATCAAACTAAACGTGAAACCCTAATCTAACAAACTGATCAGATTTCTTGATGATGCTTGCATGAGTTTTATTTGTTTCCTCTGATTGCTTGATCATAATGAAAGTCTTAAAGACTAAGAAATCATGTGCTAGATCAAAATTTATCACTTAGGTTTCACCTTGATTTAAAAATCGGCTAAGAATATATCAAAACCCTAATTAGGTTAACCGGATGCAATTGTAGTAAAGCCTAATTTTTTTCTTCGGTTTTTGCTTGATTCATACTTGCTTGATTACATGATTCATATAGAAATATGAACTAGGTTTGATTGCATCATAAGTGAATGAAAACTTGATTGCATCTTAAAACCCTAAACCCTAATTTGGTAATCCGATTTTTATGAAATCTAAAGTATGAGATCTAAAAAAAAATGAAAATTATAATTTCATATGTCAAAAATTTGAACCCTTGGATTATGATGCCCTATATATCTCTGAAGATAATTGGTTGGAATGGGCAAATGAACACTACAATTGCCCTGAAGTCTAGAGGACTCGGGAGATGCATCATTGATGGCTACAATGCAATTGAAAGTGAAAAGAACAGAGCCATAACTATTATGCGCCTCCATCTCACTGAGGAGCTGAGAAATCAATATCAAAATATTAAGGATCCTTTCGACCTTTGGAAAGAACTAAATTCCAGATATTCAATGACATTATGGCAAAAGACCATGAATGAATGGAAGGATCTCAGATTCCAGGATTTTAAATCCGTGGACCAATACAATTCTGCTTTAATGAAAATAGCTTATAGTTTTGAACTATGTGATGAAGTGATAACATATGGGGATCTAATCTATAAAACCTACTCCACATTCCATCCAAAGGAAGTGTTGTTATCACATAAGGCTAAGAATTTCACAGCCTATAATGACCTATTGTCATATCTATTGAAAAAAACAATGGAAACAGAAAACAAAAGATATCATCAGCAGATTTGATAAGCTCCAGAAAAGATACATTGAGCAAAGAAACAGTGAGATAAGTCCTACTCTAAATGAAAAAGAGGAATCCGAGGCAGCTGCTCGCCAATATATGGAAGATATGGCCGGCTCATACACTGACCATGAGGAGTCTCAAACACTCGACCAAATGGAGTCTCAAACACTCGACCAGATGAGACCTCCTACAAATGATAAGGAGGAATCCAAGGAGCATGCATGGCAACATATGGATTGTGAGACCGGTTTATACCTAGACTAAAAATATAAGCTTTTAGACATCTTGAAATAGAAAGCTTTATGATTTTTAATTTCCTTGTCGTTTTTTTTAATTTCCTGCGGTGCTTTGTTTTAAACTCTATATTATGAAATGAATAAATTTTATTATTATTATTATTATTATTATTATTATTATTATTATTATTATTATTATTATACAAAGCACCTATTTATGAAAAAATTTCGAAAAAGTCAAAAAATATTTTGAAAAAAAAAACAAAAATTAAATCATAAAGTCTATATTATAAATATGATTCATATTTTATAAAGATGAGTACAAAAGATTAAATAGTATAGTTGCCTAGTTAAAAGAACTATGGCCAAGGCAACGCCTAAAGGGCTAGAGAGATCCAAAAGATCTATATTCACCCATGAGACCCATTGATTAAGTATAAATGATTTCCCAAATGAGAAACAATGGGTGAGAAAGGAAAAAATAGGATTCCTACGAACTATACTTATGTACTCTACTGATCTAAACTATGCTAAGGATCAGTATGTTAAGAGGCAAAAAGAGCCATGGATACCCAAATTGGTATACCCACGAAATTACACTTAATGGCATGACTGGATTAGCCATCCATGTCTAAAAATTTGATTGCTATTGCAAAGGCACCAGAGTTATCCCATAAGATCTCACGTTGTGTAACATGTACACAAGGGAAACTCATTAGGCTTTATTGTCGTAATCATCACGAAAAATAAGTATGTTCATGAGGGGAGTGATGATTAAACCCAATGATACATGACAATACAAGAAAATTCGCGTAACATGGGTTGTAACCATGTCATAAAAGGCTTAGAGATTCAGGTTCTCTTGGTGATAAATCACCCAAGTCCAGCCTAATGCTTAGGGACATTATGAATTTACATGTACAATGCAATGTATGCATCAGGCCATATAAGTGAGCATAGATATTCCCATCTCAGATTGAATACAGGTCATAAAGCCAGACATATACCATCTTGAGATTTTTATTAAACAAACCACCACAGACATATGTGCCGTCTAAGATGGAACCTCTGAAGAGGATTGAGAATATATGTTGGATAAGTATGTCTTTCTCCACGAGTATTAAAGAAACCTTGAGCCAAATATGGGTGATCAGATTGTGGCTAGGTACACGGATTGCATGATTATGAATCCCACTATCCAACATCAGAAGGAGAAAGATACAAGTTCATTCAAGGGAAAATCCAACTGATCATCTTCAAGTCATAGACAACCTTGACGTTCCGGAAGCTCAGACACCATATAGGAATGCATCATCTACAGTGGTGCATTCATCAGGGGGAGTTACATGTGTTGTACTCTTTTTCCTGTCTTGGCTTCCTTTTTTACCACATTGGGTTTTGGGTTTACCAAGAGAGGTTTTAATGAGGCAACATCCAAAGCATGTAACAATCCCTGAACCAGATGCGTCAACCAAGGGGGAGTGTTAAGGATTATCTAGATGGTTGACGATAATAGTTATCTCATTCCTTGTAGTTATCCCTGTCTTCGAGATAGTGTTTATCTAGATCTATATGACGGTCTACTCCATGTATAAATAGAGAGATTTGAATGAGAATAATACACATCCCTCCACAACACAGTTTAATTTTTTTTTACTATTTTTAAACACACCAATATGCAATAGTGGATCTTTATTTTTTTTTTAGGTTTCAGTTGGTTTTACAGAACATGCAAAAATGTAAATAATGTTAACATTTAATCAACACTGAACGTACAGAAAGATGGAATAAAATGGCTTCATTTCGTCACGAACATCCACCACCTATACACTGCATATCCGTACACCGTTCCGTAAACAACCATCCGCATAGGGTACACTCTAAACCTGCATATAATTTACAGATAATATCATATATAACAAATTAGACTATAAACAGTATATATCACATGAATAAATAAACTTAATAATTGCAGAAATATTAATTACTTGTAGACCTAATTCGTAGTACACACATTACCAATGGAACCTAAGAGATTGTGTTATTGCCTTATTAGTATATGTTTACACAGATTTATCTGTAGAGGGCAGGGAAAGGATTGAGCAATAACATAAACAAAACTTGGATCTAGAACATAATGTTTTGTCAACAATATACATTAGACGTATTTGAATTTGGATGGTACACATGCAACACAAACACAACCTTTTTGGTTGTCTGGATCTAACAACTTTAACATATATACCAAACAACTAGTATGAATATTGTAATAAGATATAACCTTGAAGGTTGTGATTTGCGGGAGAGAGCGGCGGCTCTTTCCTCGGCCGTAACAGGGTAGGTCCACCTGGAGAAACTCCGATCAAAGAAGTCCCAATCAGGTAAGACTATGCCAGCGATCAGAGAAACACCGATCCCATAAGTAACCACCGTCTTTTTTAAAGACTGTGTCCATAGCCATACCAACACCATCACCACTGCAAGACCTACCATTGACGATCTCAAAGCTGCTTCGTTTGCCATATTAAAGAAATTAAAAACAAAAGAAATTTTTCTTATTATAGGTTTAGGAGTATAGATTACTTATTTTAGAAAATAATTAGCTGAAGGTTCTTTATTAGAAGGGAACGAAAAGGATGGTAACAGAGAAACATGGAAAGAAGGTTCACAGATTATGTAGGAGAGAGTGTTTCGTTTATCTGTTTGTGTTTATATATATTGAAAGTATTTTATATCAATATATATATTGGGAAAATGCTTGGCAATCAATTCAATTGAATGCAGCCATAAATGTTGTAATGTCCCAACTGTATTTTTTGGATTTAATTTGTTTTGAGAGTCAATTTGATCGTTTTTTATCGTATCACTGGCATTTAATGAAGTAAAAGAATCATCGAACGCAAAAATAATGAGTTTCTTTCAGGAAAATAATCTAATGTTTGTGGTCAAATACAGATTTTTTTTTTGAGAAATTCTCTAAGGTATCGTTAATTTTTTATTATCATAAATACAATATACAAAAGTCAAAATGACCAAAATATTTCATAAATGGTAAAAATATTTATATTCCTATGATTAACTAACATTCCATCCATTTCTTAAAAATTGTTGTTCATTTTAATAATGATGAATTAGTGTATTAATTAAAGAGAGAAAAATATTTAGTTTGCAAACAGAGTGTAAAATAGAATTTTAAGTGATTTTTTAATATGCGTGAAAAAACTTCTAGCGACACTTTTTATGGAACATATAGAATATAAACTTCGTTTCAGATTTGAGGAATAAGGTTATGGGGTAGGGTTTAGGATTTTTAAAAATAATTAAAATTTAAAATAATAATTTTAAAGATAGATTCAAAAAGAATTTTTGGATTTCAAAATAAAATTTCAAAACAAAATTTCAAAAATATATAAAAAAAATTGAATTGATTTTTTTTTAAAAGTACAAACGTTATTATTTTTATTATTTTTTATCTTTATTTAATATGTATTTATATTGATATATCTATAAATTAAGGTAAAAAGGTCATCCATCTTTTTAATGGAACCTCTTTTAGTCATTTTCTTCAATTTGTGCTCTTTTGGTCAATTAGTTCATTGTAAAGCTTTTTGGAAGATTTGTCTTTTTTTTTGTTTTGCCATATTCCCATAAAAGTTCAACTAATTCACGGAAATCCCATTACTTACTTTTTCGCAGTTTGATGATTTTACCTAGGCATATGGCGCATCATATGATTTAAGGTGAACGGTCGATCGAGAACTTGAGGGTTCGTTGAGACGTGTTCTTAGATCGATCAAGAGTTTCTTTCGATAGCGTCTTAAGACCAACTTCTTGTTAGATGAATTTAATCGAATCTTGCAAGGAAATAAGCAATAACTTTGTTTTATAAATCAAAAGTGTCTACAAAAGTGCCAAGAGAGTTCCTTATATAGGACTCTTTAGACCGCCATTAAAATCTAAATCCTAATAAGAAAAGGAATTATCGAAACACATAAGAAAAAAGGAAATATACCTAAAACACATACGAAAAAGGAAATCTTCCTAAATGGCAACATTAGGTTGACGCCAATGTGGTAAATGCTGCTGCATCAGGACTCCCTGTTGAGAAGGTTTCGACCTTGAATCAGAACCGTCGACGCCGACAACATAACAAGAAAGGTACTTGACATTGAACACATCAGATGTGTTGATATCATGTGGAAGGCGTAAATGGTAGGCATTGTCGTTGATTCGTTCCAAACCTTCAACTGGACCAATCTTCTTTGACTTGAGTTTGTTGTAGGTACGAGCTGGTAGCCTATCGCAAGTAAGATAGACCCATACAAGATCACCAATGTCAAAAACCAGCTGAAGGTGATGCTTGTCAGCGGCCTGTTTATATCTTGAAGCGGATGCTTCCAACCGTGCGTGTGTGGTCGAATGTACCTGAGCAACGGACTCAACAAATGAAGCGGCATCGCCATGAGAACGAGTGCTATCAGGAAATGTTGTAAGGTCGACCGGACCACGTGGGATGGTACCATAGATGACTTGAAAAGGACAGAAACCTGTACTCCTATTTGTAGCATGACTATGGGCGAATTCAGCCTCCGGGAGTTTGGAGTCCCATGTACGAATGACATCACCTACAAGACACCTGAGAAGATTACCCAAAGAACGGTATGTGACCTCTGTTTTGCCCATCGGTTTGGAGATGGTAAGCAGAACTCATGTCAAGTGTAGTTCCCAAAAGTTTCCACAGGGAACACCAAAAGTGACCCAGAAACCGAGAATCACGATCAGAGACAATAGATAAATGCAGCCCATGATGCTTGTATATTTTTCGAAAGAAAAGTGAAGCAACCTGCATAGCATCGGTCATCTTCTTGCATGGAACAAAACGAACCATCTTCAAAAATCTATCAACCACCACAAAGATGGAATCAAAACCTTTTTGGGTTCGTAGAAGGCCGACCACGAAATCCATACTGATATCCGTCCATGGTTGTGTAGGAATTGGCAAAGGCATATAGAGGCCGGCGTAAGAGGCACGACCTTTTGATTGTTGACAGACGACACTACATTCCACGAACCTTCTTACATCTCGACGTAAAGACGACCAGAAATAAGAAGAGGAGACTAGATGCAAGGCATGATCGCGGCCCACATGAACTTCTCGGTGTAGTTCGAAGAGGAGGTGCAGGCGCAAGCTGCAGTCTGGAATACACAACTGATTACCACAGAAAAGGAAGTCGTCATGGATGGTATAGTCCGAAGAAGCTACACCGTCGATAACGGCTTTGTAGATCTTGCCAAAGAACGGGTCGTCATGGTAGAGGTCGGCCAAGTTACTAAAATCAGACACAGACGTATGCTGGGTAGTTAAAAGAGAATGTCAACGGCTTAACGCGTCAGAAACCCTATTAGATGCGCCGGACGTATGCTTGATGTCGAAGGTGAACTGTTGAAGGTGAGCAATCCAAGAAGCATGATGAGAGGAGATCTTACCCTGGCTACTGAGATGTTTGAGCGCATCATGGTCAGTGTAAAGAACGAACTTCTTATGAAACAAGTAATTCCTCCAATGCTTAATGGCCTGGACGATTACGTAGAATTCAATATCATATGTGGTATAACGTGAACGTGCAACCTCTGGTTTTTCACTGAGGCTATTAGACGGCCTTTCTGGCTTAGAACCACACCAATCCCTGTCTTGGACGCATCAGAATGCAACTCAAAGACCAGTGTGAAGTCTGGAAGGGTGAGGACCGGAGCAGAAAAAAGCTTAGATTTAATAACCGCGAATGCTTGATCTGCCTAAGGCATCCAGAAAGTGGCCATCACGAATGCAATCAGTGATAGGTGCCATGAGACTGCTGAATTGTGAGACAAATCATTGATAGAATGAGGCCAAACCATGGAAGCTTCGTACTTGAGTGATTGTCGTGGGAGTTGGCGATGACTGAATCGCCAAAATTTTGCTTGGATCGACCGCAAGACCTTGTGAAGATACTATATAGCCAAGGAAGTGGACGGTGGACGATCCAAACTCACATTTTTAAGTGTAGCGAAGAACAGATAATACTTCTTCAAGGTGTTGAATGTGGTCTGTGAGAGACGAACTGAAGATCAAGATGTCATCAAAATAAACCACGACAAACTTGCCTATGAACGGACGCAAAGCCTGGTTCATAACACGCATGAACGTGCTTGGGGGCGTTAGACAAACCAAAAAGCATCACCATCCATTCAAAAAGAACTTCCCGTGTTTTGAAAGCTGTTTTCCACTCATCCCCCGAATTGATTCAAATCTGATGATACCCACTTTTTAGATCAACTTTGGAGAAGATAGAGGCAGTACCAATCTCATCTAGCAAGTCGTTCAGACGGGGAATAGGGAAACGATAACGAACTATGATTTTGTTTATAGCTCGACTATCCACACACATTCTCCACGAACCAGTTTTTAGAATTTGTAGGGCTGGAACCGCACACAGAGATAGGCTTTCGCGGAGGAAACCTTTGGAAACAATTTCTTCTACTTGATGGCGTAATTCTTCATGCTCACTTTGGATCATGCAGTAATGGGAACAGTTTGGAAGGGTGGCGTTGGGAGTAGGTCAATACGATGTTGGATATCTCGTAAAGGAGAAAGTCCATCCGGAAGATCGTCGGGAAAGACATCCGAGAACTTGGAGATGATGGATGCAAAGGCAGGTGGATTTCCGGTGGGTGTTGTAGGACCTTAGGTTTGGAGACGAATGCAAACACCATACCGGCTTCATACATAGCAAAGATGAATGTTGGGAGATTAAGGTATAACACAAGTGTGGTGGTAGTGTTGGTGGCGTCTTTGGTGATGTACGGG
Organism: Moricandia arvensis; assembly: GCA_905132765.1. Taxonomy (NCBI): domain Eukaryota; kingdom Viridiplantae; phylum Streptophyta; class Magnoliopsida; order Brassicales; family Brassicaceae; genus Moricandia; species Moricandia arvensis. Next base: position 257,236 of record CAJHQP010000015.1, on the reverse strand, counting down.
GATGATGGCTGGAGGATGTACTTTCGGTTGGCGAGAGTGAAGCTGTAGGTTATTAGGTATCTGTCATGGGTAATACGGCGATCAAATTCCCAAGGCCGACCGAGGAGTAAGTGGCATGCATCCATGGGAGAAATGTTGCAGTAGACTTGATACTTGTATGATAGGCCGACATAGAAAGAAACTAACGCTCGCCGTGTGACCACGAGATCATGGTTTTGTTGTAACCATGAAAGTTTGTAGTGTGAAGGGTGAGGTTTATCTTGCTACTTGAGTTTGGTGACCGCCTCAGCTGCTATGACGTTTTCACAACTTCCAGAGTCGATTACAATGGAGCAAACACGTTCGTTTATTGTACATCTTGACTAAAAGAGTTTGTTGCGTTGGGGGAACTGTTCGTTGGCCTTTGGTGTGAAGAACGACCTGCACACCCCAAGGAGATGAACCGAATCCGGGTAAAGTTCTTCTTCCTCGTCATGTGGTTCGTCATCATCCATGGGCTCGTGATCTTTCTGGACCTCGTCCATAACTAACCCACGCCTGGTTCGGGAAGGGCACACGGACTGTCGATGGCCAGTCTCTCCACAGGAGAAATACTTGAAGCCTCAAGGTCGTGGTTGCTGATTGGGAATAACAGGGACGATTGATGTCTCAGATTTGGTCGTAGGCGAGTTGGTCGAAGGGGTTGGAGGAGTAGTTTGTCGGGGTGGCCGGGTTGTACCCCATGCTTGAAACCTGTTTCGGCTTTGAGCCTCCACTGTCCTGGCTTGTTGGTGGGCTTCAGAGATAGACTGAGGTAGAAACAAATACAAGGTAAATTGAATTTGTTGACATAGGCCACCTATGAAGCGCATGGTGAGTTTTTCTTTCGTATCACGTACTTCTACCCGATTGATCACCTTGAAAAATTCTGTTGCATATTCATCCACGGTACGAGTTCCTTGTCTAAGTTTTGAAACCTCTGGAAAATCAGCTGATCATATTTATAGGGCAAAACATTCTTGCGAATCTCTCTTTTAAGTTTATCCCATGAGACGATCTTTATTTTATCCAACCTAGATCGAGTTGTCTTGACTTGCGACTACCAAGCTGCTGCTCGATCGCGAAATAGAATTGATATAAGGGGGACACATTGATCATGTGGTGTTTGCTGGAATTCAAGGATTTCTTCCACGGTTACAAACCAATCCAATAGTTCTTCGGCCACGGTAGTACCATGAAACTTGGGGAAGTCGAGTTTGAAACTTGATTTCCAAGCTAAATTGTTGTTTTCTTCGTACGAGTCTGAATTGGAGTTGTTGGGACGTTGGCAGTTATTGCGGAGTGGAGCGAAGGGCTTGGAGTCATCGGAATCGTCGGAGTTGGTGTGCTGGTCGGCTCGACGATGGCGATGTCTAGGGTTTGGTCGTTGCGTTTTGAGTACAGCAACCGCGGCGGTGAGGTCTGTGATTTTTTGTTGAAAATCGTGGATGGATTGTTGAGTAGCTGGGATATCATCATCAGCTGGTTGTTGAGAACGATTTTTGCGAACCATCGTAGAAGGTTAGCTGGATTCGGAGAGTAGCAAAGCTCTGATACCAACCTGGCGCATCGTACAATTTAGGGTGAACGGTCGATCGAGAACTTGAGGGTTTGTTGAGACCTGTTCTTGGATCAATCAAGAGTTTCTTTCGATAGCGTCTTGAGTTGTTAGATGAATTTAATCAAATCTTGCAAGGAAATAAGCAGTAACTTTGTTTTATGAATCAATAGTTTCTACAAAAATGCTAAGAGAGTTCCTTACATATGACTCTTTAGACCGTCTTTAAAATCTAAATCCTAATAAGAAAATGAATTATCAAAACACATAAGAAAAAAGAAAGTAACTAAAACACATAAGAAAAAGGAAATCTTCCTAAATGACAAGATTAGGTTGACGTCAATGTGGATGATTCTGCATCAGCATCTTCATCAATTATTTAAGAAAATGACATTGTCTACAAAATCAAAACTCACCAATAACAACTAAAAACAAACTCTAAATGTATTAGATATTAATTTTTACATCTTTTTATATCATTTCTTACATACATAAATCATTTTTCTTGCATATCCATTCTTATTCATCCCTAAAACATAAAATTTTGGATTTAAGATTATATTTTTATTAAGGTTACTCAAGTTTGAAGATATTTAGTCAATAACGAGTGGTTATATTTCATTAAGAAGTTTTGGGTAGCTGGAGAAACTAAGAACAAACTCTCACCGAAGTATGATATTCAAAAAAAATTCAAATCGGCTTAGTGCATAGGTTTTTTTTGCTTTTGTTACAGAGAAAAGCTAGCAGATCTCTAGAAATTTTTTCTAATATAAAGTTTGTTTTGCAATCGATCAAAATTTTTAAGAAATATAACTTTTCACAAAAAACATTTGGAGAAATTTGTTGTGAGTGGGCATCTTGAGAATAATTTTTATTAACACATAAAGTCTCCGAAGTGTTACAAAAATTCTTCTAAGGCCAGTCTACTCTATTTTAATTATGTAAAACCTTTGGTTTTGAGACAAAATCTTGGGAAGCTTTCTCATAGAAGAATTTTCTATAAGTTATCTCCTATAAACCCAAACTTGGTCAATTTTAGAAGTAAGACTTTTTACGATATTTCAGAGATTTTATGTAACAGTAAGAAGATTTCTGCAGAAGTCTACTCACAACAAACTTCTTAAGAAGTCTTCGATAAAAAGTCAAATTTCTGCAAAATTTTTATCAATTGCAAACTTAACATGAATATCAGAAAAAACTTCTGGAAAAAAACTTTTCCAAAAATAAAAAAATAACCAAATAATTTACAAATAACCTAAAATGGAATCTTCAAGAGAAGTTTGTTGTGAGTAGACTTCTCAAGAATTCTTCTCCATTAATATTATTTAATTTACGTTTCCCTCAAATTTAAAATGAAATTTGAAGATTTTGATGTTCATTCAGGTGTATTTATTAGTTTTGAACCTCCTCAATGAATTTTATAACTTTAATTGTATATAATGATGAGGTTAGCAATATTGTTTTTTATTTATGTGTCTAACCAATGAGAATAAACTTATCAAGAAGTCTGCTTAGATAAGTTTTTTAAGATGATGTTTTATGTTTGTTTATGTGCTATGATAGCACTTTTTGCAGATTGGCTCTGTTAAAAAAGTTTACTATATAAGTTTTTTTGCAGAATTTTTGTTGTTAAAACTTACGATTTCAAATGTTTAAACTTATGTAAACTTTTTTTGTGTTTGAACTTAAATGATATAAAAGTGTCATATTCTTGAACTTAGTTATGTTGAATTTGTGTCAAGTGTTATTTTCCTAATAAACTTGTGCGTAATGGTTACATAAGTTACCTATAATAATTCACATTCTTCATAATGACTAGAATAAAACACACAAACTAGAAAAAAAAATGTGACCAAAAGTCTTAAATACGCAATCAGTAAATAGAGCTAAACTAACTATAACTTATTTTATAATATAAAGTTTTTATTAAATACTCTAGAAAAGATAGAAGTTTTTGTTGACCAAAAAAGGTAAAAGCTGTAAAAAACACTCCCTCACGACAACACTCTCTCTTGTGACCCCAATGACGTACCTAAATTCCTAAATTGTGAAATCCTCAAACTCTAGATTCTCAGCACTTTACGCTAACATGATTCCTTATCGTTTCGGTCATGTTAGCACTCTACTCTACCACTAAAATCTTCGATTCATATAGGGGGAAGTGAATCTGAAACCCAGTCGACGAACTCAAAATCCCCTTTCTGAAATTCTTAGCTTTGTCAAGGCTTTCATTACTTATTCCCATTGATTTCCACACTCCTACACCCCCATCTCCGCTTCAATTCATTTAATTCACCTATTCGTGCAATCAAAAGTTAGTCTCTGTCGTTCGTTTTTTTTTGTAATTTTGGGTATCAAAGAATTTGATTGTCTACATCAAATAGTTGATATGTTTTTTCGTCTATACATATGTCTTTATCAGTTTGGGTATTGTTAAATTGGATATAAAAATTATCTGAATCATTTGTATGTTTCTGAAAAATCAATTTTTGTATTGCTTACTACATTGTACATTTTTTTCAGAGATATGACAACATCAAACTGTTCAAAAACATATCCAACAAGACTTTATGAAGAGGGGAAATATCTATTGCAACATCGAAGCATGAATCATAATTGTCACTTGGCTAGTTTGCAGATGGTGGAGGAAGCAGTTGGATTAGATGTGTGGGAGTCCATTAAAACATCTTATGTTGGAGTAATTCTAAGGTTGAAAGAGATGAACTATACATGGTCACCGAAGGCTGTTCACTATTTACTGACAAACCAACTAGTGATTAATAATATCCATGAGGTATGGTCTTTTACAGAAGGCCAACAATTAGGTTATCATTTTTTGAGGTTGTTGAAATTACATGTTTAAATTGTGACCCTTTGGACACAAATCATAAGGTGGAGGTTGATCATAAGCCATTTTGGAAAGAGATTGGTGTGTCTCCTTCACATGGTGCTATGCTTTTTGAGTTGCGCTTGTTGTTCACTGACATTATAAAATTGGTCGTTTGAATTTAGAAGAATGATTAGTTTACTATGTGTCTTATCTAATAGAGTATTTGACATCTCTCATGGTAGTAAAATTTTATTGTAAGAAGCAAAGAAAGTCCTAGACGCAGAAGCATTTGACAGATATCCTTGGGGCGTGTCAGATTATCTAGCCTGGTTAGCTCAGTTAAAGTTGTTTCATATGAAGGAAGGAACAGGTATACACTTCGCGGATGCGTACATGTTCTCCTCATCATGGTGTATGAGTCAATACTTGGTATTGGAATTGAATATGAGAATTATATTGAGGATAAATAAGTTTCTCTTCTTTCTTGGTCTGTTGCAATATAAATTGGGATTAGTTTTATAAAAGAACAGAAAATACTCCATCAGAAAATCTTTGTATTATTGTTAAAATATATTAAAAGACATCACTTGACATTAATTTATTACTAATATTTTTTTTGCATTACTTGATTGGTGGGTACGTGTCAGACATTTCATTGTCAAGCCAAGAGCCAACATATATCCTCAATGGAATGTGGAAAAGGTTGATGATGATCTTCACAACTTGATTACAAATATTCTACATGTGCATCTGGATGATATGTATTGGACTTTGAAGGAACGTAATGCACCAGTAGCAAACAAAGAGAAAATGAAATTAGTGAGTGAAGAAGAAAAGTGTATGAAGAAAAAGTCCGTGAGTATATTACCTTTTGTTTTACGTATATGTATTATGTTATTGCTGAGTTTGTTTAGTGTCTTTTAGGAGGCATGTGAATCCAACGTTAACTCATTTGGAGATGATACATTCCGTAATCGATGAATGGAAGCAATGAACACATAGACTACAAAAGTTGGAAGTATGATCACAGTTGTTGCTGAGAAGGTGTTGACTGCTGTAGATGCATCCATTGGCGTGAAAGTTAATACAAGGTTTGGTCAAGCTGGGCTGGTATTTGGGAAGAAAATCTCCACATTAGAAGAAAAAATTGCTAAACTAAGATAATAGATTGAAGCTACTGCCCCCAACATGATGCAAACTTCAATGTAAACCATGAAGATGAAGTCAACAGTAATGACCCGATTAGTAAATTGCTTCAAATCTATCTTGTTATTGTTACTTAATCTTCAATTTTAATCTTCATATTTAACTCGTTATTTTTTTATATTCCGAAATTAGTCATGGATGGTCCAAGTCAAGGCACCATGACAATTTGATGCAGCAGTCCAATGTGTGGTTAGGAAGAAAGCCAAAAATCATGAGGTCAAGCAAGATTTAAAGGTCATCTATCCTATTATACTTAACCGTGAGGGTGAGAAGGTTGTTGGAAAAATAAAGTAAAAAAGTATTGGAGAATTGAAAAGAGTAAAGAATGAGAAGACTGAAGGTCTACATCTAGAGATTCTGCTGCAACATGGTCTAATTCAGAGGACAAGGAAAGATATGGTAAACTAGATGTCACTTTAGACCAGTTGGCAGCATCCTTGTTAGATGCACCTTTGCAGAAACACAAGCCACTACTGACAAAGACTCAAGTGTATCCATGTAGGGAACTCATCTGTGAGGAGAATCATAACAAGTGAATCTATATCAAGACCCTACTATGATCCTTTAGATAAAGTTGACAAACCCATATTGAAGAAGGTACTGGATTTTTTGCGAAGTAATGCTAAGTGTGATGATGATATATACTTATTTGTATACATAATTCATTACTATTAAGCTAACTTTAGTTTATCTTTTATTCATTTCAGAAATGATGAAGATGTAGGAACGTCCAATTCATAAACTCATGTTGTCTTGTGTATTTGCATGATTTTAACCATTATTTTTTGTATATATTGATCATTTAGATTACCATTTAGACATCAATAGCTTGCATTTTCATGCATATTTCTTTATTAGGTGTTGGAGTACCATATGGAGGTGTTTGGAGCATTCTTAGGTCAAAAGAAGTGAAGATCGAGCCTTGGGACAATAAGCCAAAGAACTGGGTCGACCGCGGGTCACAACTGCGGGTGAACACAACCCATAGAATGCAGCCAGGATGTCGAGTCAGCCCAGGACAAACCACGGATGTCGAGCATGGGCAACACTGGTCCGCGGTTTATAGGCAGGGTGGACGGATAGAAAATTGACGAACACGGACGTGCCAACGCGGGTACTGGTCCATGGTTTACAGGCAGGGTAGACGGATGGAAAATGGACGAATGTGGACAGCCAACGTGGGCGTCTCCAGTTCATTGTTTACATGCAGCGTGGACGAGTCGAGGAAGATGATGAGCGCGGATGATGTTAGCGGGTGAAGCAGTCCGTGTTTGGCATCCAGACCAAATTTTATCCTTTTGTTTTTGGGCCGACATGGGAATTTTGGGCCGAACCGGTTTGAGTTTTAATCTATTATAAATACATTCTTGACCTAAAGTTGGGACATATCTTATGCTCCCTAAACAAATTGATATTTTGAGGAAAGTTTGAATATTTAGTAATCTAATCTTTCTCTCTTGAGTTATTTGAGTTCATTTCATCTTCTTAACATGATTCGTCTTGAATATATCATGGGTTTAAGGTTAAAAAATTTGAATAGTGAGTAGACTCATTTTGGATTCATGGTTTAGGGTGATTAAGTGAAGATGTAGGCCATTTAGCTGTAGATCTATCTATTTCCTTTCTTGTTGAGAGTTCTTAATGCTAGTTTAGTCTTGATCACTCTAAACTAAAGACATTTGATGTTAGGGAATCTTAGATAGTTAATAGACTTGATCTTAATGATTGCTTGATTGAATTCAACCAATGAAAATTGATGTTTGATAATTGAAAGCAAATGAACATTTATCTTGGAAGAGAACTTGTTTATGATTCTTGTCTAGACTTAAGGAAACACATTGACTGAAAGCTAGCCACCCTAGAGTGGATCTTAGTCACTTGAAGCCAAATGCCTAATCCCATGAGTACTGTTTTATCTATTGATTAAAAGTTTGTTACTTTATTGCTTAGAGTCTTATTTACTTGATTTACATCACTCACTACCTTGATTGCACTTAGATTAAGCAACTACTTGTATTCGCATTGCTTCAAAATGACTTAAGATTTGATTGACATCTTTGTATACTCCTTTAACAAATTTTGCACCGTTGCCCGGGATCGAACCAAGGTCACCCTTGTGACAGGCGGGAATACTTACCATTATATGCTTCTATACTCAATCCTAAACATGTAAATGATGCAACTAAATGCTTATTTTTGTGATTTTTGAAAATTTTCAATTTTTTTGGTGTTTTCTATGCAATAACTATTCACAATGCATGAACCAAAATTTTGAAATTCATCAAAATAAACATGATTAGATACTTGGCACCTTCCTCCAAACTTAAATAACACAGTCTATGTATGACTAAAAGAAAGGGAGATACCGAAAATATGACAAAACCAAATGGTATCTACAATGAAAGCTTGGAGTAGTACCTTAGGTGGAGAATGGTATATAGTAGTGGGTTTCTAGAGTTGGTGCAATGAGCTGGCATGATTTATAGCGACTAGAGGAGGCTGCTGCGGGATGTCTAGCATAAGGCTCGGGTGCTTCACCGCCGTTCTTCTCTCCTCTAGTGCTAGAATCAACCTATAAACCTCAATCACACTTATTAAACAACCTAAAGAGAAAGAAATAACAAGAGTATACAAGGATAACATGAGACTTTCTCCCAAGTAAGCTTGTTTTAAGTCACTAGCTTGACTACCTTTTCACTTGGCTAGTGAGTAAGAGGATCATTCCCACCTTCAAGAGTGATGGTGAGGAATTGATATAGAAGATCTTGAATATGGATTGGATCATCTTGATTTGAGGATTTATGATGACCGTTGCACTTGTGAATGGTCTAGACCCTCCCTTGCACTTGATCTTGTACTCAATATATCTATCCTTGAGCTTCATCATGTGAACACTGCGAGTTTGTAGCATTTTATCAGGAGGTGGATGGCGAGGTTCTTTCATCTTCTTCTTATTGTCATCAGCAGTCTTTGTGGCTATACTAACCTCCTCTTTTTTAGCACTTTTCAAGTTCTCATCACAAATCTCTTTAGAGGACTCTCTATGAAGACCTTATTTCCCAATAAGAAACACTTTATCCTTCATCTTCTCAATGGGAAGTTTTCCACAAGTGATGGTTTCAAAATATTTAACATTCATCATTAAATACTTTATTGGGTAGGAGATAACTTGGTTGACATTGTGTAAAATCACCCTCTTGTTAGGGAAATCAATACATGTACCCACAGTAGCAAGGAAGGGTGTGCCTAAGATCAATGGTATTCTCCTCTTGGTTATCATATCCAAAACAGTTAGGTCTATGGAAATGTGCAAGCTCCATTCTTCAAAAGAAAATTCTTAAGGAGACCAATTGGGGTAGTAGAAGAAGAATTCTCCAAACATGAGTGATGAAGTGTTATAGTATCTATGTTCTTAATCCCCAATCTTTTCACCATTTCTAATGAGATCACTTTCACATTTTCACCAGAATCAACAAGAGCATCATCAAGTCTGAATTCACCAATAGAGCAAGGTAATGTGAACCTCCCTTGGTCTTCAAGTTTAGGAAGAGACTTTGGTGGGAATTGTGGATCAAGCCTCGCAGTGGAGATATCTAGAAGCTCTGTTACTTCTTCTTTGTGAGCTAGAATGTCCTTGATGAGAATCATTTGGACATGAGAATCATGTATATTTGAGATCTCTAAAAGCTTGACTCCTACCTCACTCATGTTAACTTGAAGATCACTTTCTTTTGAGATTTAGTGAGGAACCTTTTTGGAAATGGGAGCTTATCATAAGGTGATTGCTCAACCTTCTTCAATTTCTGAACATATTTCCTATTAAACGTTTCTCAGACTTGTGTCCAACTAGCTTCGCGAGCTTTTCCTTAACCTCCTTTAGAGCTTGTATCTCAACCCTTTCCACAACCTTTTGTTCAGCCTTCTCCACAATTTGTTATTTAACTGTGGAAACAATCTTTGTTTCATACAAGAGTCTTTCAATCTCATCCACCTCCTTCTCATGATCACTAAATTCAGTCTCTAGAGAGGATAGCTCGCAATACTATTTGGGGTGCTGCTCTGATTTCCCTGGTAGAGATCTAATTGGGGGCTTGGAGGCTGAACTCATTGAGGCAAGCTGGTTCTCCAAAGCCTTAAATTTAGAAGCAAGGTGTGAGAATTTGTTGTTGAGGTCATTGTAGTTCCCATCAACTTTTGTTTGGAGGTTCTTCAATTAATCTGAAAATTTCTTTGCACTTGTAGTTTGAGACTCCAAGATATGTTTCAACATAGTATCAGTGCTACTCTCTTTAGGAGCATAGGTAGAAGAACCTGCTTGACCGTGAGATGAATGGTAGCTGGTTTTGAGTTGGTAGCCGATATGTTTCAACATAGTATCAGTGTTACTCTCTCTAGGAGCATAGGTAGAAGAACCGGCTTGACCACTGAGATGAATGGTGGCTGGTTTTGGGTTGGTAGCCACTTTGTTGGTTTTTTAAGAATGACTTTTGCTGGTAGTTGTTTTTATATTGAAAGTTTGGCTCGTACTTGTACCATGTGCCATCAGCATTAATGAAGCACATCTCTTATTGACCCTCCAAACCATCAACCTCAGTAGACTGTTGCTTCTTTTTCTCACCAAAAAAGTTAACATGCCCTTGTTGCACTCTATCCGAGAGAATAAGGCTAGCTTATCCTTGAAAGCTTTGAGCTATTTCCTAGTGTGCATATCATCACTCACAGCTCCTCGGGTTTGTCTATCACATTCATCATTGTAGGTTGAATCGCTCTGAGCCAGATTTTGTACAAGTTCCATACCATCTTGCTCGGTTCACCCTAAGAATAAACCATTACTAGCAGTATCAAGCATGCTTCTAAACTTAGGCTAACCACCCCTTTAGAATGTACTGAGCAAAATTTCATTTGTAAACCCATGGTGAGGGCATTGTGATATGTATCCTTTAAACCTTTCCCATGCTTCTCCAAAACTCTCAAGATTCTTCTGTTGAGCCCGAAGATTTCATTCTTATTATTTGATATCCTTGAAGTAGAGAAGAACTTTGTGAGGAAAGCTCTCTTATACTCATCCCATTTAGTGGTAGATTCTCTTGGAAGGTTCTTATCCCATGTATGAGCTTTATCTCCCAAAGAGAATGGAACCAAAGTAAGCTTGAAAGCATCTTCAAAGATGCCATTGATCTTCACCGTTCCACAGTACTTGTCAAAGTTATCCAAGTGATCTTGAGGATCCTCCAAAGCAAGACCATGGTATTTGTTGCTCTGGATCATGTAAATCAAGCTGGACTTGATTTCGAAGTTGTTACTCTCCACAGATGGTGCTGTTATTCTACTCCTATTCCCAAGAATACTACGCTCATCAAAGGTACCAATCACTCAAACTTGGCGTTGTGGATGTTGTGGCCTAAGGTTTGCAGCTCCTTGACGATTGCATGCTAGAGAAACTTCTATAAGAAATCCTTGGCATTTCTCTACGGATATCAGCTCCATAGAAACCTTCTTGTTCAGTCTGATCCTGATTCTGTTCCATCTCAAGCCCCAATCTATCTAAGTTGGCTTGTCTTTCTTCTTCTCTTCTCTTTTTTCCAACTCTCTCTCTCTAAAGCGTTGATGTCTTCAACTCTTCGAACAAGGTTTTTTGGATGATAGGTGCATGAAATTGAGGAGTATAGGACCAACGAACCTTGTTCCAAGAGTTGAAGACATCAACTCACTTCTATATAGGGCTGATAACTCCAAGAAAAAATGGGAAACACTTGAATTCGGGTGGCTAACACATTATGTAAGTTTCTCATCTCTTCTTGTATCAACATGAACAAAATGTTTTCCACTCTTTTATTAGTGTTGACGTTTTGAATGTGGAACAATCTTCTGTTGACAGGAAATGGCATCTCCAATGCATATGCTGCATAAAAGATCTATGAGGGAGCCTTAACCATGCTCATTTTCAAGGATTACATTTCTTGACCACTAGTTTGTCAATACGTGGGTCAGGGACTATGATATACTATGGATTTTACCTGTTTTAAACCATAGTATATGTGCTTTTAGATACTATTATATATGTTTGGAGTCTATTTTAGAGTCTTTTCAGGTCTAGGTATGTTTTGGAGGAATGTGGAGATTATGGAGCTTTCTGGAGCTAAAAAAGTGAAAAACTCGTAGCTGTTGAAGAATCAGAAGTTAGAATCGAGATTTAGGAAGTGTGTAGATCGACAACACCTTGTTGGTATCGATCGACCATGATGCGAGCGAATGAGCCGACTTGTTCGTGACCGACTTGAAGCCCCAAAAGGCCCACATACTTACAAGACTACCCCTGGCCGACCTAATACCTATTATTTATGTGATTTGCCATATGCTAGGCAAAAACACAATCTTTTCTATTCTTTTTACCACAACATATTATTTTAGGGATTTTAGTAGTTTTGGAGGGAAGATCAAGATTCCTTCAGAGATTTGTATTGGAAATCTATTAATTCTTAACCTTATTCTATTTATGCTTTTCTTGATCATGTCTGAGTAGTTCTCTTCGTTAGTTTTAGGGTTTTATTAGGGTTTATATGTATTGCTACACATAGAAATGGTAGGGTGAATCCAGAAGGATCGTTCACCAGAATTGATCTCATTTCTTGTCCTCTAGATTATATAACTAGAACCCTAAACTTATGATATAGATAAATACGACAATAAGATCTATACATGGAAAAAATTATGTTGAGCTAGATTGTTAGATACATGCGAAAGCTGGTCTAGATTAACTTAGTGAACATATCGATTAGGGTGATAATTCTTGTTTAAGGTAGTATCGATCAACACTCTTACCATAGTATCGATCGACACTCGTTCCTTGCTCGCAGATCGACCGCTGGACAAAGACTTAGTCATCTGATTAGATTTGAAGCCATAAATGTAGATCTTTCTTTAGTATTCTAGTTCTAGGACGGTTTACTACACACCCTAAGAACTTATATTACAATACTATAACCTGACCCTAGATCTAGCTATTCATTCTCATAAGTTTAAAAACCAATTCTCAATTAATCTCTATTGTTTACTGTCTTACAATTACTTTTCTAGCTTAATCTTAATATTTATAAGTATATTGTGTCCAATGTTCTTAGTGGATTCGATCTCTAAGTACTACAACTGATCCTATTATTTGAGAGAGTACAGTTACTCATAGGGTAATTTGAGTGATACCAAATTTGGCACCATTGCAGGGGAACAATGGATTCACCATTAGATTTAATAGATAGATTTCATCTAAGATTTTATTTTATATTACTTATGAAACATAAATTTTTTTCTTTGTCTTTTAGGTGCATGCCCAACAATACTAGAAGCAACATGGAAAAATATCTATTATTCTCAGACCCTTCTTTGTTAGAACGCACGACATCAGTAAACAACAACACTCTTTCGTTGATAGATACTACTTGTAAGGGAGAAACGATTGACAGTAGTGCACCTTCGTCGATCGACACTAGCCCGCGATCAAGCAACATGGTGGCAACTCATATACTAACGACGGATGAGAACAAAGTCCTGCATGACCAAGATGGTCATCTGCATAATGCAGCAGAACAAAGATTGGATGATCAGGGGGTTGTAATCCTTGAACCAGAGGAAGCTGCTAGAGAAGCTGCTGCACCTCTAGCTGGGGCTGCTTGCACCAGAAAGTTTGCTGACTAAAACCGTATCAATACTACGCCAACAAATTTTCAATTCGTTCTCCTACTTTCCATGGGAACTATTTCGAGCTGAATTCTGCATAATTTACACTCGTGGGACATACACCTTATCATGGTCACCCTCATGAGTATCCGATGAACCATCTTGAGATGTTTGAGGACTTAGTTTATGGTACCACAGCCAACTGAGTCCCTGAGGACTATCTTCTATGTAATCTAATCCATGATTTGAATTGATGTCCTTTCATTGATTCCTCCCAAGTACTCACTTGCTGGAGATACTTCATATTGGATTAATCATTTACCACCAGGATCTCTTACATCCTAGGAAGATATCATGAACGCCTTCCTACATAATTTCCTTGATGATTAAAGCATCTGAAGACTTGAGGAACAAAATTGCTACATGCACATAGGAGCTTGCAGAATTATTCAAGATCTCCTGGATCAGACTTTCCACACCATTGATTCAACGACGTGCATCTACTTAGTACTTTCTTCAGAGCCATCTTTGTGGTTTACCAGATGGCTCTAGAAACTGCTAGTGATGGGAATTTCACACTAGGAATCCATAAGAGGCTGTGAGACTTATTGAGAACTTTGCCTCTAGCAATAGCACCAAGAACACTGTTTTGGAGAGGAAGATTTTTGCTGATATCCTTGGTAAGGAGTAGATGAATGAAGTTAAGGCCAAGCTTTACAATTTCACAAGCTTCTTAAGAAGCAGATGATTTTTCCAGAAGATGTAGAGGCTGTTGATACCGCAAATTACAAGGGCGATGAAGAGGATGTGAACTACATCAGTGGTACTAGTTTTCGGAAATATGGGAATTAGAGTGGAAACATGAACTCCTATGGCACTTGTCAGAGGGGTTACTACAACTAGAGTTCAAAGCACCAGAGATATTACAGAAGTAACAAGAACTATGGAGCTTCCTTCCTTCCTGAATCTTCCACCAACAACTCAAGGAAGCAAGATAGAGAGTATGACTGATCGAGTTCTTGAGAGTCAGGAAAAGTTGACAGTGGATTGCAATGGGAAGGTAGATGCTGTATACACCAACATGAATGACAAGTTCGAAGCTCTCAGCACCCATGTGACGAAATTATAGACTCAAGTGGATTGGACCAGTGAAGCTGCTAGAAGGCATGAATCACTGATAAAAGGAAAAGGAGAGCCTGGACGCATACATCACATAAATGCACTGATAGATGATGATTTCTGGCTAGTGCTGAAGGAGAAGAAACTCCAAGAAGGAGACTTTCATTTTGACAGTTCTATGTCCTTCAACGGTTCTCATTTATGTCGATGGACACCCGAGACAAAATATTGTTCAACATCTGAGGCATATTGGCGATAAACATCAGAGGCCGAGCACCGATCGACACCCCATGCTGAGTCCGTAGGATATTGTGAAATGACAAGATCGACACCCACACATGTTCGTCGATCGACACTCACCGGTTACCTAACGATTGCGATTGCCAAGTATTGATGTAGAACATCTGAATGCTTCAAGACACTCATCTAAGATATCAAAAAACGTACAGGGGACACTGACCCGCAACATGAAGATTCACTAGAGCCTATTATCATTGACCAGGCTACAAAGGAACAAGCTTCTAAGAGAAAGAAGAACAAGTTTCCTAAGTATCTAAGAAGAAAAGCTAATGAGAAAGAACTGGATAATTTCACCAAAAGGATGACGAGGATTCCTATGAGAATACCATTCGATGAAGCTTATTGGCCCCACCTGTTATAGAGGTATTTCAGAAAGAGTAAAGAGACAGACGAGGACATTGACCGTATGTTCCATCAGATCAGAGACAATCTGAAGAAGATGATTACACTGAAGAAGAAGTGTGATCCTGGGAAGTTTGTGGTTCCTTGCATGATTGGAGATCACATCTATCCTAATACCCTCTGCGATACATGTTCTTCAGCCAGCATTATGCCATGGTCTATCTCTGAGCAGCTGAGTCTATATATAGAATCTTCTAGCAATTCAATCACTTTTGTGGATTGCTTCAAGGTAAATTCATGAGGGATTGTTAGAAACCTTCAGGTACGTATCTGCAATGCCCTAGTTCCAGTAGATTTTCATGTTATGGATATTCAAATAGACTTGAATTCTTCTCTATTACTTGGGAGAGCCTTCATGGATATGTAGGAGCTATTTGTGACATGAAGAAAAACATGCTATATCTCTCACTCATTAGTGAGACTGATTTCTATGACCCTGTCCAAGTGGTAAAGGGAAACACGCCCTATATTGAGAGAGGAGATGATCCAGGGTTTGTGGCAGTTTTTTATTTTGATTTTGGAGAAGTGTATAAAGATGATGGACAAACGTCGATTGACACCCAACCAGAAGCATCGATCGACAGTCCTGCAATTCCAGAATACCGAGAAGATTTTCGGTTGAAACCACAATTCCACCTAAGGTAATAGTCAGCGTAGTAGCACCAAATGAGAATGGAGTGTACAAAGATGAAGAGGGCAATGCACGTGCTGACGATGGAAGGATCATCAAAGTTTCAAAAGAGGATATGAGAGTAATACTTGAGATGGTAGATAGTAAGAGAGGTTGTTATTTGAGTCTACCAGAGTATGATGGATGTTTCCAGCTGCCTAGAGTCCACCTTACACCTCTATATCGGCCAGCACCTAAGATTTACTGAAGAGAAGAAACTTGAAGAGATGAAAATTGACATCTACAGAGCTCAAGAGAGCATGTTTGATGAGTTCTACAAGAAGGCTGATGCAATCTACTATCCTCTCAATAACAACATTGGATGGATCAGCAAATGTATGGAAGACTACAGCTGTATGTGGATTACAAACATCATATTATCCAGAGACAGTAGGAGCAAAGAACCAAAGGAGAATAAGCCATAAGAGCTTTGTAGGCACCTAGTTCGATCGAGATGAGCAGAGAAGATGTGCATACTTGTTTTCTAACAAGTGTTCAGTTACCTCCATACTAGTCCAAAACATCAGAACGTCAAGCTATAGACGTAAACAAGCGCTTGATGGAATCAACCCATTGAGTAAGTTTTAAATTAGTTTTTTTTTATTTTCGTTTTTACTGATTACTTTTGTGTTTAGTTTATTGCAGGTAAAAAGGAAAAGAAAAAAGACCTGAGGAAACGTAATTGCACAGAGAACCGACCAACACTTACCAGACTACAAGAAGTATGACCTTAAGACGGCGGGGTTAACAAATTGTTAAAAGAACGCTTTCAATTGAAATTACTCAGCAGAGTTTTCCAACAACAAAAGTGATTGATGGGTGTGGATTGATTGTATCTTTTCCACTTGATAAATGGTAACCATTGGATGGATTTAGATATGGATATGTTGAATCAAAATATCCGTGTTTAGGACATCATACATTTTTTTTTTCGCGGAGCAACAAAGATTTTATAGAAGAGTATATTAGATGGTTTCTTTATTGCTGAATGAAATGGTTCCAGCAAAGCTGGAAGAAGAGTTCACAACAGTTCAAGATTTCAAGACTTAAAAGGGTGCCCCAGAATGATGACACTGGAGTTAGTTGTGTTTACACTCTGAAAGTATATAGATTGCAAGGAGATTGGCTCTGGTTTTGAAGGACTTTCTGAACAATTCATTCAAGCAATGCATATTAAGTTAGCTGTTGTGTTCTATGATGAGCAACACATAAGCCTCCACTTTAAGTTATACAATCATAGTCTTAGTAAATGATTTAAAATGAATACAATTGTAATGCCCCAACCGCCAACGGCTTATGTGCCTCCCACACCAGCTCACTCGGCTAATGGATCACATTCTGTGCGACAGGTAGTGCATTATTTATTTGGAGGCTCGAAAGACTTGTTTTGTAACCATGAAATCACCCAAGACATTCGTGTTTTAGCCTCACTCGCATGGTATCGCGAATCACTTCATGAGAGGTCACCCATCCTTTCAATACTCCATTGCAAGCACGCTTAACGCTAGAGTTCTAAATGGATGTGTGATGAAAAAGGCAATTGCAATTTAATGACATCAGTAGCCAAATTAGTTCTCTTAAGTCTTTCCACATATACCAGAAACCGGGATGTTACAATTCACCACCACTCACAAAGCAAAACATCCCCGTTGTGCACCACGACAGGTCTCAAGACCCTGTTCAGGTCAGAACCGAGATGGTTAACCAACTCTGATTCCACTTGTAATACCCCGACCGCTCACGACTAATGGGCCTACCACGCTCGCTCACTCGGCCCATGGATGCCATTCCGTACGAAGGGAGGTCTGTTATTTTTTGGAGGCTCGAAAGACTTGTTTACTGACCCTGTAGTCATTACATGACCGTTCTTCGTATTTTAGCATCACTCACGGGGTATCGCGAATCACTTCCCATTAGGTCGCCCATCCTTTCAGTACTCCAGCCTAAGCACACTTAAATTTGGAGTTCTAAATGGATGTGTTGCAGAAAAGGTAAGTGGACTTTGATGACATAGGAGCCAACTCAATTTTCATAAGCATTTTCACATATACTAGAAGTCGGGATGTTACAACAATAGATTATTATTACAAGAACTTAAAGGAATTACCAATGCATTTTAAAAAGAGTTTTTTTAATAGATTGGCGACAAAGTGGATGTATTGTTTACAACATTTTATTAACTATCAAACAAGAACCTCTTTATACATATTTCCTCACTGTACATCAAATAGCTAAAAGTGAAATAATATGATTGGGAACACCATTTTCCAAAATGTTCAAGTGAATCATCTCCTGTAGTTCTATAGAAGACTTCTTCGTGAAGTATGCTAGTGTATTATAGCTTCGCAGACTTCTCGAAAAAGTTTCCTAACCCTACATGAGAACTAAAATTTTCAGTGAAATTTGACCGTGAATTAGAAGAGTTGTAGAGCAGTCTTCTCAAGATGTCTTTTACTTTGGGGGAAAATTTCATTGATTTTTTTTTAAAATTTTTTATGACCCCTATGTACTTCCCTTTATTAGATTCAGCTATTTGGATCTGTGTATAAGACTGAAGGTAAGTCTTTTGTTTTTGTCCAAGCTTCACCAGAATTTAGTAACCCAATCATCTTGTCCTCTTTCTGATGTTGAATCCGGTTGGGCTATTTTTGTGGTTGGTCAGTTTATTTTCTCTCAAGCCAAAGGGAAGTATCATCCAAGTTGAAGTGCTTTTCTAGGGTCATCACCAGTCTTGAGTTGAACTGGTAAGGAAGCTAAGTTGATGGTCGAATCAGTTTCTTTGTGATGGATTGATTTTTGTTTGAGCTAGACCAACAGATTAACTATTTAATCTATTCTAAGCTTGAACCAATTATGGGTTCTGTTTTTGCTAGACATGAGACTTATGAGAGGGTCTACAAATGGCCAATTTCACTCTGTCACTGAAGTAACCAGCCTTGAGATGAACAGGTAAGACCTTGAATATTGTGGTTGAATCAGTTATTGCCCATATCAGTTTTTGTAAGTCTTGTTCAAATTATTTTGTGTTTAGTTGATTATGGGAACCAAAATTCGCATTGTCAATTTTGTAACTGAAGAAAGCGTAGCTTTCCTTGAGGTCTGGGTTCTTTGTGTAACCACATAAACACGAAAGAAATGAACAAGTTGAAAAGAGATGCACAATTTTTTTATTGATTTCAGATTGAACCTTATGAAGGCTGCCTATGTATCTCTTTCGAGGACAATTTAAAAAGTTCAAACAAAAGATCAAACTGATTTTGCGAGTTCGTTTAGTAATCGAATGCAAGAAAAAAGAAAACAAAGCATGTCGAGAATAACGCCTAAGGTTTCTAAGTGCAGAGAGTTTTACGAGCCTAAAAATCTTCTTTTATTTTCTTTTCTTTTCTCTTCTCTTCCCCAGATGTGCTTATATATGCCTCCTGGGACGGCCATATTTCCTTATCCGTCGTTATTTATCTTTATAGTCTTCGAAGATTTTTCCTTATCTGCTCGAGATCTGAGTTTGTCCTCAGAAATCTTCCATTTATCCTCATTTTCCTTATTCTTCTCCAAGCCAAGTAAACCGAATCATTGTCTTGGATGGTTTTCATTTCAAGTCATAAGTGGGCTTACACGTTTTGTCCACTTTGGACCGTTTTACGACTTACACGTTTTTACGACTTTTCGAAGAAATCGTTGATTTGTGTATGTACGGTTTTTGTGTCGATGGTTTTACGAAATAATTAAAAATCATCTCATTTAGTTGAAAATACAATTGCACTAAGTTAACCATCCTTTGACTCGACGTTTGAATTAAAGTTTTACGAAAAACGTCTTGTTTGTTTTCTTTGTAAAATCTCAATGTAAACTCTGATTGCGACGAAACGAAAGGAATTTAAAGATATTCAAAGGAGAAAATGATGGGCGATGAGGAGAGCTTTATGGGTGATGAGACACTCTGAAGAGCTTGGAGGGCGATGAGGAGAGCCTGAGGGGAGATTGTGACACTTTGAAGGGCGATGACTAGGCTTGAAAGGCGATGTGGGTCTCTGAGGGGCAATGAAGAATATTTACGGGTGATGAAAAAGCTTTGTGTGTGATACAGAGACCTTAAGAGCAATGAAGAAGATTTACGGGCGATGAGGAGCTCTCAATGGCGATGGCGAAGCTTGAGTAGACCTCTAAGGGGTTGGAGGGCGTTGAGGATGAGAGAGGAAAGAGGGTAGTGGTTCCCATGAGTGGTTAAGCCTTTAATTTGCTCTCATCTTCTCCGTTGATCGCTTTGTACACTTTTAGAACTTTCTCGTTTGTTTTACGCAAGTTTTTCGCAAGGATTTTCCTAATTTTTTTATGGGGAAGGTTATCTTGTAGATTTCTGTACAAGAGTTTTTCCGCAGAAACCTTTCAAATTTTATTTTCGGAATATCATTTCATAAAACTCAACATTTCTCGCAAAAGTCTTCCAAAAGAACATTTCCGAGTATCTCATGTTTAGATAAAAATTCTTTTATTCCTCATTTGGGATGAAATATACGAAGATTTTTCTTGTATCCTTATGAAAATAGGCTTGGCTTATGCGTTGTAGGTTCATCGACATTTCCAGCTCATACATGCTTAAGGAATAATTACTCGGGATTTCAGCCGTTGATTTTTCCGTGACCAATTTTGACCTCAACGATTAGCCCCCCAGCTCGTAAGATTTACGTGTAATTCCTGGAAAGTAGTGATAGGAGTGTTAGGTGGAATCAATTGCTAAAATTTTCTTCAGGAAAACAAGTTTTTTTCTGAAAGTTGATAATTCACGCTTCTTTCCTTATAAGAATGGATTATTATTTTATTGAGTCTGCACGTTATAAAGGCTGTATACATATCCTTTTTGAAGGGAACAAGGCTTTCATTGTTCGTTTTGGAGTTAAGATGCTTACAACCTATTTTCTAGTAGGACCTTTACGTCCTTGTTACGTATCGTGTCCATATTTGTGAGCATAACACTGCCGATGACATATTACGTTGGACTTTTGTTGGCCTCGAGGTTAGCCTAATAGGCTGTTTTTTATTTATTTATAAACTCACAGTTTGTCTTTTACGAATAGTGCAGCTATACGAAGATATAGAGAGAAAGATTATGAGTTTTCATCTCATTTATAACGTTCAGTGGATCGTGATACTTGTTGTTGCATAAGATGAGAGTGTTCAAAGGCTTTTTCTTTCGCAAAGCTTCATAAACGTATAATATAAACAAAGGGTCATGTTTTGGAATCTCGTATCGGGTCCCTTGATATTGTGGCTTGAGAGGTTTGAGACTAGTGATCTGGATTTAGGGAAAGACCTAGGAATACTATTGGTTTAGGGTTTGCGATGAATGTTTCAACTTAAATAACCATTTCTGTTTCGGCCTCATTCCATTTCAATATTGAAGTCTGCAAAATGTTCTCAGCTTATGTGAGTTGCATCGATCGAGAATCAAGCATCTCTCAAAGAAATATGTCAGGCAGTGGGAAGAGTCTCTGGAAGATACTGACCAAAATTTTGGCTTTATTTTATAGTGCGCTATTATCCTTGTGTTGGATGTTTGAGAGCCTAACTATATGAGAGAAGGCTAAGTCTGTTTAGAACATTAGAGTTTGTTTGTTGTGATAAACAACAAATGGAATGGTAAGTATTACCATTTGAGTTTGAACCTTCGTGAAGGGTGTGATTTCGATAGATGTTAGTGCGTATGACTATTTGAGTTTCCGAGATGGAACTTTCATCAAGTAAGATGTTTTATGTGGGAACCCAAATTCGCACTGTTGATTTCCGTTGATTTAGGAAGGCAAGGTAAATCTAACTTTCCCAGAAGTCCTGGATTTCTACTAAGCCAAAACGTCAAGCGATCAAACAGCGAGAACAAACGATAAAACAACGAGTTAATAAAAATGAAAAGAGAGCAAAGAAGATCATATTTCGAATCTGCGATTTGAGCGCTAGAACAGGTAAAGCCATAGCGGAAAGAGCCGTCGGCGAGTTCCTAGTTCTAACCTTGTAAGACTTGAATAACCTAGTTGGGTCGAAGCTCGATAACAAAAAAACGGAAATATGCCTAAGTGCCCTAAATGCTATGTTAAGTATAAGGCATTTGAGTCTGAAGATGCAGAAGGACAAACAAATCTTACTCAGAGCAACCATCTCTCAAAGAAATATCTCAGGCTATGCTTGATCGATAACAAAAACGGAAATATGCTCAATTTCCCTAAATGCTATGCTTGCTCTGAGTAAGATTTTTTTTCCTTCTGCATCTTCAGACTCAAAGGCCTTATACTTAACATTTATCTTCCGAACTTAACATTTATCTCTTCCTGCAAAATAAAAGATAGACCATCATTTCAATTGGGCTCTTTTTCGTGTATAACCGTGAGTGGGATTTTAGCCGAGTGTTAGACCTTCTCAATCCATTTCTCAACTTAAGCGTTTTACGATTTTGTCAAAAGAGCGCTTTTAAACGACGTCGATAGGGAAGAGAGATTGAATTTCTCGTATAGTGCAGGCAACCTTAGGTGTTTAGTTAACTGTTACCATTTTACACGACCAATTTGAACTTTATACGAGGAAACGAGTTCTTACGGTAAAGTTCTAACTTAAACTTCGATCGAGACGAAACAAGAACGATTTCGATCCAATTTCAAAGGAGGGAATTACGAAGAGAACGAGATAAAATGGATTAATTGATCCAACTCTCCGAATGGGCGAGCTGGGTTGCTTGCCCGACCTAACTTGCCCATTTGGCGAGTTGGATTGGTCCAACTCGCCGAATCCTCTTGTTCGATCCAACTCGCCCGAGCGAATTGGTCCTCTTGTTCGATCCAACTAGCCGAATGGGCGAGTTTTTCGGCTCATGTCCTCCAACTCGCCAAACAGGCGATTGGTTGGCTCGTGCGGTCCAACTCGCCTGTTTGGCGAGTTAGACGGCTTGCTTGGCCCAACTATTTCGTTTGGTGAGTTGGATAATCGAGCCTTATAGTCGTTTTGTTGTTTCGATGCTCGGGGATCCGTTTATCCGAGGCCTAGAGTAACCTTTCTCGAGGACTTACCGTGCAAACCCTCTTTTGGAGTCCATACGAAACTCGATTTTGATCTTCCGCCCTTTTTTTCAAAGCAATATTTCTCTCTTTTCAAAGAGAACATTGCTCGGAAGTTTCTGACGTTGATTCCGTCGTAACCGATTTTGACCCCAACAGTTAGCCCCTTAGCTCATTAGAATCGATATATTCTTGCAAGCCGTTTAGGCATAGGCGGAATCCAACGTCTGAAAGTCTGAAGGTGAATAGTGAATTCTCATCTATATGTATGTGGAGTAAGTTTTTAAATTCTTCACTTGCTCATTTCCACAAACTCTTTTCTAAAATTAAAAGATATTCTTTTCTCTTCTCTCCCTTTAGTATAACTTTTATCATGTCTTCAAGGAGAAAAGCTTCTACCAAGTCTCGCCATGATCGATCTGTTCCTGATGGCTTGAGCTCGCAACACAAAGACGTTGGGCCAAAGGTGGAGTTTGCAGCGTTCGTTGACCCGAGGAGGCCGAGGCGTACTGGGCGGCCAGAGGATCCGAAGTAAAGCCTCCTAGGCCTGGGACGTGGGCTCCTCCTCCGTTTCGTGCTAACCCCGTGGAGGCTTGTCCGAGCAAAAGCCGCCCGAATGGACTTTCTGCCATCCGGGGGTTCTGCCGAGTTCCAAAGCTAGTAGAGTTTCATCCCCCAGAATCTGGGGACGTTTCCAAGTCTCCGCTCCAGGGCTACTTCACGTGCTATGAGGTGTACTTTTTCCAGTGCCATCTATGGTTCCCCATCCCTGTAGTCATTGCGCAGATTTTCAATCGATTCAAGCTATCGATCGATCAGATAAACCCGTGCGGTTTACAGCAGATTTTCGGGATTTTAGCGCTGAGTTACGAATTGGGCATGACCCTTGATATCAACCACCTTGAAGCTATGCTGAAGCCCTAGTGGAAGGCGTCCATAGTCCAGCTGAGGCCTCAGCCGGGCATGACGATCATAACGGAGTTCGTGTCAAACTATCATGACTAAAGAGAGCACTTCTTCGTTGTCCGTGTTAATGAAGCATCTGTAGAAGCGAACGACATTCCCATCTTTAGGACTGGATGGGGCCGTAAAGGTATTCCTGATCGAGTGTCCTCTAGCTTTGGTTTTGATGACTTTAGATCTTACGTGCTTTTTTTATTTTATTTTTATTTTGCAGAGACTAATCCTCTTCCTACAAGTCCGGAGGGCTTGAACACCGTCCGAGACTTGCTCCTTGGACGTCAGTGCTTTTTGGCCATGTTTACTCTGAAGCGGATTTGCTGTACTGTTGTTCTCCACCGCTCTCGGTTTCAGCCAGACTTGTTGATAGAGAAAGGGTCAGAGTCAAGCATGGATGGGTTTGTTCCATGCGAGGTTTGCACGAGGAGGGAAAGGTCGAAATCCCGCAAGGACAAACTGTTGAGATGAAGCAGTAATAAGCAAGAAACACTTTGATCTGAGGTTACTTGTGAGACAAGCATCTCTGTACAATCTAGGGTTTATTGGGTGTCTTGCACGTCAAGAAAAGAAGGGAGTAGACCAAAGAGGGTTCCAGAAGTCCCTGCTCGTTTTGTCTAAGGGAAAGAAGATATTTTGAATAGCAAAGAAGTGGGATCACATGTGAAGAAAGGGATCCAGACGTTGGGGACCAGTCACTGTCCCTGCTCTTGTTCGGGTCCACCACAGTGGGACAGTTTGGACTGTTCCTCCCCCCCTCCTTTGTTTATTGTTTAACTTGTCCTCTTGTCTACCTTATTTTATTATTTCTGGTCTGGAAGTCCTTGTTTGTTTACCTTTAAATAGACCACCTAATGTAACCATCTAAAGCAAGGGAAATAAATCTATTATTGTTCCCTAAACTCTCTCTCTCACACACACTCGAGATTATCATCTCTCTCACACACACACTCGAAATTATCCTCTCTCTCTTGCTGTTCTTCATGTTCTTGAGCAGAACTCCTCTGTTCTTGACTTAATCTCTCTTTAATTCTCATAAACTCACATGGTATCAGAGCATTAAAGCTCTTGAGACCTTATTCTCTCCAATCTCACTTAGTTCTTCCGCAAAATACTTTGTTCCTTCTTGTTCTCCAGTTCCCTCTTCACTCAATTTCGAAATTCTACCCTGTTTTTCCAGTTCCTAATCTGTTCTGTTCAGATAGCTCCTGTTTTCCTCCTTTCTCCTTCACTTTCTTCTCTGTTTTAGTTCAAAAACCTTGTTACTTATTTCTGGAACTCTTGTTTCAGTTCAAAAATCTTGTTCACCCTTTTATCCACTGGAAAAAAGCACTTCAAGATGGAGAATGCTAAACTAGTGGCAATATCAGTGACTCTAAATGGGGTAAACTATCTGCTGTGGTCAAGGTTGGCCAAGACAGCTATTGGAGGAAGGGGCTTATGGGAACATGTTTCCAGTGGAGAAGCTCCAAAAAAAATCATCCAAGATAAATATGGTGGGGAGATGGTGGTTGTTGTCGACAACAAATGGGGTCAGGAGGGCCTCATGGTGCTGTCAATCATTCAAAACAGCCTGGAACCATCTAACATTGCAGCTTACTCATACTGTGAGAGCTCAAAGAAGTTATGGGATACACTACAAAAGTTGTATGGCAACATTTCAAATCTAAGTAGAGTCTTTGAAGTCAAGAGGGCCATCAACTCACTGCACCAAGAAAGCATGGACTTTAACCAACACTTTGGAAAGTTCAGAGCATTGTGGGCTGAGTTGGAAATGCTGGGACCATCTACTGTAGATGCTACTGTCCTGAATTATAGGCGGAAGCAAGACAAGGTGTTTGCCCTGTTGCTGACCCTAAATCCAGGCTATAATTATCTGATCAAACATATGTTAAGAGAAGAGAAGCTACCTTCTCTGGAGGAGGTATGTGCTCAAATATAGAAGGAGCAAGGCTCAGTAGGGCTCTTTCGAGGCAAAGGGGAACTTGTATTGATGAACCAGGCTGAAGGTGTTGCAAACAAAGGCGCCTACAAGCATGAAGACAAGAAGATATGGGTCTGTGATCACTGCAAGAAGAAAGGCCATGGAAAAGACAAGTGCTGGATCCTCCATCCTCATCTCAAACCTCAGAAGTTCAGGACTCCCTACAATGATGCAATAGCCAATTTCTCTGGTGATATGGGTGAACAAACTGGTCCAGGGACCATGCGCTCTAGCAATGCAGCTTGTGAGGGAAAGGTTTTGGCATCAAGTAGCTGTCCAACCTTGAGGAACACCCAAGATGAAGCCATCAAGCGATCTGACATTGAGGCTCTCATCAAACTCCTCAAGGAATATTTTCTGGTAACACACTTGGTACTTCTGTACATGCTTCACCTAGTGGTATCTCCATGAATGCTCTAACTGGTTATGAATTGTCAAAACCCTTAGTTATAGATTCAGGAGCTAGCCGCCACATGATTAGTGATCTGAACTTGATTAAGAACATTGTTCCTGCCTTCGAAAATGTTATGATTGCTTAAAAAGTACCAATTAAAGGAATAGAAGATCTTAGGTTGTTTAATAAGGATTCTAAAGGTTTTTATATCCCTAGCTTCACCTCTAATCTGTTATCAGTTAAAAAGGCCACTAATGATTTGAATTGCAGTGTTACCTTCACACCTAATGATGTCTACTTTCAGGATATCGAAACTAGTAGATTGCTTGGAAAATGTGTGACCAAAGGAGACTTGTACTTGCTTGAAGACACCAAGATTTCAGCCGATTTATCTTATGCTTTAAATTCAAGTTTTAATTGCCCTAAAGATGTAATGTAGCATGCTAGATTAGGACATCCTCATTCCCGTGCCTTGAACATCATGTTGCCTAGTATTTCATTTCAAAAAGATTGTGAAGCTTGTAGATTACGAAAGCATTGCAAAACTGTATTTCCTAAATCTAGTACAATCTATGAAAGTTGCTTTCATTTAATTCACTCTGACGTGTGGACTGCTCCATGTGCATCTAGAGAACATCATAAGTATTTTGTGACATTCATAGATGAGAAATCAAAGTATACATGGATCACTCTGCTGCTATCAAAAGATAGGGTGTTAGATGAATTCATAAATTTTCAAACTTATGTCTCTAACCATTACATTTCCAAGATAATTTTTTTTAGATCAGATAATGGAGAAGAATACACCAATAGTGCATTCAAGCAACACTTAGCAAAATATGGGGTGATCCATCAAACCAGTTGTCCATATACTCCAGAACAAAATGGCGTGGCTGAGAGAAAGAATAGACATCTTATGGAGGTGGCCAGAAGTATGATGTTCCAAACCAATGTACCTAAGAGATTTTGGGGAGATTCTGTGATGATAGCTTGCTACTTGATCAATAAATCCCCTACCAAGGTTATTCAAGACCGGTCTCCACATGAGGTATTAAACAAACATCGACCATCTATAAATCACCTTCGGGTATTTGGTTGCTTGTGCTTTGTCTTAACTCCAGGAAAACAAAGGAACAAGCTTGAACCAAAGAGCAGCAGGACCATGTACATTGGATACTCACCTCACCAAAAGGGATACAAGTGTTATTCACCAGAACCAGGAGGGTTTTCATCTCTAAAGATGTGAGGTTTATTGAGTCCAGAGAATTCTATGATGAAAAGAGTTGGGATGAGGTGAAAGACCTATCAAAATCAGCCTCATATAAGGCTGAGAATTTTAGGACGGTAATGGAATGTCTAGGCATCAGTATACCAAAAGAGATGGTTGTAGCTGAAGATGAACCAAGACAAGGCCACCAACCTCCGCCACATGAAGAATCAAACGAGGATTCTGAAAATGAAGCTGTTGAGGTTACTCACCTTGATCTCGAAGGGGGGAACCACAATGAACCACAAGAAGGTTCATGATCTCATGATCAAGATGAGCAACAAAAAGAATAAGGGTCAGTGGTGAGTGAGGATCAGCCTACGGATGGTGAGGAAACACCAACTGAAGAGAATGTTCAGCCTTTGGAGAAGAAGCACAAGGATTAGGCGTTCATCTTCTAGTTGGATCAACACAAGAGTCTACTTCAAGTCCCAAGCAGTAGCACATCCTATTCAAGCTATGTGTTCTCTAGCTCAGTATCCTAAGGAACATGTAGTGTTCATTGGAGAGTTGGATCAGGAATACATCCCACGGACTTATGAAGAAGCTATGGAACACAAAGAGTGGAGACACTCTGTTGGGAATGAAACCAATGGCATGATTGTAAATGACACTTGGTATGAAGTGGAACTTCCAAAAGGCAGGAAGGCAGTAACAAGCATGTGGATCTTCACAATCAAATACAATTCTGATGGTAATATGGAGAGGCGCAAGACAAGGCTTGTTGCAAGAGGGTTTACTCAAACTTATGGAGAAGACTACCTAGACACCTTTGCACCAGTAGCTAAGCTTCACAGCATAAGGGTCATTCCCTCCTTGGCAGTCAACTTGGAGTGGGATATGTGGTAGATGGATGTAAATAATGCTTTTCTACAAGGAGAGCTTGAATATGAAGTCTACATGAGACTACCTCTTGGCCTAGAGCACCTTGTCAAGCCTGGAAATTTCCTTAGACTGAAGAAAGCCATCTATGGGTTGAAGCAATCACCAAGGGCCTGGTATCACAAACTCAGTACCACCCTCAATGGAAGAGGATTTGTGAAATCTGAAGCTGATCACACACTCTTCACTCTCACCAGTCCACAAGGAATTGTGGTGATACTAGTGTATGTGGATGATATCATCATCACTGGAACTGACAAGGAAGCTATTCTCTTAACTAAAACATTTCCTATCATTTGATATCAAAGACTTGGGTGAGTTAAAGTACTTTCTAGGGACAGATATATGCCGATCTAAAGAGGGGCTATTCCTATCCCAAAGGAAGTACACACTTGATTTATTGAGTGAGGCAGGTGATCTAGGTGGAAGAGCTGCTAAGACACCACTAGAAGATGGATACAAGGTCTTGCATGAGGGGGATATTGAAGATAAGCCATATGGAGATGTCAAGCAATATAGGAGAATGGTTGGGAAGCTTATCTATCTTACCATCACCAGGCCAGATGTGTGCTTTACTGTGAATCAAGTCAGCCAATATATGCAAACGCGCAAGTCACTGGAACATGGTGGAGAGGATCTTGAGATACCTAAGAGAAGCACCATGACAAGGAGTATGGTTGGGATATAACAAGGGCACATAAATTGTTCGTTATTGTGATGGAGATTGGGCTTGAGATAGAGTAGACATGAGGTCTAAAACAGGCTAATGCACCTTCATTGGTGGCAACTTGGTCACTTTGAAGAGCAAGAAACAGAAGATAGTATCATGATCAAGTGCTCAAGCAGAATATAGAGCAATGAGGAAGCTTACGAGTGAGCATATTTGGATCAGGAATTTGCTAAAAGACTTGGGTATAGAGACTACTACTCCCATCACTATGCACTGTGATAACCAGGCAGCAATCCACATAGCCTCCAACAATGTGTTCCATGAAAGGACCAAACACATTGAGGTTGATTGCCATAAGGTCAGACAAGCTGTGGAGCAGCAAATAATCCTGCCTTGCTACACTCGAAGTGAAGATCAGTTAGCCGACATCTTCACCAAAGCAACAAGCTCAAAGGTCTGTGAGTTCATTCATTCAAAGCTTGGACTCATAGATCTCTCATCTCACTGATCCTCTTAGCCATGAGGTGTTCTACTCATTTTTCTTGGCTTGGTTTTCTCCCAAGTGGGTTTTTCAAACTAAAAGTTTTAATGAGGGAATGCTTCATGGTTTCCAAGCTTGACCAGCCTCTATGGTGAAGCTTGAGGGGGAGTGTTGAGATGAAGCAGTAATAAGCAAGAAACACTTTGATCTGAGGTTACTTGTCAGACAAGCATGTCCGTACAACCTAGGGTTTATTGGGTGTCTTGCACGTCAAGAAAAGAAGGGAGTGGACCTAAGAGGGTTTCAGAAGTCCCTGCTCATTTTGTCTAAGGCAAGAAAACATTTTGAATAGCAAAGAAGTGGGATCACATGTGAAGAAAGGGATCCAGACGTTGGGGACCAGTCACTGTCCCTACTCTCATTCTGGTCCACCACAGTGGGATAGTTTGGACTGTTCCTACCCCATCCTTTGTTTATTGTTTAACTTGTCCTCTTGTCTATCTTATTTTATTATTTCTGGTTTGGAAGCCCTTGTTTGTTTCCCTTTAAATAGACCACCTAATGTAACCATCTAAAGCAAGGGAAATAAATCTATTCTTGTTCCCTAAACTCTCTCTCTCTCACACACACTCGAAATGATCCTCTCTCTCTCTCTTGATGTTCTTCATGTTCTTGAGCAGAACTCCTCTGTTCTTGACTTAATCTCTCTTTAATTCTCATAAACTCACACAAATACGTCGTCGTTGATGATGACATGACCGACGGGCAGTGCTTTCCCGATAATATACTTAGAGACTATCTCAACAGTCAAGTAGGCATGAACGGTGGCATACGAAACGATCTTGACGAGTTGCTCGATTTTGAATTTCCTCTGGCCATAGATGGGTCCAGCAAGGTGCTGAAGTTTACCCAGGCGTCGAGGATGGTTAATGGGGTAAGTTTTGATCCTTGAGCATTATTATTATCTTTTTAAGGCTGAGATTCTCTTGACTTTGAGATCTTTCACAAGGTCTTCTTATGATGAACCGAGCTCTTGATGCAAGCTGCAAAGAGGCTTGCATGGCTCAATTCAGGGCTGAGACGGCTGACAAAGAGATTGCTTGTTTGGGAGGCGAATTGGAGAATTCCCATCATCGCGAGAGAGAGTTAGTTGCGACGGATATTGGTCGTGCTAATAGGCGAGGAAAGAGAGAGATGGCTGAAGTCATGAAGACCCGTCATGACAAGTTCTCTTGCCCGTTTGAGGAGCTTACGAGGGGTTATAAGGATCTCGGGGATTATCATGAGTGTCACGGCACTGTGGGTGGATATACCTTACGTAGGCCCCTAACTATTCGTTTGACACCGAGTATGTGAGGCAAACTGGGCGTATGAACGAGAGAGATAGGGACTTCGTGATCTCTCAAATCGAGGAGAGGATTTGGGAGCAGTGGAACTCGATTCTCGTTTCTCCTCATACGATGGAAAACGAGACGGGAGGCACTGATGAGATGGGTGAGGTGAACGAGCCAACGGCTCCCCTGGACGTTAATGACTACTCTCTCGGGAGGTCAATGACTCGGTAATTCGGTCTCAATGACAGATCGTAAGGTTGGCCGAAAATTATTTGGGAATGTGTTCCCTTGTATTATAGTATGTTTACATTATTCGTGAATCTTCGGCCAAGTGTGATCGGGTATTATGTAGCGGGACTGGCCATGTGTGGCTTTGAATCCCTGCCGTTTAGCGGCTTTTGCTTGAACCACGTTTTTTATGAAAAGGGGTTTCGAGAATTTTTGGATTTTGTTAAGTGTAGGGGAAATATTCGAGTTGTCATCTCGCCTTCTACCCCTCTTTGTTGATCATCCTATTCGTTGCTCATCCGAGATTTTTGATAAGTTCTCAAAGTTTTGAGAGCGTTTAGATGCGGATGAATAGACATGATTTCAGGATCTAGTATCTTTCGATATCATGCCTTGAGACGTTAGAGACCAGTGTGCTGGGTTTAGGGTAAGACCTAGGTTTACTTTTGTGTTGAGGCTTTGCGATGACTAATCGGCTTTCGTTTTGCCTGTTGTGATTTTAACTTTACTCCGTCTCGAATGGACTGTGAGTGTGTTCGTGAAAATCCAGGCAACGTCTCGCTTATTTTTTCAAAAACCTACTTTGTGTTAGTAATGTTTTCAGGATCTGGGAACGGGGTCTCGTGCTCTGGTCAGGAGTCGAAAACGATGATTTGACTGAGATACGTTTGTTTGAGGAGTTTTAATGGTTGGCCGGATCTGTTGATATCAGCGATGCCTTAGTTAATGTGACGAGGTTTCTTTGCTGGGTAAGATAGCATGGAGTGGATCCGTTTTGAGGTAGGATAACTTTTCTCGAGTTTCCGTTTTCGGATTCGTGAGATAATCGTTTTGCTCATATATGGATGTTTTCAGAAAGTATAACAAGATGTTTCTTTGCGAGATAAGAGAGATGTTTCGAAATTCTAATGAAGTCTTTATTGCCAAAAAGTTTTGAAAATATTAAGTACAAGGAAAATAATTGGGAATATACGAGTATTCGTATATGTACCCACTCCCCCCCCTTTTTGGAGAGGGGGATAGCTGAACTCGTCTTTCAATGAGATGCCTACGTACCCCTTTCGAGGATCAAGCCATCACGTAGTTCGGCTGTTTGCACGAGTGTGTTTACTCAGCAGTTGTGTTTGTGCTGACCGCGTTTGTTTCAGGGTCGACTTCTTCCGCCGGATTTGTCTCCTTCGGTGGGGTTGAAGTGTTGGGCACCGGAACTAGTTGTTCTTTGATCGTTGCCTATGTTGGCGATTCTGGATTGTCTTTATCCGAAATGTTTGCAGTTGGTGCCTAAGGTAGCTGTGGGTGTTTGGTCTTTGCCATCGCCGTGTTCGTGATATGTGTTAGCTTGTGTTTGGCTAGGAGCAACGTCTTGACTGTTCGTGATAAATTGACGGGACTGCCTTCATGGCGTTTAGCCAAGGCGTGCCCATGATGACATTGTAAATTGTCGGATGGTCGACAACCGCGAAGTCTGCTTGATCTGAGGGTCATCGACGTCGTACCAGAGGAGTTGGTCAGCGGTTTTGGAGATCGTATGACTTCCCCTAATTTGGCGAACTTGCGCTTGTCTCGGCCTTGCACTGATAAGCTTTGATGGCTGAGACAGTATCACTGCAGTATTGTGACCCGCCAATGATTAAGTTTACCCTGCAGCGATTGTTGCCGTTGCCCTTCTCATCCTGCCTTCTTCTGTGCTTTTCTCCCGATTGGTTCCCTTGGGAAGAGTTCTCCGTTTGAGGAGACCTTTGCGGTCTGAATCGCCAGATGAGATCTTTCACGCTGGAGACTCCGGAGATTTCTCCCGCGAGCAGGTTTTGCGGCCAACCTCTTGCCAAGAACTTTGCAGTTAATGGTCGAGTAACCACGGGCCTGATGTTGCCCGTAGGTTTTCGGGTCCACGTGTTACCCGTCGTCCGGACTTGCTCTGATCCGGAGTTAATAGCATAATTATGCGCTCCCTGGGTTTCTTTTTATCCGGAGTGGACGTTTTTATATTTGCGAGGGTTTTTCTTTTTTAACTTCTGATCCGACCCTGGGTCCTTCGACGAATTCTTTGTCGACTTCCACTTCTGTGACAAGACCTTCATCTCTTCTTCGATGATGATGTAATCCGTGTCTTTGTGAAGGGCATCCTGGATCGTACGCGGCTTCTCCAAAGTTATCCACTTCCTGAACTTTGATTTATACCAGAGCGTCTTTCGGAGCACGTCTATTGCGACTTTGCTCTTATCCCCTGCCTCTAGCCGTGACGGTTTTGAACCGTTTTATGAATTCGCGGAGAGACTTGTCCTCTCCCTGGGATATGCCCCAAAGTTCGACATCGAAGGTTTCTTGATCTATGAACATCGAGTATTGCTTGAGAAACTTCGAGGCGAACTGACGGAAACTTCCGATGGAGTTCGCCTAAGGCGAGATAACCACTCGAGCACTGCTCCTTGGAGGTTTTCCTCGAAGATGCGGCATTCGCCGGCGTCTATTTTGCTTTCTTTGAACCTGGCTCTTCCCATCGCGACCTAAAAGCTTTTAAGTGTGCTTTGGGATCGATGGTACCATCGTATGGCATCACTTTGATCTTTCCAGGATCCAAAACCCTAGTTTCGATGAAATTCGAGTAATGCAAGGAATTTTGCGAGCCTCCTCTAGGAGTACATTGATCTTCGGTGTGGTGGTTGTAGTGTGATGGATTTAAGACTTTACTGCTCTAACTTTGGCTACCGTTTTCAAGAGATGATCGCGGAGATCGTGAATCTCGGAGTTTTTTCTAGCAGATTTTTGACTTTGTCGGTGTTTGCCGCGAGTTTTCAGTTTACTCATCGGCCAGTTCTTCATGTTCGTTCCAGAAGATAGCTTCTTCTTCTTTAGTCATTGGGTTGTCAAACTGGGACTCATCCCGAGTCTCTCTCCTCCTTGTGCGGAGTTGATGTACATCTTCGTCCGTAGGCTTGGACTGGATGCTAGACTCTACATCGACACGTTCGATTTCTCCTCCTTCTTTATCTTCCTCTATTGGGGGAAGATCTCGGGTTTTTCCCGTGTTGGCGCGGGAGTTACCTCGTTGGTATTTTGTCCAGACGGTTTCCCTTGTGTGTTGTTGGACCGGAACAAAGGAGTCGCAAAATCGAGTGTTCTTCTGCGGATTCAGGTTGTTCCACACGGAAAAACGACCCTATTCCTTGCTGTTAGGGTTTCAACCTTCTTAGCGAGAGAACTCATGACCTTGTCTTGTTCTACCAACTTCTTTTCAAAAGTCGAGAACATATTTTCACCTCCTCGAATGTTGTGGTGTTTGAGTCGGCGTTAACTGCAGTGACGTTCATTGCTGGAGTGTTTTCAACGTTGTCGTCAACGACGTTGTCGCCGCGAGGTGGTTGGTTGTTGAGTTCGTGAGCTGACATGCTTGATCGAGCGTTGTTGGATGAGCTTTAGATTGATCCATACCCCCTCCTTCTAGCGCCAAACTGTGGGAACCGAAATTTGCACTGTCGATTTCCGTTGATTTAGGAAGGCAAGGTAAACCTAGCCTTCCCAGAGGTCCCAGATTTCTGCTAAGCCAAAACGTGAAGAGAGCAAACAGTGAGAATAAACGATAAAACAACGAGATAATAAAAACAAAAAGAGAGCAAAGAAGATCTTATTCCGAATCTGCGATTTGAGTGTAACAATAGGTAAAGCCTTAGCGGAAAGAGCCGTCGGCGAGTTCCTAGTTCTAACCTTGTAAGACTTGAATAACCTAGTTGCTTCACAGCTCGATAACAGAAAACGAAAATATGCCTAATTTCTTTAGATGCTATGCTTGCTCTAAGTAAGATTTTTTTGTCCTTCTGCTTCTTCAGCCTCGAAGCCCTTATATACTCGTCCCAGAGGAGGTTTGCTCTTTCCTCTTTTTCACTCGTTCTAGTTTATCGCTTCGCGGAAATCTTCTATTTTCCTTCCATCTTCATGATTATCTGTGGAAACTTAACATTTATCTTCCTAACTTAACATTTATCTTCCGAACTTAACATTTATCTCTTCCTGCAAAATAAAAGATAGACCGTCATTTCATTTGGGCTCTTTTTCGTGTAAAATCGCGAGTGGGCTTTTAGCCGAGTGTTAGACCTTCTCGGTATGTTTCTCTTCTTAAGCGTTTTTTAAATTTTGTCGAAAGAGAGCTTCTGAAACGATGTCGATTCCGAAGAGATTTTGAATTTCTCGTATAGTGATGTGGGGTCTTATATCACTCTCAAAATAACCATATTCCCACTTTTAATCTCTCAAATAAGAGGTTCAGTGTAGTACTTAGGGATCGAATCCACATAGACTCTAAGATTTTCACAATATACTTATTGCTGTCAAAATAAAGCTAGAAAAATATTAATAATAGTAAACAAGGTGATTTCAAGATTGATTTGGTTTGTGAAGGTTAAATTAAGGGATTAGACTTAGGGTGAATTCTCACGTAAGATTAGGCATTGTATATTAATAGAATGGTAGGGTTCTATTTAAGTACCGTTCTCGAACTTAAACCTCAGGGTTTAAGAGATCACTCTCGCACATCTCAGTTGAGTATCGATCGATGTCAATATAGTGGTATCGATCGATGCTCTTTCTAAATGGTACTGGTTTCGCGGTTTGATGGGTTCTCTAAACTTCCAATTCAACTCTCATTTGTTAGCAGTTATTTAGATTGTATAAGATATGTTAAGGGTCATAACCAGGCTCTCACTTGCGCTATGGAACCCTAACTTCTATGATTGAGGTAATCAAATTCAACTTATCATTAAGAGTAACTTAAACAAAGAACCAAGAAGATTAACCTAACAATTCTCTAAAAATCAACAAGACATCATTACCATTGAAGAACCCTAAATCTAACAATAAACAACTCATACATAGCAATAATGAACACGATTAATGTCTGAATAAATGGCATTAAATAAACTGAGTAAAGATATAAGGAGTTCAAGATCTTCTCTGTAATAAGGGTCAGATCTCTCTCTCCAATAGATGTAGCAAGGTGTTCCAACTCGTAGAACTATTTCTCTGGCGGCCTCCAAAAACTAAGATAGAAAAACCCTAATAAATAGTCTATATTTCGGCAAGGGACTTGTCTTGCAAATGATGAAACTTATGGGTAAAACTTGTAATTTTTCAGGTCTTCATTAATCTCGCAGCCGACTTGGCTGTCGATCGGCGCACAATGTGTGACGTCGATCAATGCTTCATAAATAAACAGGATCCGACTCTGAGTTTCTGACTGAGCATCCAAAATGCTCCAAAATAGCTTAAAAGCTCCAATTGCTTCCAATAAGTACCTAGACCTGTAAATACTCCAAACCATAATTTAGACACACATAATATACCCTAAATAAAGCCTAGAACATGGCCTAAAACTAGTAATAAATAGGCTATATCAACTCCCCCAGACTTATCCTTTTGCTTGTCCTCAAGCAAACTAAGCCTGTCAAAGAGGTTTGAAATGCGGAAACTCAGATAATGTCTAAGTATAACTGTCACCTTACTTTGTTGCAAACACATCCTATCAAGTCAATCAAAGAGAAAATTTATATACCCTATCCTAGTATAGCAACCAAATCTAGTCTACCAACAACTTAGGAAAAACTAGTCTGACTCACCCCTCTACTAATTTCATTTCTTTGCATAAAATAAAGTGTAGGCTTTACCTTGGGAATATCAATCAAAGGAAACATGGACTCTACCTCTGCAAGTATCTGAACAACTAGGCACAAAGTCTTCTCCGATTCCTTTGTCCCCAATTTCTCTCTGAATCTTTCTAGATCTCAAACTCAAAGGACAATGATGCTGATACAGTATATCTTGCCATCTCA
Source organism: Moricandia arvensis (assembly GCA_905132765.1). Lineage (NCBI taxonomy): Eukaryota > Viridiplantae > Streptophyta > Magnoliopsida > Brassicales > Brassicaceae > Moricandia > Moricandia arvensis. Next base: position 220,403 of record CAJHQP010000015.1, on the reverse strand, counting down.
TTTTTGATTTTCGTCTACTTTTTTCTTCTTTTTCTTATCTTTTTCTTTTGCTATTGGGGCAACGTTGTAGGCGAATAATGGGGTCATCCAAATTAGAGTAATGGGTCATAGGTAGTTTACCTACCCCTCTGCATCTCGGGAAGTCATCTTAATCTTTGAAGCTATTAGGTAGATGCTGAAGAGAAAGAAAGAATGGAACCAAAGGTGCAATGACCTGTCCCTACAGACTTGCAGAAGGAATCTAATCCAGTGTATACCAAGTCCCAAAGCAAGCATGATAATGTCATGATTAGTGTTGGAAATCAGCCTCAGTTCCTTCAAACTTTCTAAGAAAGTGTGATATAGTGGCATGATGATCCACTTTGGTATCTCTAGTAATCTCTGCAACAACCTTCTAAAAATGGTGCTAAAGTGTGGTTAGTCAATAATTGATCATATTTTCCTTCTTGACTCAATAAAACTTTTTGAAAAACGATATATATATATATATATTAAATAAAGCTCAAAACAAATTAAATAGCAGTAGCGAACCTCCCCCAGACTTAAATTACATTGTCCCCAGTGTGATTCGTCTCGGATTGGTTAGAGAAAATTAAATTATAAGTAAATAGTATAGGTAGAGTACTTGATATCTCTCTCTACATGAAAGTGTCGATCGATGGGTATAAGTGTGTGTCGACCGATGGTAAACCATCACCGTCGATCGATGGGGGAACTCGAACTATCAACTAAACGTCTTTGTTAGATCACTTATCGATCGACATCAACTAAGTGCCGTCGATCGATGGTAGACGTATAAGACTGAAATCTTGCATGTGTCTAGTCTCCATTCTGGTCATCCCTCTTTGGGTTAGCGCTGTTAGACATTCGAACACACATTAATCATCCAAATGATAAGTCTAAATCCGAAGGCAACAAAATGAAAAAGTACTAATATAAGTCTGAGAATAAGATAAGAGACGAGGGAGTAACAGTGGGGACTATTCCTCGTCTGAGGTATCTGAGTCGATCTGCTATGGCTGTGGTGAGGGTCCTGGTGGTGATCTCGCTCTGGTCCTGGGACGGCTGAAACACTGGCATCGAGACATCGTCTCCACCCTAGTCCATATAGCACGACGTGTGTCCACCACGACTCTGTGGAAGTCACAATGGTCGTGGATGGGGATCTCTGGAATCTTAGGGAACGCTGGGAGATGTGAAGGTGGCTGTACTGGCTCGTCTGCTACTGCTAGTGGCTGGGCTGGTCGGAGGCCTCCTCTGTGGGGTACTATGAGAGGTGCTTTGTGGAGGTGTGCTGCTCAGATGGTCTGAAAGCGAGGCGATCTGGATCATCATCAAAACCTGTCACCCCTGGCGCTGGAAGCACTATCATCCTAGGACCCTCGTCATCTACGAGAGACCAATATCGTCCCTCCTTCAGCCAGCCAGTCCTCATCAAGTGTCCCTCATCCATGAAGTGCAAGTCCCTCTCTACTGAGGTTTCCTCAAAGGTGATGCTAAGAAAGCTGAATAGAGATATCAAGAGGCTTCCGATCTTCTCCTTCTTTGGGCCAGAACCCTTGAAGGGTTACTCCTTCAGGGTCACAAAGTTCTCAGCAAAAACAGCCCGGAGCTCACCCGCTGATCGTTCAATGGTGGGTGAAAGACCTCGTCATCAAGTCCCACCAACTCTCCGACAGACTAGTACAACAATGTGAGGTCCTGAACCCTAACCTTGTTGGGTTCCATCATGCACAACAGAGTGTTGGCAAGGGCCTTCATGAAGTAGCGAAGGGTCGGGTGACGGATATCCTTCTTAGTAGCAGAGCTCGAGTTGAAATGTCCTGTAGCAATGATTCTTTAAAAGGTAGGCATACCGGGGAAAGGAGCAACTGAGCAGACGAGATTGCTGGTGTCAAACCCATAGATCTCACAGAGCTCCGAAATGGTGATCCGGTACCTGATGCCTCTGATGAGGAAAGTCAGAGTAGCCTCGTCTGCCAGCTTCACCCGAGGGCTCTTGTAGAGAACCTGAGCTGTGGTGATGCAATGTTAGACCAGTTCGGGGTAAAGAGGGTATGGCATAGTAGCCATGTTGCCCAGGCCCAGCTCCCTCACCATCTGTATGAAGTCTGTCAGGAGCCCGAGCTTCCTCAAGGTGCGTCTGTCAGCGAACATGGTGGGCTCAATAGAAATGCTTTCCCAAGAATTCTAGTAGAGGCTGTCAAAATTTTCCTACTCCTCACGAACATGTCAATGGGTGCATTCCCTCGATGCTACAGCTGCCCCAGGGTAAGGGAAGTTCTCGATCGTCTCGAGAAAACTCTCTTCCTTCTTTGGCCGAGGGTGTCAGCATGGAGGACCATGTGGCAGAGCACTTGAGCTACCAGTCTCGAACCTTGCCTTGGTGTGCCTCTCGTTCATCTGCATTTAATAAACAAGCCAAGAATTAGAATCGATGTATATACTATCAACCATCGATCGATGTTATCACATGGACATCGATTGCTTTTTCCTCATGAGTATCGATCGAGGACACCTCATGGGCATCAATCGATGTGGGATCGCGAACCATGGGGATACGAACCCTAATAGTTTCACTAAAATATGAGATTTAGAGAACATAACTTGATGATCAGAAAATTTAGTGAGCCAAACAGTAAGAGAGCGTGAAAATCGAGTGATTAAGGCTCAAGAATGAGCAAAAGCAGCCAAAAATTGAGCGAGAAATCGAGTGTCTACTTGTTTTGTGTTTTGGCGGTTGTAAGAAAAGTGATTTATGAAATGGGGCTGTGTCGAGTTAACCTACTCGACAGACGACCGTCGATCAAACTTCCTATAGGGGCGTCGATCGATGGTCTGTTCACTGACTCCTCTTTTACTTAATAAATATGTATATGCAAAAATAAATAATTAAATCAATTAAATTTTAGATTTTTAAAGTGTATAGATTTTATTTTATTTTTCTTATTTTATTTTTTATTTTTATTGGGTTGCCTCCCACTCAGCGCTTGTTTAAAGTCATTAGCTTGATGAGAAATGAGTTTATTAATAGGGGTCACGCACCTCCAGACGTATGGTCTGAGTGTGCAGAATTTCGCCTTCAGCCCAGTAATGTTTCATGATCTGCCCATTCACCATTAAATCCTCACCTTTAGGATTAAAAAGGGCGATTGCCCCACTAGGTGTAATTTCTGTAATGGTGAAGGGTCCGGACCAACGAGAACGTAGTTTTCCGGGAAATAGAATTAAACGCGAGCTATACAGGAATACTTGATCGTTTGGTTCGAAATGCCTAGAAATGATTTTCTTGTCTTGATAGGCTTTTGTCCTTTCTTTGTACAACTTCGAATTTTCTTAGGCATGATGCCTAATTTCGTCTAGCTGATTTAGCTGGATTAATCACTTTTCTGCTGCGGGTTTAGCATCGAAATTTGTCTTTTCGATGGCCCATTCTGCTTTATGTGTTAATTATTCCTGGAGATTGCATGCTTTCCCATAGAGTAAGTGAAATGGAGTAGTACATAACAGTGTTTTAAATGCTGTTCGGTACGCCTAAAGCGCATCATCCAATTCTAGAGACCAATCTTTTCGGGTTGATCCTACCGTCTTTTCTAAGATTTCTTTGATTTGACGGTGGGATACTTCAACTTGTACGCTGGTGTGAGGATGGTAGGGTGTGGCTACTGGATGGTGAAATCCATGTTTCTTGAGTAGTTTTTTGAATACTCTATTTATAAAGTGAGTACCTCTGTCGCTTATGACTACTCGAGGAACTCCAAGTCTAGGAAAGATGATTCTCTTAAAGAGTTTAACGACTATGGAAGCATCATTTTTCGGAGTTGCAATTGCTTTGACCCATTTGGATAAGTAGTGTAGGGCAACTAGAATGTATTTATTTCCGTGCAAAGAAGGAAAAGATCCCATGAAATCGATACCCCAGAAATCGAACACTTCAACTTCGAGTATGAAATTTTGTTCCATTTCGTTTCTCTTGCTGATTTTCCTCTTCTTTGGTAAGGGTCACATTTTGCTACATAGGTTTGAGCATCTCGAAACATAGTTGGCCACCAAAGTCCTTCTTGTAGAGTTTTTGACACTATCTTGAAACTGGCGAAATGTCCGGCATAATCGGATCCATGACAATGATACAGAATTTTGGAATTTCGCTTTCAGCAACACATCGTCTGTATATGCCATCAGAGCAGTGTTTATAAAGATAGGGTTCATCCCAGTGATATCTCCGGATTTCTCTTAATTTTTTTTATGATATCCCTTGAAGAGCTCGGGTTCTACTTTGGCCTCAAGATAGTTAACCATATTGGCATACCAAGGTGTATCAGTGGTGCTCCGTGCACACACTCCCGACTTAAACTTCTACCTTTGGGAGAATCATTATTTGGGAATGAAAAATTAAAACCTAAGTTGATATCTATTGGAATGATTATGTCATCATCCTTGACAAATGTATCATCGGTCGACGGGATATGGACATAATCGATCGATGCTTTGTGGCTGAAATCGTTCGATGGGTTTGGGGCGTTATCGATCGATTCCATTTCATGTGCCGAACTGACTCTACCAACGAAAGTTGATTCTGCGAAGTAGACATTTTGTGTGGGTAATATGTCATCAATAGGTATGTCGTCATCCACTCTATTTGTGATGGGTGATCTGCGACTCCGTTTTCCAATCCTTTCTTGTCTTTTACTTCTATATCAAATTCTTGGAGTAGTAGAATCCATCTTAAGAGTCTCGGTTTGGCATCCTTTTTGTTCACTAAGTATTTCAATGCTGTGTGGTCAGTAGGAACAACTACTTTTGAACCAACCAGATAGGATCGGAATTTCTCGAAGGCGAATACCACGGCTAGTAACTCTTTTTCTATTGTCTCATAATTGCATTGTGCATCGTCAAGAGTTCTACTGGCGTAGTAAACTGCATGCCGCTTTTTGTTCTTCTTTTGTCTAAGTACCGCACCCACAGCGAAATCGCTAGCGTCACACACTATTTCGAATGGTAGATCTGTGGGAACAGAAATTCACACCATCGATTTCCGTAAATTAAGGAAAGTCAAGAAACCCTAACTTTCCGTGAGGTCCCATATTCTCTGCGGGAGTGAACAACAAGTAATCGAATAAACGTGGAAAGTATGAAAAGATAACAAAACGAATTTAGAAAACAATAGATCTTTATTTGGAATTCGCGTATGAGTGCTCTAGAGACAAAAGCGTACATAAAGCTTGTCTGGAAACGAGATCACGAAGGAATTTGTATAACACAAGCAGTAAAACGAGACTAAGTTTACTAGCTCTACCACCTGTGTCGAGATAATCCTATGTGGCTGCAACTCGCTTAGCCATAGACAAAAAAAGACGAAACAGGTTTGAAGGATTTGGGACTGGACCTTAAGAAAGTCTGCAAACATACCCCTTTCGAGGATCAAGTCGGACGTAGTTCAATTAAAAGATTGAACCAAGAGATTGAACTGTCAGAGCAAGTTCGTCTGGTAATTGAGTGCCAGTCATAGAAAACGAGTTTTTCGAGAATAAAGCTTAGGGTTTCTATGTGCAATGAGTAATAGAGTCTAAAGAAATCAGAATCGTCGAACAAAGCTGGAGAAACGTCTGACTATAACTCTGTTGTTTTAGCCACCTAAGTTATAAGTTCATCTAAGCTAACAGAGCTTCTCTAGGTCTAAATCTCCGGATCCATGCGCCTTTTGCTTTAACTCCCCTTATATATGCCTTATGGGTTGGTTCCCCTTTCCCTTTTTGCCCCTAGGCCTAGTTTATCGTTTCGCAGAAATTATCCTTTTTATCTCGATCTTCATCATTATCTTGGAAATTTGACGTTTATCATCCGAACCTAACATTTATCTCTTCCCCCAAAATCAAAGATAGACCGTCATTTCAATTGGACTCTTTTTTTTGTAAAACCATGAGTAGGCTTTTAGCCTAGATCTAGACATTGTCGGGCTGTTTTTCGACTTAAGTGTTTTCACGATTTTGTCGAAAGAGCGCTTCTGAAAAGACATTGTTTCCAACGAGAGTTTGTATTTTTCGTATAGTGCAGGCAACCTTAGGTATTTAGTTAACCGTTTCCGTTTTACACGATCAATTTGAACTTTATACGACGAAACAAGTTCATGCGGTAAAGTTCGAACGTCAATTTTGATCAAGACGAAACAAGAACGAGTTCGATCCGATTTCGAAGGAGGGAGTTACGAGGACGGGATAAAAATGAATTGATGCATTCAAATCGCCTAATGGGCGAATTAGATTGCTCTTCCGACCCAACTCGCCTGTTTGGTGAGTTGGTCATCATGCTCGATCCAACTCGCCGAGCAGGCGATTTTGTCGTCTTGTTTGATCCAACTCTCCGAATAGGCAAGTTGGTCGGCCAACTCCAACTCGCCGAACGGGCGAGTTGGTCGGCCCACGTCACCCAACTCGCCCATTCAGCGAGTTGGACTGGTCCAACCCACTTCGCCCGTTCTGTCTATTGTTGCGAGAGTTTGTTTTGCCGAAAGCGTTTTCTTGATGCGGAGACAATTTTTTTTAAGTATGAGAATATACGAGTATATTATACGTACCTACTCCCTCCCTTCTTTTATACAAAAGAAATTGGCTGAACCGATATTTTGAAGGGTTGTGTCTGTTTTTTCTTTTCGAGATTAGGATGATCGACAATCCAAGTCAGTTTAAAGACGATGCTAGGATTGTGAATTGGTGACTTTTGGGTTGATGACTAGGAATATGTCGGTTTTAAGAAAATTGCAAGGAACGGGTCGGTTTAAGACGCCATTCGCGTTCCTTCTTTCCTAAGAAAGCTAGCTAAGTGTACGTGGTGATCCTAAGTTCCCTAAAGTTTTATGGCTTTCTCCGAAGCATTTTTTTTCTTAGTACCTTCCTACAAAAATTCCAAGTCTGATTTCAAAAAGTTCCAAGCCGGCCATACCTTAGTTTTCGCGAAGGTTTGGGTTCACATGTTCTCCGTTTTGCTTGAATCTCTTATTCCTCTTCTCGTGTCTGTACTTCCCTTAAGAATGGCAACAATTTTAGTTCTTCCTAGCCCCGTTTAGGCTCGAACTTTTCTTCCGGTTTTTATCGTAAGTTCCAACGGTAACTCCAATCAAGACGAAACAAGAGATGTTTCGATCAAGATTCAAAGGAGAAAGCTAAGATGGAGTTAAGGGTGAGTAGGATGTCCAATAGGGCGAGTAGGATGCCCAAAACGGAGAGTAGGAAACCCAAAAGGCCGAGTAGCAGTAAGCCGAGGAGTTTAGGTGAGTCTCACTTCTTTTTGTCATAAAATCTCAATGGAAACTTCGATTGAGATGAAACAAAAAGCGATTCGATCGAGATTCAAAAGAGAACACAAAGGAGAAGCTCATCAGGGCTTGCCAAACTTGTCATGAGGCGATTTGGAGGAAATAAATCAAACTCGCCATCGGGGGGGGGGGAGTTGGACGGTGTGCGTCTAACTTGTTTTAATCCTAAAATCTCAACGAACTCCGATTGAGACCAAACAAAAAAAATTTCGATCGGGATTCAAAGGAGAACGCAAAGGTGATCAAAAGTACTGCTCGTTTGGTCAAACTCGCCTGTTCAGCGAGTTGGACTGGTCATACTCGCCGAATGGGCGAGTTTGGAAGGCTCGTTCGGTCTAACTTGACCATTCAGCGAGTTTGACTGGTCCAAGTCGCCGAACGGGCGAGTTAGATGGCTCGTTTGGTCCAACTCACCCGTTCGGTGAGTTGGACTGGTCCAACCTTTCCGTCCAACTTGTTTTTACAGTAAATTCTCAACGGAATCTCCGATTGAGACAAAACAAAAAGCGTTTCGATCGGGACTCAAAGGAGAACGGAATTTGGAGGCAAATAATTCTCATCCAGTCCAAGTCGCCGAACGGGTGAGGTAGATGGCTCGCTTGGTCCAACTCACCCGTTCGGCGAGTTGGACTGATCCTACCTGTTGTTGGGGTCAAAATCAGCTACGACAGGATCAACGTTAGAAACCTAACGGGAAATGCGCCTTTTGTGAAAAAAGATAATATCTCGGAAAAAGGCGAACGGGAAAAATCAAAGTCAAATCTCAGCTTACCACGAAGGAATTACCTGCATAAGTGAGCCATCAAGAAGAGTTTGTCTTAAGCCCTTGGGTCAACGTATCGCAGTGTGGCTGATCGATCCCTCCAGCCTCTTCTTCATCGAAAGTGATTGCTCCTTTCGGGGTGTCACTAGGCGTGGACCCAGTTTGGTGAACTTGCGCTTATCTCGGCGTTGCACTGATAAGCTTTGATGGCTGAGACGGTATCGCTGCAGTATTGCGACCCGCCGATGATCATGTTTACCCTGCGGCGATTGTTGTCGTTGCCCTTCTCATCCTGCCTTCTTCTGCGCTTTTCTCCCGATTGGTTCCCTTGGGAAGAGTTCTCCGTTTAAGGAGCCCTTTGCGGTATGAATCGCCGGATGAGATCATTCACGCTAGAGACTCCAGAGATTTCTCTAGCGAGCAGGTTTCCGGCCAACCTCTTGCCGAGAACTTTGCAGTTAATGGTCGAGTGACCATGGGCCTGATGTTTCCCATAGGTTTTCGGGTCCACGTGTTTCCCGTCGTCCGGCCTTGCTCTGATCCGGAGTTAATAGCATAATTATGCGTTCCCTGGATTTCTTCTTATCTGCAGTTGACGTTTTTATATTTGCGAGGGTTTTCTTTTTTAACTTCTGATCCGACCGTGGGTCCTTTGACGAATTCTTCGTCGACTTCCCTTTCTGTGACAAGACCTTCATCACTCCTTCGATGATGATGTAATCCGTGTCTTTGTAAAGCGCGTCCTGGATCGTACACGGCTTCTCCAAATTTATCCACTACCTGAACTTTGATTTGTACCAGAGCATCTTCCGGAGCGCGCCTATTGCGACGTTGTCTCTTATCCCCTGACTCTAGCCGTGACAGTTTTGAACCGTTTTATGAAGTCACGGAGAGACTCGTCCTCTCCCTGGGATATGCTCCAAATTTCAACATCAGAGGTTTCTTGATCTATGAACATCGAGTATTGCTTGAGAAACTTCAAGGTGAGCTGACGGAAACTTCCGATGGAGTTTGCCTAAGGCGAGAGAACCACTCGAGCGCTGCTCCTTGGAGGTTTTCCACGAAGAGCGGCATTCGCCGGCGTCTCTTTTTCTTTTTCTGAACCTGGCTCTTCCCATCCCGACTTGAAAAGCTATTAAGTGTGCTTTGGGATCGATGGTACCATCGTCTGGCATCACTTTGATCTTTCCAGGATACGAAACCCTAGTTTCGATGAAATTCGAGTAATCCAAGGAATTTTGCGAGCCTCCTCTAGGAGTAGATCGATCTCCAGTGCGGTGCTAGTAGTGTGATGGATTTGAGACTTCACTGCTCTAACTTCGGCTATCGTTTTCATGAGATGATCACGGAGATCGCGAATCTCAGAGTTTTTGCTAGCAGATTTTTGTATTTGTCGGCATTTGCCGCGAGCGTTGATTTTACTCATCGGCCAGTTCTTCATGTTCATTCCAGAAGATAGGTTCTTCTTCTTTGGTCATTGGGTTGTCGAACTGGGACTAATCTCGAGTCTCTCAGCTCCTTGTACGGCGTTGATGTACGTCTGCGTCTTCGTTTGTAGGCTTTGACTGGATGTTAGACTCCACATCGACGCGTTTGATTTCTCCTCCTTCTTTACCTTCCTCGATTGGGGGAAGATCTCCGATTTTTCCGTGTTGGCGCGGGAGTTGCCTCGTTGGTATTTTGTCCAGACGGTTTCCCCTGTGTGTTGTTGGAACGGTCCTAAGGAGTCGCAAAATCGAGTGTTCTTCTGCGGATTCGGGTTGTTCCAGGCAGAAAATGGCCATATTCCTTGATGTTAGGTTTCAACCTGTTTAGCGAGAAAACTCATGACCTTGTCTTGTTCTGCCGACTTCTTTTCAAAAGTCGAGAACATATTTTCACCTCCTCGAATTTTTGGTGTTTGTGTCGGCATTAACTGCAGGATGTTCGTCGCTGGAGTGTTTTCAACGTTGTCATCAACGACGTTGACGCCGCGAGGTGGTTAGTTGTTGAGATCGTGACCTGGCATGCTTGATCGAGCGTGGTTGGCTGAGGTTTAGATTGATCCGTACCCTCCCGCTCCATCTAGAGCCAAAACTGTGGGAACCAAAATTTACACTGTCAATTTCCGTTGATTTAGGAAAGCAAGGTAAACCTAGCCTTCCCAGATGTCCCAGATTTCTGATAAGCCAAAACGTGAAGTGATCAAACAGTGAGAACAAACGATAAAACAACGAGTTAAAAAACGAAAAGAGAGCAAAGAAGATCTTATTCCGAATCTACGATTTGAGTGTTACAACAGGTAAAGCCTTAACGGAGCCTTCGGGGATTTCCTAGTTCTCTACTTAAACGTTTTTACGATTTTGTTGAAAGAGCGCTTCTGAAACGATGTCGATTCTGAAGAGATTTTGAATTTCTCGTGTAGTGATGTGGTGTCTTATATCACTCTCAAAATAACCCTATTCTCACTTTTACTATCTCAAATAAGAGGTTTGGTGTAGTACTTAGTGATCGAATCCACGGAGACTCTAAGATTGCACAATATATTATTTCTGTCGAAATAAAGCAAGATAAATATTAATAATAGTAAACAAGGTGATTTCAAGATTGATTTGAATTGTGAATGTTAAATTAAGGGATTAGACTTAGGGTGAATTCTCAGGTAAGATTAGGCATTGTAGATTAATAGATATGTAGGGTTTTAATTAGGTACCGTTCTCGAACACAAACCTCAGGGTTAAGGAGATCACTCTTGCGCATCTCAGTATCGATCGATGTCAATATAGTGGTATCGATCGATGTCAACATAGTGGTATCGATCGATGCTCTTTCTAAACGGTACTGGTTTTGCGGTTTGATGGGTTCTCTAAACTTCCAATTCGACTCTCGTTTGTTACCAGTTATTTAGATTGTATAAGATAGGTTACAGGTCATAACCAGGCTCTCGCTTGAGCTATGGAACCCTAACTTCTAAGATTGAGGTAATCAAATTCAACTTAGCATTAAGAGAAACTTAAACAAAGAACAAAGAAGATTACCCTAACAATTATATAAAAAATCAACAAGACATCATTACTATTGAAAAACCCTAAATATAATAATGAACAACTCTGACATAGCAATAAAGAACATGATTAAGGTCTGAATCAGTTGCATTAAATAAACTGAGTAAAGATATAAGGAGTTCAAAATCTTCTCTGTAATAAGGGTCGGATCTCTCTCTCCAATAGATGTAGCAAGGTGTTCCAACTCTTAGAACTAATTCTCTGGCGGCCTCCCAAAACTAAGATAGAAAAAACCCAAATAAATAGTCTATATTTCGGCAAGGGATTTGTCTTGCAAATGATGAAACTTATGGGTAAAACTTGTAATTTCTCAGTTCTTCATTAATCTTGTAGCCGACTTGGCTGTCGATCGGCGCACAATGTGTGACGTCGATCAATGCTTCATAAATAAACATGATCTGACTCTAAGTTTCTGGTTAAACATCCTAAATGCTCCAAAATAGCCCAAAAGCTCCAGTTGCTTCCAGTGAGTACCTAGACCTGTAAATACTCCAAACCATAGTCTAGACATACATAATATACCCTAAATAGAGCCTAGAACATTACCCAAAACTGGTAATAAATAGGCTATATCAACTCCCCCAGACTTATCCTTTTGCTTGTCCTCAAGCAAACTAAGCCTGTGAAAGAGTTTGAAATGCGGAGATTCACATAATGTCTAAGTATAATTGTCACCTTACTTTGTTGCAACCACATCCTATCAAGTCAATCATAGAGAAAATTTATATTCCCTACCATAGTATAGCAACCAAATCCAGTCTACCAACAACTTAGGAAATACTAGTCTGACTCACCCCTCTACTGATTTCATTTCTTTGCATAAAATAAAGTGTAGGCTTTACCTTGGGAATATCGATCAAATGACACATGGACTCTACCTCTGCAAGTATCTGAACAACTAAGCACAAATTCTTCTCTGATTCCTTTGTCCCCCCTTTCTCTCTGAATCTTTCTAGATCTCAAACTCAATGGACAATGATGCTGATACAGTCCATCTTGCCATCTCATTTTTGATTTTCCTCTACTTTTTTTTCTTTTTTTTCTTTTTCTTTTGCTTTTGGGGCAAAGTTGTAGGCGAATAGTGGGGTCATCGGTAATGTACATACCCCTCGCTTCCAACAATGTGTGATCGTTTCTCCGAATTAGAGTAATGGGACATAGGTAGTTTACCTACCCCTCTGCATCTCAGGAAGTCATCTCAATCTTTGAAGCTATTAGGTAGATGCTGAAGAGAAAGAGAGAAGGGAACCAAAGGTGCAATGACTTTTCCCTACAGACTTGCAGAAGGAATCTGATCTAGTGTTTACCAAGTCCTAAAGCAAGCAGATAATGTCAGGATTAGTGTTGGAAATCAGCTTCGGTTCCTTCAAACTTTCTAAGCAAGTCTGATATAGTGGCAGGATGATCAACTTTGGTATCTCTAGTAATCTCTGCAACAACCTTCTAAAAATGGTTCTAAAGTGTGGTTAGTTAATAATAAATCTTGATCATAGTCTCCTTGTTGACTCAATAAAACTTTTTGAAAACAGTATATATATATTAAATAAAACTCAAAACAAATTAAATAGCATTAGGAACCTCGCCCAGATTTAACTTACATTGTTCCCAGTGTAATTTGTCTTGAATTTGTTAGAGAAAATTAAATCATAAGTAAATAGTATAGGTAGAGTACTTGATATCTCTCTCTACATGAAAGTGTCGATCGATGTGTATAAGTTTGTGTCGAGCGATGGTAAATTATCACCGTCGATCGATGGGGAATTCGAACTATCTACTAATCTTCTTTTTACATCAATTACCGATCGACAGCAACTAAGTGCCGTCGATCGATGGTAGATGTATCAGACTAAAATCTTGCATGTGTCTAGTCTCCATTATGGTCATCCCTCTTTTGGTTAGCTCTGTTATACACTCAAACACACATTAATCATCCAAATAATAAGTCTAAATCCAAAGGCAAAAAATGAAAATGTACTAATATAAGTCTGAGAATAAGATAAGAGACGAGGGAGTAACAATGGGGACTATTCCTCGTCTCAGGTATCTGAATCGATCTGCTGTGGCTGTGGTGTGGTTCCTGGTGGTGATCTCGCTCTGGTCCTGGGACGGCTGAAACACTGGCATCGAGACACGTCTCCACCCTAGCCCATATAGCACAAAGTGCGTCCACCACGACTCTATGGAATTCACAATGGTCGTGGATGGGGATCTCTGGAATCTTAGGGAACGCTGGGAGATGTGGAGGTGGATGTGCTGGCTCGTCTCTGCTGCTACTGCTGCTGCGAGTGGATGGGCTGGTCGGAGGCCTCCTCGGCGGAGTACTATGAGAGGTGCTGTGTGACGAGATCTTCCCCTCGTCATCTACGAGAGACCAATAGCGTCCCTCCTTCAGCCAGCCAGTCCTCGCTTAGTGTCCCTCATCCATGAAGCGCAAGTCCCTCTCTACAGAGGCTTCCTCAAAGCTGATGCCAAGAAAGCTGAATAGAGGCGTCAAGAGGCTCCCGATCGTCTCCTTCTTTGGGACAGAACCCTTGAAGGGTTTCTCCTTCAGGGTCTCCAAGTTCTCAGCAAAAACAGCCCTGAAGCTCACCCGCTGATCGCTCAATGGTGGGTGAAAGACCTCATCATCAAGTCCCACCAACTCTCTGACAGACTAGTACAAAAATGTGAGTTCATGAACCCTAACCTTGTTGGGTTCCATCTTGCACAACAAAGCATTGGCAAGGACCTTCATGAAGTAGCGCAGGGTCAGGTGACGGATATCCTTCTGAGTAGCAGAGCCCGAGTCGAAAGGGTTTGTAGCAATGAGTCCCCAAAAGGTTGGCAGACTGGGGAAAGGAGCAACTGAGCAGACGAGAGTCCTGATGTCAAACCCATAAATCTCACAGAGCTCCGGAATGGTGATCCGGTACCTGATGCCTCTAATGAGGAAGGTCAGTGTAGCCTCGTCTGCCAGCTTCACCCGAGGGCTCTTGTAGAGAACCTGAGCTGTGGTGATGCGATGTCGGACCAGGTTGGGGTAAAGAGGGTATGGCATAGTAGCCATGTTGCCCAGGACCAGCTCCCTCACCATCTGTATGAAGTCTGTCAGGAGCCCCAGCTTCCTCAAGGTGTGTCTGTCAGCAAACCTTGTGGGCTCAATAGAAATGCTTTGCCAAGAATTCTAGTAGAGGCTGTCAAAAATTTCCCACTCCTCACGCAGAGGAGGATGGGTGCATTTCCTTGATGCTACAGCTACCCTAGGGCCAGGGAAGTTCTCAATCGTCTCGAGAAAACTCTCTTCCTTCTATGGCCGAGGGTGTCAACATGGAGGACCATGTAGCAGAGCACTTGAGCTACCAGTCTTGAACCTTGCCTTGGTGCGCCTCTCGTTCATCTGCATCTAATAAACAAGCCAAGACTCAGAATCGATGTATATACTATCAACCATCGATCGATGTTATGACATGGACATCGATCGTTTTTTCCTCATGACTATCGATCGACGGCACCTCATGGGCATCGACGATGCAGGATCGCGAACCATGGGGATACGAAATCCAAAAGAACAAGCTCAAATCGTGCAAATCGTGTGTAAAGTTGGTAGATAGTTCCTAATCTAGTATTCCAACACCTTAAAGTGTTCTAAATTCCGGGCTAACATGATAAAATTTCTATTTTTCTACAAACCCTAAAAGTTTCCATAAACTATGAGATTTAGAGAACATATCTTGATGATCGGACGATTTAGTGAGCTAAACAGTAAGAGAGGGTGAAAATCGAGTGATTAGGGATCAAGAATGAGCAATCGGCCAAAAATCGAGAGAGAAATCGAGTGTCTACTTATTTTGTGTTTTGGCGGTTTTAAGAAAAGTGACTTATGAAATGGGTTTGTGTCGAGTTAACCTACTCGACAGACGACCGTCGATCATCGTTCCTATAGGGGCGTCGTCAATCGATGGTCAGTTCACTGACTCCTTTTTACTTAATAAATTTGTAAATGCAAAAATAAATAATTAAATGAATTAAATTGTAGATTTTTAAAGTATATAGATTTTATTTTATTTTTCCTATTTTATTTTTTTTATTTTTAGTGGGTTGCCTCCCACTCAGCGCTTGTTTAAAGTCATTAGCTTGATGAGAAATGGGTTTATTATTTGGGGTCAGGCACCTCCAGACGTATGGTCCGAGTGTGAGGAATTTTGGCTTCAGCCCAATAATGTTTCACTCTATGCCCATTCACCATGAAATCCTCTCCTTTAGGATTAAAAAGGGTGACTGCCCCACTAGGTGTAATTTCTTTAATGGTGAAGGGTCCGGACCAACGAGAACAGAGTTTTCAGGGAAACAGAGTTAATCGCGAGCTATACAGTAGTACTTGATCGGTCGGTTCGAAATGCCTAGAAATAATTTTCTTGTCGTGATAGGCTTTTGTCCTTTTTTTGTACAACTTCGAATTTTCGTAGGCGTGATGCCTAATTTCTTCTAGCTCATTTAGGTAGATCAATCTCTTTTCTGCAATGGGTTTAGCATCGAAATTTATCTTTTCGATGGCCCAATCTGCTTTATGTGTTAATTATTCCGAGAGATGGCATGCCTTCCAATAGAGTAAGTGAAAGGGTGTAGCCCTTAACGGTGTTTCAAATGCTGTTCGGTACTCTCAAAGCGCATCATCCAATTCTAGAGACCAATCTTTTCGGGTTGATCCTACCGTCTTTTCTAAGATTTCTTTGATTTGATGGTAGGATACTTCAACTTGTCCGCTGGTGTGAGGATGGTAGGGTGTGGCTACTGGATGGTGAAATCCATGTTTATTGAGTAGTTTTTCGAATACTCTATTTATAAAGTGAGTACCTCCGTCGCTTATGACTACTCGAGGAACTCCAAATCTAGGAAAGATGATGCTCTTAAAGGGTTGAACGACTATGGAAGCGCCATTTTAGGAGTTGCAATTGCTTTGAACCATTTGGATAAGTAGTCTAAGACGACTAGAATTTATTTATTTCTGTGCGAAGAAGGGAAAGGGCCCATGAAATCGATACCCCAGAAATCGAACACTTCAACTTCGAGTATGGAATTTTGTTCCATTTCGTTTCTCTTGCTCGTTTTTCCTCTTCTTTGGTAGGGGTCGCATTTTGCTACGTAGGTTTGAGCATCTCGAAACATAGTTGGCCACCAAAATCCTGATTGTAGCATTTTTGACACTATCTTGAAATTGGCGAAATGTCCGGCACAATCGGATCCATAAAAATGATACATAATTTTTGGAATTCTGATTTCAGCAATACATCGTCTGTATATGCCATCAGAGAAGTGTTTATAAAGATAGGGTTCATCCCAGTGATATCTCCGGATTTCTCTTAAAATTTTCTTTTTATGATATCCTTTGAAGAGCTCGGGATCTACTTTGGCCGCAAGATATCTAACTATATCTGCATACCAAAGTGAATCAGTGGTGCACAGGGCACACACTCCCCACTTAAACTTCTACCTCCGGGAGAATCATTATTTGGGAACGAAAGATTAAAACCTACGTTGATATCTATTGGAATGATTTATGTCATCGTCCTTGACAAATGTATCATAGGTCGACGGGATATGGACATAATCGATAGATGCTTTGTGGCTGAAGTTCGATGGGTTTGGGACGTTATCGGTAGATTCCATTTCATGTGCAGAACTGACTCTAACAACGAAAGTTGATTCTGCGAAGTAGACATTTTGTGTGGTAATATGTCATCAATAGGGATGTCGGCATCCACTTTATTCGCGATGGGTGATCTTCGACTCCGTTTTCCACTCCTTTCTTGTCTTTTACTTCTATATCAAATTCTAGGATTAGTAGAATCCATCGTAAGAGTCTCGGTTTGGCGTCCTTTTTGTTCACTAAGTACTTCAATGCTGCGTGGTCAGTATGAACAAATAATTTTGAACCGAACATATAGGATTGAAATTTCTTGAAGGCGAATACCATGGCTAGTAACTTTTTTTCTATTGTCGCGTAATTGCATTGTGCATCGTCAAGAGTTCTATTGGCGTAGTAAACTGCATGCCGCTTTTTGTTCTTATTTTGTCTAAGTACCGCGCCCACAGCGAAATCGCTGGCGTCACACACTATTTCGAATGGTTGATCTGTGGGAACAGAAATTCACACCATCGATTTCCGTAAATTAAGGAAAGTCAAGAAACCCTAACTCTCCCTAAGGTCCCGGATTCTCTGTGGAAGTCAACGACAAGTAATCAAATAAACGTGGAAAGTATGAAAAGATAACAGAATGAATTTAGAAAACAATAGATCTTTATCTGGAATTTGCGTATGAGTGCTCCAGAGACAAAAGCGTACATAAAGCTTGTCTGGAAACAAGATCACGAAGGAATTCATATAACACAAGCAGTAAAACGAGACTAAGTTTGCTAGCTCTACCACCTATGTCGAGAGAATCCTATGTGGCTGCAACTCGCTTAACCATAGACAGAAAATGACTGAAAAGGTTTGAAGGATTTGGGACTGGACCTTAAGAAAGGCTGCAAACGTACCCCTTTCGAGGATCAAGTCAGACGTAGTTCAATTAAAAGATTGTACTAAGAGATCGAACTGTCAGAGCAAGTTCGTCTGGTAATCGAGTGTCAGTCATAGAAACCGAGTTTTTCGAGAATAAAGCTTAGGGTTTCTAAGTGCATTGAGTCGTAGAGTCTAAAGAAATCAGAATTGTCGAACAAAGCTGGAGAAACATCTGAGTATAACTTTGTTGTTGTAGCCACCTAAGTTTTAAGTTCTTCTAAGCCAACACAGCTTCTGTAGGTATAAATCTCCAGATCCTTGCGCCTTTTGCTTTAACTCCCCTTATATGTGCCTTCTGGGTCGGTTCCCCTTTCCTTTTTTGCCCTTAGGTCGAGTTTATCGTTTCGCAGAAATTATCTTTTTTTATTTGATCTTCATCATTATCTTGGAAACTTGACATTTATCATCCGAATTTAACATTTATCTCTTCCCCCAAAATCAAAGATAGACCGTAATATCAATTGGACTCTTTTTTTGTGTAAAACCGCGAGTGGGATTTTAGCCGAGTTCTAGACCATGTCGGGCTGTTTTTCGAATTAAGTGTTTTCACGAGTTTGTCAAAAGAGCGCTTCTGAAATGACATCGATTCCGACGAGAGTTTGTAGTTTCCGTATAGTGCAGGCAACCTTAGGTATTTAGTTAACCGTTGCCGTTTTACACGATCAATTCGAACTTTATACAAGGAAACGAGTTCATGCGGTCAAGTTTGAACGTCGATTTTGATCAAGACAAAACAAGAACGAGTTCGATCCGATTTCGAAGGAGGGAGTTACGAGGACGGGATAAAAATGGATTGATGCATTCAAATCGCAGAAGGGCGAGTTAGATTTCTCGTCCGACCCAACTCGCCCGTTCGGTGAGTTGGTCATCTTGCTCGAGCCAACTCGCCAAACGGGCGATTTTGTCATCTTGTTTGATACAACTTGCCGAACGGGTGATTTGGTCAGCCCACGTGACCCAACTCGCCCATTCAGCAAGTTGGACTGGTCCAACCCACGTCACCCGTTCTGTCTATTGTTACGAGAGTTTGCTTTGCCGAAAGTGTTTTCTTGATGCCGAGACAAAATTTTTTTAAGTATGGGAATATACGAGTATAGAATACGTACCTTCTCCCTCCCCTTTTTTTACCGAAAAATTGGCCGAACCGATATTTTGAAGGGTCGTGTCTGTTTTTTTCTTTAGGGGATTAGGATGATCGACAATCCAAGTCATTTTAAAGATGACGCTAGGATTGTGACTTGGTGACTTTTGGGGGTATGACTAGGAATATGTCGGTTTTAAAAACATTTCAAGGAACGGGTCGGTTTAAGACGCCATTCGCGTTTCTAGTTCCTTCTTTCCTTAGAAATCTAGCTAAGTGTGCGTGGCGATCATTTCTCGGTTTTCCGAGAGTTTAGATCGGTTTGAAAAATCTGCCTGAGCAGTCACAGAAAAATAGATTGAGACAAGAAAATGAATAAGACTTAGTTCGCCAGATTCTTCTCCTAGATCCTAAGTTCCTTAAAGTTTTATTGCTATCTCCGAAGCATTTTAATTTCTTAGTACCTTCCTACGAAAATTCCAAATGTGATTTCAAAAAGTTCCAAGCCGGCCATACCTTAGTTTTCGAGAAGGTTTGGGTTCACATCTTCTCAGTTTTTATTTCTCATCTCCTTTCCTCTCCTCGTGTCTGTACTTCCCCTAAGAATGGAAACCATTTTAGGTCTTCCTAGCCCCGTTTAGGCTCGAACCTGTCTTCCGGTTTTTATCGTAAAATTCCAACGGTAACTACAATCAAGACGAAACAAGAGATATTTCGATCGAGATTCAAAGGAGAAAGCTAAGATGGAGGTAAGGTTGAGAAGGATACAAAATAAAGTGAGTAGGATTCCCAAGAGGGCGACTAGTACGCCCAAGAGGTCGAGTAGGAGGAAGCCAAAGAGTTTAGGCGAGTATCACTTGTTTTTGTCATAAAATCCCAATGGAAACTTCGATTGAGATGAAACAAAAAGCATTTCGATTGAGATTCAAAATAGATCACAAAGGAGAAGCTCAACAGGTCTTTCCAAACTCGCCATGAGGCGATTTGGAGGAAATAAATCAAACTCGCCATCGGGGCGAGTTGGACAGTATGCGTCCAACTTGTTTTAATTGTAAATCTTAACGGAAATTCCGACTGAGATGAAACGAAAAGTGTTTCGATCGGGATTAAAAGGAGACCGCAAAGGTGATTAAAAGTACTACTTGTTTGGTCCAACTCGCCCGAACGGGAAAATCGAACAACAAGAACCGACCAACTCGCCCGTTTGGCGGGTTGGACAAACCCAACTAGCCGAACGGGCCAGTTGGGTCGATCAAGACAACCAACACGCCCATTCAGCGAGTTGGACAAGCCCTACTCGCCGAACGGGCGAGTTTGGTCGATCAAGACAACAAACTAGCCTGTTCCACAAGTTGGACAAGCCCAACTCGCCGAACGGGCAATTTGAGTCGATCAAGACAACCAACTCGCCTATTTGGCGAATTGAAAAATCCTAACTCGCCGAACGGGTGAGTTGGGTCGATCAAGACAACCATTTGGCCCATTCAGCGAGTTGGACAAGCCCAACTCGCCAAAAGGGTGAGTTAAGTAGCACAAGCAATCCAACTCGCCCGTTCGGCGAGTTGGATCAATCAATCCATTTTCACCTCGTACTCTTAACTCCTTTTTTTAAAACTTGATCGAACTTATCTTTGTTTTCTCTCGATCGAGATTGATATTGGAACATTACAGAAAGAACTCATTTTCTCGTGAAAGGATTGGGACAATCGTATAAGATGATAGTGGTAAACTAAACATCTTGAGTCGAATGCCCCATACGAAAGATCTTAACTCTCGGAATATGTCATCTTAGGAATGCTCTTTCGATAAAATTGTTAAAACGCTTAACTAAAAAATGGCCCGAGAAGGTCTAAAACTCGGCTATAGGCCCACTCGCGATTTTATCCGAAATTGAGCCCAAACTTTGTGATGGTTTATCTTTTATTTTGCAGGAGGGGATAAGTGTTAAGTTCGGAAGATAAATGTCAATATCTGAGGATAAATGTTAAGTTTTCAAAGATAATCGTGAAGATCAAAGAAAAAAGGAATATTTCTTCGAAGCGATAAATTCGACCAAGGGCAGAAGGGGAAAGAGATAACCGCCTTTAGATGAGTATATAAGGACGTCGAGGGTGATGATGCAAGGGACACACAAAAAATCTTGACTCAGAGCAAACATATCACTTAGAGCATTTAGGCAACTTTCCGTTTTTTGTTATTCGAGCTGCGACTCAACTATGGTTTTGCAGTCTTAGGTTGTTAGGACTAGAGATCTCGCCGACAGCTCTCATAGCCAAGGCTCATATCCTATTGTAAACGCTCATATGCAAATTCAGAATAAGACATCTATTTTGCTCTGTTTTCGATCCTTACTTTATTTTTTCTATCTTTATTTCGTATTCTGATTGATTGGCGTGTGTTTCACCAGATATCCGGGACCTCTGGGAAACTAGGGTTTACCCTACGTTCATAATTCAGCAGAAATCGACAGTGCGAATTTTGGTTACTACAGTTTGGCTCTAGATGCAGGGTAGGGGGTACGGATCAATTTAACTCTCAGCCATCAACACTCACTCAAACCATGTCAGATCTCAACAATCAAAAACCTTGTGACGAGAAGTCATCAACGAAAACATTGTAAACACTCCAGCGACGAACGTCACTGCAGTCAATGCCGACGCAAACACCGCAGCGTTCGAGGAGGTGAAGAAAATGTTCTCGACTTTCGAGAAGAAGTCGGCAGAACAAGATAAGGTCATGAAATCCCTCGCTAAACAGGTTGAAACCCTTATAGCGAGGAACATGGCTATTTTTCAGTGTGGAGCAACCTGAATCCGCGGAAGAAGACTCGACTTCGCAACACCTTTGGACTGGTCTGACAACACGCAAGGCAAACAGTCTGGACAAAAACTTGACAAAGTGACCCCCGCGCCAAGATGGAAAAACAAAAGAGATCTTCCTTCTATTGAAGAACATAAAGAAGGAGGAGAAGTCAAACGCGTCGACGTGGAATCTAGCAGCTAGTCCGAACCCACGGAGGAAGACGCATACATACATCTGCACCGCAAAAGGAGCCGAGCGGCTCGGGACGAGGACGAAACTCTCTGCGACTTCATAAAATGATTCAAAATCTTCATGGCTAGAGTCAGCGTAATAAGCGAAAAATTTGCAATAGACTCACTTCGAAAAACGCTCTGGTTAAAGTCAAAGTTCAGGAAGTGGATAACTTTGGAAAAGCCACATACAATCCAGAACTCGCTTCACAAAGTCACGGATTGCATCATCATCGAAGAAGAGACGAAAGTCTTGTCCCAGAAATGGAAGCCAATGAAGAATGCGTCAAAAGATCTGGGGTTGAAGTGGAAATTAAAGAAGAAAAACCCTCGCAACGACAAAAGCGCTCATTGCAGAGTTGAAGAAACTCAGGGAGCGCATACCTACGCTATAAACTCCGGATCGGAGCAAGGATGGACGACAGGTAACACGTAGACCCGAAACCCGAATTACGACGAAAACACATTCTGCGACTTTCACCAAAACCACGAACACTCGACCATTAACTGCAAAGTATATTGTGTGAGGTTTGTCGCGAAGCTGCTCCTCGGAGAACTCACCAAAATCTCAAGCATGAGAGATCTCATCCGCGACTCGGCCCGTCCCCCAAGAAACGACAGGACTCCTCAAACGGAGAACCCTTCCCAAGGGAACCAATCGGGAGAAAAGCATGGAAGAAGGCAGGACGAGAAGGGCAACGATAGAAACCGTCGCAGGGTACACATGATCACCGGCGGATCGCAATACCGCTGTGATACCGTCTCGGCCATCAAAGCTTATCAGCGCAAGGCCGAGACAAGCGCAAATTTGCCAATCTTGCCCACGACTAATGAAACTCCGAAAGGGGCGATCACTTTCGATGAAAAAGAGGCCGGAGGGATTGATCAGCCACATTGCGATCCACTCGTAATTGATCTCGTGATAAGAGACCTCGAGGTCGCTAGGATTCTCATCGACATGGGAAGCATAGTAAACGTCATCTTTCGCGACACTCTTAATGTGGGAACCGAAATTCGCACTCTCGATTTCCTTTGAATTAGGAACACAGGGTAAACCCTAGTTTCCCAGAAGTCCCATATATCTTCTAAACCACACGTTAATCAATAAGAATACAAAGTAAGAACAAAAAAATAAAGTAAAAATCGAAAAGAGAACAAATAGATGTCTTATTTCGAGTTTGCGTATGAGCTTTTACAACAGGATAGGAGCCTTGGCTATGAGAGTGGTCGGCGAGATTCCTAGTTCTAACAACCTAAGACTGCAAAATCCTAGTTCAGTCACAACTCGAATAACAAAAACGGAAAGTTGCCTAAATGCTCTATGTGCTATGTTTCTGTGAGTAGAAATTTTCGTGTGCCTTGAATCATCACCCTTGAAGTCCTTATATACTCCTCTAGAGGCGGTTTTCTCCTTGCCCTTCTGCCCTTGGTCGAATTTATTGCTTCACGTAAATATTCCTTTTTTCCTCGATCTTCATGATTATCTTCGGAAACTTAACATTTATCCTCAGATCTTGACATTTATTTTCTGAACTTAACATTTATCCCTTCCTGCAAAATAAAAGATAAACCGTCACAAATTTTGGGCCCGATTTTGGATTAAATCGAAAGTTGGCCTTTAGTCAGGCTTTAAACCTCATTGGGCCGTGTTTTGACTTAGGCGTTTTTACGATTTTATCGAAAAAGCATTGCTAAGACGACGTCGTCCAAGAGTTAGGATCCTTCGTATGCGGCGTGTGACTCTAGGTGTTTAGTTAACTGTTACCGTCTCATAAGATCGACCCGATCCTTTCTCGAGAAAACGATTTCTTTCGGTAAAGTTCCAATGTCAATCCTTATTGAGGCGGAGTACAGATAAGTTCGATCAAGTATCAAAACATGGAGTTAACGAGGACGAGGTGAAAATGGATTGATTGATCCAACTTGCGGAACGAGCGAGCCAGATTCCTCGTGCCGCCTAACTCGCCCGTTTCACCTCGTCCTCGCCGAACGAGCGAGTTTGTCGTCTCGATCCATCCAACTCGCCGTTCGGCGAGCTGGACAGTCCAAATCGCCGAACGGGCGAGTTGGCCTTTTTGTAGTTTGATTTGCCGGTTCGACAAGCTGGACGTCTTGCTCGGCCAACTTCTCCGTCCTAGGCCTTGGATGATCGAGTCTTCTAGTCGTTTCGTCGTTTTGCTGTTTGGGGACACGGTTACCCGAGGTATTTGGACAAACTCTTTCTGATGGCTCATTTGTGCAGATCGTTCAATTGTGGTCAGTCGAGATTTGACCTTGATTTTTCCCTTTCCCTTTTTTACGAGTCATTATCTCTTTCTTTCACAAAGGGCGCATTTCTAGGGAAGTTTCTGACGTTGTTTCTGTCGTGACCGATTTTGACCCCAACAGTTAGCCCCCAAGCTCGTTAGTATCGTAAGGTTCTAGCGAGCTGCTTTGGAAGGTTTGGTAAGTTAGGCGGAATCAACATTTGAAAAAGTCCGTTGAAAGTGGTCTACTTATTCCTCTAAGAGCGGAATGCAGTAGGATTGGGGCTGCGCCTTGTGAAGGCTGCCTACGTACCCTTGTAAAAAGGGATCAAGCCTTTCGTAGTTCTTTCCGAAGTTAAGGGTTTTACTTCCTCTTTTCCAGTGAGACCTTTATGGTTTAGTTGTGTGTCGTGTAGATATTATTTGGCATGTTTCTACGAATGGCATTGTATATTGGATCTTTGTCGCCCTCGAGTCTAGCCTTGTAGGCTGTTTATTTTGGCCGAATGTGGCCATATTTATGTTTTCGAACTGACAGCGTGTGGCTTCGGATCCCGACCGCTTTGTGAGTTTTTAAATGAATAAACTAGGCTTTTTATTTGACAAGGTATTTTAGTAGATTTGGATTATAGAAGAAGGATACAAGTTGTCATCTCGCTCCCAACTCTTTGGTGGATCGTCATATTCGTTGCTCAGTCGAGATGTTTGAGAAGTTTTTCCAAAGTTTTGAGAGTGCTTAGATATGGACGAAGAGACCTGATTTCAGGATCTCTTATCTTTTCGATATCATGCCTTGAGACGTTAGAGACCATTGTGGTGGGTTTAGGGTAATATTTGGTTGTTATCAGCATCAAACTTATTTGTAGATATAATATTTTTTGAACCTTCGCGAAGGATGCGTGTTTATAGTCACGGATGGACTGTTTTTAAGGTGAGCATCCTGTTTGGGAAAGTTTTGACGAAAAACATTCTCCGAGCGCTAGCGATGTCTCGCTGTGTCGAAGGCTGATTTTTTTATTTTGTATGCCGCATTTCGTGCTTGAAATGTTGGCGGGCTTGAAGATGTTTGATATCACAAGGTTTTTGTTTTAACCTTACGGAAGAGAAACGTTTTGGTTTGTTTCTTAGGAATTAGGACCAATGGATCGTGTAAATTTGTCTCTGGGAACGTGCAACTTCCTTCACTGTCCTTTGTGAAGAGTTGGCCCCTTGAGACTTATTTCGTCTATATTTAAGGATGATTCGTATAGCTTTAGGAGCTTCATTACAAGTTTTTCCTTATGTGCTGCTTTTCACTTGTAAAACACTGTGGGTTTAGAGTAAACTGCGGACATATTGAACTTAATCGGTTGTCGAAAAGTTTATGTTTACCGTTAACTGTATGGTGGTTACGACTAAGTTTCGATATTAAGAATTTGTCGTATGATTTCCTATTTTGGGTTATACGATAGTTATTTGCACTTAGCGTTTATAAACTAATTGTGGATTGTCTTTTTGCCGTTAAGTGATTGGGTGGAGCAGTGGTTGCTCAAACATTTTGGCTCGGTCCGAAGGATGTGTTCAGCCGAATAGCCGAGGACATTTCTGGTCACGGATAGACTATGGCAGGTTCGTGTTAACATTAAGGTCATGTTAGTTTTGAACTTTCCTAAAGAGGATACCAAATTCCAGTTTAGATTTTTATCAGAAGGCATAATTGGCCGAGGGCCAAAGAGCGTTTTTCGAGATCGACGGGCCAAGTTGCAGTTTTCCGTGCTATAGTCGTACGAATACTGTTTTGTTTTTTATGATGAAGTCAAAACCTAAAAGGCACGATAAAGAACCTGTGCGAGATGATTGTCTGCTCGGAATGAACCAAGGGAGATGGGAGGCAGAATCTATCGAGCCGCATGGCTAAGGAGTGAGATCTGTATGATTTTGTTTTTAGCTATACACAAATTTTCCAAAACACTTCTCCGTAAAACTTGCTACTTTCGTTCAGAATGTTTGTTCGCATAACTTGGTGTGGCTATACGAAGGATGTTTTACGTAACTTTTACGAGAAATGAATGACGTAGATGTAAATTTAGAATGTCTCTCGCAGATTACTCGTTATATTTGCGAACGAGGAATGTATTTTCCCCGTTCTCTTTTCCGCATTGCGAAGTCGTTTTTCATGACACCGGTCTTGTTTTCTCGTAGGCTCCCCGTATAAAATGTCATAGTTATACAAAAATGGATGATCGGTTTAATGAGGCATCGCATGGCCTAAATGATTTTCTGTCTACTACTGCGAGAGTTTGCTTTGTCGAAGCGTTTTCATGAAGCCGAGACAATTTTTTTTTTGAAGTATGGGAGTATACGAGTATAGTATACATACCTTCTCCCTCCCTTATTTTTACGAAATAAAATAGATGAACCAATATTTTGAAGGGTTGTGTACGTTTTTTCTTTCGAAGACTGGGATGATCAACAATCAGGTCGGTTTAAAGACGAAACTAGGATTGTGACTTGGGGACTGTCAGGTTGACGATTACAAATACGTCGGATTTAAGAAAATTTCTAGGAACAAGACCTTTTAAGACGACGTTCGCGTTTTTAGTTCCTTCTTTCCTTAGGAAACAAGATAAGTGTGTGTGGCGATCGTTTCTTGGTTTTTTGAGAGTTTAGATCAGTTTGCAAAATCTGCCTAAGCAGTTGCATAACAATAGATCGAGAAAGGAAAATTCCCAAGATTTAGATCGCTAGACTATTCTCCTAGATCCTAAGTTACCTAAAGTCTTATGGCGATATCCGAAGCGTTTTTATTTCTTATTACCTTCCCATGAAAATTCCAAATCTGATACCTTAGTTTTCTCGAAGGTTTGTGTTCACCTCTTCTCTGTTTTTGCTTGCTCATCTCCCCTTCCTTGTCTCGTGTCTGTACGCCTCTTAAGAATGATAAAAAAATATTAGTTCTTGCTGTCCGTGTTTAGGCTCGAACCTGTCTTGCAGTTTTTATTGTAAAGTTTCCATGGTAACTCTAACCGAGACGAAACAAGAGATGTTTTGATAGAGATTCAAAGGAGAAGGCTAAGATGGAGGTAAGGGAGATTAGGATGCCCAATAGGGGAGGAGGATGCCCAATAGGGCGAGTAGGACGCCCAAGAGGCCGAGTAGGAGCAAGCCAAGGAGATTAGGCGAGTCTCACTTGTTTTTTTCCGTAAAATCTCAATGGAAACTCCGATTGAGATGAAATGAAAAGTGTTTCGATAAAGATTCGAAAGACAACAAAGAGGAGAAACTCATCAGGGCTTTCAAAACTTTCCATGAGGCGAATTGGTGGGATTAAATCAAACTCGCCATCGGGGTGACTTGGACTGTGTGCGTCCAACTTGTTTTAATCGTAAAATCTCAATGGAAACCTCGATTGAGACGAAACGAAAAGTGTTTCGATCGGGACTCAAAGGAAAACGCAAAGGTGAGCTAAAATAGTGCTCATCCAGTCCAAATCGCTTAATGGGCGAGTTAGACGGCTCATTTCGTCCAACTCGCCCGTTTGGCAAGTTGGACTGGTCAAACTCGCGGAACGGGCGAGTTAGACGGCTCGTTTAATATAACTCCCCCGTTCGACGAGTTGGAATGGTCCGCCCTATGCGTCCAACTTGTTTTGATCTTAAAATGTCACTGAAAACTCCTATTGAGACGAAACGAAAATGTTTCCATCGAGACTCAAAGGAGAAAGTAAAGGTGAGCCAAAAGAGTACTCATCCTCTGTCACTCGCCCGTTTGGGGAGTTGGATTGGTACAACTCGCCCAATGGGCGAGTTAGATGGCTCGTTTTGTCCAACTCGCACGTTCGGCGAGTTGGACTGGTCCACTCGCCCAATGGGCGAGTTAGATAGCTCGTTTTGTCCAAATCACCCATTCGGCGAGTTGGACTAGTCAAAATTGCCGAATGGGCGAGTTAGACTGCTCGTTTTGTACATCTCGCCCGTTCGGCGAGTTGGGCTGGTCCGAGCTGTGCGTCCAACTTGTTTTGATCGTAAAATCTGAGTGAAAACTCTGATTGAGACGAAACGGAAAGCATTTTTATCGGGGTTTGAAGAAGAACGCAAAAGAGAACCAAAGTAATGCTGGTTTCGTCAAACTCGCCCAATGGGCGAGTTGGACTGGTCAAACTTGCTGAATGGGCGAGTTTCACGGCTTGCACTGCCCAACTTGCCCGTTGGGCGAGTTGGACTGGTCAAACTCGCCGAATGGGTGAGTTGCACGGCTTTTACTGTCAAACTCGCCCGTTAGGTTAATTAGACTAGTCAAACTCACCAACAGAGCGAGTTGCACGACTTGTACTGTCCAACTCGCCCATTTGGCGAGATAGACTAGTCAAACTCGCCCAATGGGCGAGTTGCACAGCTTGTACTGTCCAACTCGCCTGTTAGGCGAGTTGGACTAGTCAACCTCCAGCTTATTTGCTGGCGCGGTCATTTCGTAAACGCTTTTGATTTTTTTTCTACGAAAGTAGTATCATAAAATCCTAATTCATTTTACTTTGCGAATGATGTTCCATAAAATATTGTCAAGTTTGATTTTACGAAAGCTGTTTCGGAAAATGTTGTTGAGCATTAATTTTACCAAAGGTATTCCGCAAATTGTCATGATTTTAGTTTTACGAAAGCTCTTTCATAAAATGTTGTTGAGTATAATTTTACAAAATTCGTTATGCAAGCGGGTTTTCGCGTTTGGTTGTACGAGAGCCGTTTTTAAAAAAAAAAACTTAACGTTTTAGCCTCTGAATCTTTGGCTGTGATGGGCTTAATTATCGGGAGTCGAATTAATAGGAGACTTTCTCGTTTCCGCAGGATTGATCCGAGGGGATTTTGAGTAGTTTTCCCGAAGTAAGTTTAATTAACACTCATCGAGAATTCACTGAATATGTCGCGTAGAATTGAAGCTTGAATTTTTACAAAATCTTAGGTTTCATAAACGTTTTTTAGCAGTGAGGGATACGATCTCTCGTTTTGCGTAATTTAGTTTTCGCCAGCCGTTTAGGTTTCGAGTGATTCATAGAGATCGACTTGGTTTCTTCGAAAATTGTTCGGAAGAAATTCAGCAGTTGGGGTTGTGCACCCGATTTGCTGCGCTTCCTATCTCCGTGAGTAATTTTGGGTTTCTCCGCAATTTCTAGGAGAGCAAGTTTTATTTTTCCGAATGGTTTTCGAAAAAGTTATTTTGGTGAAACCCTTATGCGCTGAGATTTTCCAACCTCGGTAATGAAACGAACTTTACGGGGTTTGATAGATTTTATCGTTATCCTTTCTGTTTAGTTAGAGAAATTGCGAGCTGGTTTTGGTGCACCAACTGTGGCGAAAAGTCGCGACAAGGTTTTCGATTTTCTCAAGAACTGGAGCGTTTGCATAAGCGTTGGCGATGGGAGCAGTCACTGCTGGAGTTCTTTTTCCAGCGTTGTTGCGAGCTGTTGTATTGTTTTTTGTATTTTCAGACATTGTTTCGATCAAGCATTTTGTGGCCATCAGTTAGAGTAGTATGACCCCCCTCCTTCTAGTGCCAAACTGTGGGAACCGAAATTCACACTAACTATTTCCATTGAATTAGGAACGCAGGGTAAACCCTAGTTTTCTAGAGATGGCCGATATCTGCTAAGCTAGACGCCAATCAATAAGAATACAAAGTAAAAACAGGAAAATAAAGTACGAATTGAAAAGAGAGAAAATAGATGTCTTATTCCGAATTTGCGTATGAGCGTTTACAACAGGATAAGAGCCTTGGCTATGAGAGTTGTCGGCTAGATTCCTAGTTCTAACAACCTAAGACTGCAAAACCCTAGTTGACTCGCAGCTCGAATAACAAAAACGAAAAGTTTCCTAAATGCTCTAAGTGCTATGTTGCTCTGACTAGATATTTTCGTGTGTCTTGAATCATTACCCTTGAAGTCTTTATATACTCCTCCAGAGGCGGTTTGCTCTTTCCCCTTCTGCCCTTGGTCAAATTTATCGCTTCACAGAAATATTCATTTTTTTCCTCGATCTTCATGATTATCTTCGAAAACTTAATATTTATCCTTCGATCTTGACATTTATCTTCTTAACTTAACATTTATCCCTTCCTGCAAAATAAAAGATAAACCGTCGCAAAGCCTGGGCCTGATTTTGGATAAAATCGCAAGTGGGCTTATAGCCGAGCTTTAGACCTCATCGGGCCATTTTTTGTCTTAGGTATTTTTACGATTTTATTGAAGAGAATTGCTAATAAGACGTCTTCCGAGAGTTAGGATCCTTCATATGGGGCATGTGATTCTAGGTGTTTAGTTAACGGTTACCGTTTCATACGATCGACCCGATCCTTTCTCGAGAAAATGAGTTCTTTTGGTAAAGTTCCAATGTCAATCCTGATCGAGACGGAATAAAGATAAGTTCAATCAAATATCGAAAGAGGGAGTTAACGGGGACAAGCTGAAAATTGATTGATTGATCCAACTTGCCGAACGAGTGAGTCGGCCCATGGCGTCTTACTCGCCGAACGGGCAAGTTGGCTGATTTTTGTGGTTTGATTTGCCCATTCGACGAGCTGGACGTCTTGCTCGGCCAACTTCTCCGTTTGATGAGTTGGATGATCGAGTCTTCTAGTCGTTTTGTCGTATTTCCCTTCAGGGATATGTTTACCCGAGGTCTTTGGACAAATTCTCCCTTATGGCTCATTTGTGCTGATCGTTCCTTTGTGGTCAGTCGAGATTCGAACTCAATTTTCCGTGGTTCCTTTTTCCGATAAGTTATCTCTTTCTTTCACAAAGGGCGCATTTCTCGGGAAGTTTCTGACATTGATTATGCCGTGACTGATTTTGATCCCAGCACTCAAAAGGATGAACATGGAGTTAGGAAAAGTTGTACCATCGCCTAAGCCGCTGACCGGTTTCTCTGGCACGACATCAATGACCCTCGGTCAATCAAGTTACCCGTTGCATCAAAAGAAGTCACCAAGATCGTCGATTCCGCGGTCGTCGACCACCCGACTATCTACAACGTCATCATGGGAACACCTTGGCTAAACTCCATGAAGGCAGTTCCATTGATTTATCACTTAGGCATTAAGTTCCCAACTCATAACGAAATTGCCGTGATTTGGGGCTGCCAGAAACATATGAGACGCTGCTTCCTGCCTGAGCAAAAGCTAAGACAAATCAAGAACAACGCGATGGCAAAGACAAAACATAACTCGTCGAATGGGTGAGTTGGGTTGATCAAGACAACCAACTCGCCAAACAGGCGATTTGGGTCGATCAAGACAACCAACTCGCCGAATGGGCGAGTTGGGCCGATCAAGAAAACCAACTCGCCCATTCAGCGAGTTTGACAACCCCAACACGCCGAACGAGCAAATTAGACAAGCCCAACTCACCGAACAGGAAATTTGGGTCGAACTCGCTGATTGGGCGAGTTGGTTGTCTTCATCGACCCAACTCGCCGAACGGGCGAGTTGGTTGTCTTGAATGATCCAACTCACCCATTTGACGAGTTAGGCTTGTCCAACTCGCCGAGTGGGCGAGTTGGTTGTCTTGATAGACACAACTCGCCTGTTCGGCGAGTTTGTCGGCCCACGTTGTCAAACTCGCCCGTTCTCTGAATGGGCGAGTTGGTTGTCTTGATCAAACCAACTCGCCCGTTTGGCAAGTTAAGCATTTCCAACTCGAAAAACGCGTGAGTTGGTCGTCTTGTTCGACCCAACTCACACGTTCGGCCGAAATAATATAAGGAAAATCTGTATACCTGCTCGCTGATGGTGAGTGTCAAATGACACAGTTAAGTGGCGATCAATACTAGTGATGCTTTTTCGATCGACATCGACCATGTGTTGGTTGATGCTCAGTGCACACTTGTCTTCCACAAAATTTTGACCTGAAATAAATGAATACGAAAAAACAGTAAAAACAAAAATTAAAACTAATTTAAAACTTACTAAATGGGTTTCCTCATATGAAGCGCTTGTTTATAGTATTTAACCTGACATTTTGAAGGTTTTTGGCTAGTATAGAGGTAATGAAATACTTGTTGGGAAACAAGTATCAACATCTTCTCTGCTCATTTGAAACTAGGTGCCTACAAAGCTTTTGATGGCTTCTTCTCCTTTGGTTCTGTTCTTTGATGTCTCTGAATAACCTCATGTGTGCAATCAACTTTCAGCTGTTGCTGTTCCATACATTTTCTTAACCATACAATACTGTTGTTGAGAGGGAAGTAGATTGCATCAATGTTTCTGTAGAACTCATCAAACATCCTCTCCTGAGATGTGTTAAACTAAGCTATCATTCCTCAACTTGATCTCTCCAGTAAACCTCAAGTGCAAGATGATAAGCTGCTATAGGACGGATTCCAGAAATCTGAAAACATTCATCATAGGGTGGTAGACTCAAATAATAGCCTCCCCAACTATTTGCCTTCTCAAGTATTTGTTCCATATCTTCTTTTGAAACAATGATGATCCTTCCATCCTTAGCATGTGCATTGCTCTCTTCATCTATGTATACTCCATGCTCATCTGGTGTTTCTACACAGACCTTTATTTTGGGTGGAATGCTAGCGTCAACCAAAAAATCCTCTCGGAATTCTAGAGCGCAGGGTGTCGATCGATGTTGAAGGTTGGGTATCAATTGATGCTTCGCCGTCATCTTCATGCTCTGCGCCAGAATAGCGTACTGCCAGAAATCCTGGATCATCTCCTCTGTCAATGTAGGGCATGTTTCCCTTGACCACTTGTACATGGTCATAAAAATTTTCTCTCACTGATGAGTGATATGTTCAACTTGTTTGATTTAATATCACAAACTGCTCCTAAAGTAACCACAAAGGCTCTCCCAAGTCGTAGAGAAGAATTCCAGTCTATCTGTATATCTATGACGTGAAATTGGACAAAGGGATCGCCAATTTGTACCTGAAGGTTTCTGAAAATCCCTCCTGAATTCACCTTAGAGCAATCCACAAAAGTGAATGAATCTTCAGAAGGCTCTGTCTTCAGACTTAGCAGCTCAACCACCACCTTGGACATATTACTGAGTGAAGAATCTGTATCGCAGAGTGCATTTGGATATATGTGACCTCCAATCATGCAGGGAACCACAAACTTCTCAGGGCCACTCTTCTTTTTCAGTGTAATCTTATGCTTAATCTTCTCTCTGATTTGATAGAACATACATTAAATCTCCTAGTCTGTCTCTCTTGCCTCTCTGAAAAGCATGCAGAGTCGGTGGGACCACTATTCCTCATCCAGTGGAGTGTCTACAGAGATTCTCATCATCTTCTCAATGAAACCATCGCGTTCTTTCTCATTAGCTTCTCTTCTTAGATGATTACTTCTTTCTCGTATAAGTTTTTCCTTTTGTAGCCTGCTCAATGATCATAGGCTATGGTGCATCTTTAGGTTGCGGATTAGTATTACTGCTGTTTTTTGATGTTTGAGACGACTGTCTTGCAGTATCCAAACGTTCTGCATCATTACTTGGCAATCGAACTCAGTAAATCACTGGTGGGTGTCGATCGATAATAATGGTAGGGTTTCGATCGACGCTTGCCATTTTAACATGATATACCCTAGGGGCAAACGGGTGCCGATTGGCAAATTCCGAGTGTCCCTCAATTCTCAACGCTTCACAAGATCCTGCAGACTCAGCATGGGGTGTTGATAGGTGCCCAGCTTCTGGTGTCGGTCGACACCAATGCAAACTGCCGAAAGATATGGAACTTTCAACTTGA
Organism: Moricandia arvensis; assembly: GCA_905132765.1. Classification (NCBI taxonomy): domain Eukaryota; kingdom Viridiplantae; phylum Streptophyta; class Magnoliopsida; order Brassicales; family Brassicaceae; genus Moricandia; species Moricandia arvensis. The sequence continues at coordinate 186,662 of CAJHQP010000015.1, read as the reverse complement.
AAGTCCCCTTCTTGGAGGTCCTCTTCCTTCACCACTTGGCTAAAATATCATCTATAATGACGCTCACGTGGAGCTTCAGTCCAGCCTCTCCTTTTCCATAATCACCGCTTCCTATCTTTTTACAGCTTCACTAGTCCGAACCACTTGCGTCTCACACTTCTTCACATCTGTATTGAGAGTTTCAAGCTTTTCATTAAGGTTGATTTTCAAAACATCTATCTTCACATTGAAATCCAATATCAGCTTATGCTGACCCTCAAGAACTTAGTCAATCATACTTTCTATATGGCTTTCTTGAGTTGTTGGTAGAGGATTCTGGTAAGAAGAAGTTTTATAGCTCATGTTGTTGATGTCGTTGTAGGGTTTCTAGTACTGTGAACTCTGGTTGTAATTACTCGTTTGACCAGTGCCATAGGAGTTTATGTTTCCACCCTGATTCCCAAACCTCTGAAAACCAGTGCCACTAATGCAGTCCACATCCTCTTTGTCGCCCTCATCGCTGGCGATATCAACAGCCTCTACATCTTCTGCAAAGCTCACCTGCCCTCTTAAAAAGCTTATGAACACTTTACAGATTGGATTTAACTTCATACATCTGCTCCTTTCCCAAGTTAACTTTTGATTTCTTCCTCTCGAAATTAGTGCTCTTGTTGCTATTATTGATGTCAAGTTCTCATTAAGTCTCACAGCTTCCTCTGGATTCCTAGTATTGAAATTTCCCTCATTAGCAGTGTCTAGAGCCATCTGGTAGACAAAAGTTATGCCTCTGAAGAAGGTACTAAGCATTTGTACCTCGTTGAATCCATGGTGGGAACAATCTCTTTGATATGACTTGAATCTAATTCAGAAGCTTTGGAAAGACTGTAGGCTCCCTGTGAATGTATCAGTTTTTCTCCTCAAGTCTTCGAATCGCGCATCATCAAAAAAATTACGCAGGAAGGCGTTCTTGATGTCAGTCCATGAAGTCATAAATCCTGATGATACCTAATTAACCTAATAAGAAGCATCTCCAGCAAGTGAGTATTTGAAGAGCTTACAGAGAAGGTAGTCCTCCAGGACTTACTTGGCTTTAATAGCAGACACAACATTCTCTGATCGCTAAATATGGTCCATCAGATGCTCATGGGGTGACCATGATAAGCTGTTTGTACCATGAGGGTAAAGTAAGCGGGCTTTAGCTTGAAATTGAGCCTATAGAAAGTAGGAGGACGAATAGCACATCTTTTGGCAAAGTATTGATATGGACGGTTGTAACCAGCCAACTTTAGGGGTCGAGCAACCTGGAAATTCTCATCAGCTACAGCCTGAGCATTGGATTCAAGATTCTCAGTATTAGTGATTCTAGGGCAGCTGCTTCTGGTTCAGGGATTACAGCCTCCTGATGATCAAGTCTTTGATCTGTTGCATTACGCAGATGACCCTTAGGGTCATGCATGTTTTCATTCTCATCCTTTGGTAGCACAAGAGTTGCGATCATGTTGCTTTCTCGTGGGTTGATGTTGATTGACGGAAATGTGTTGGTGACAAACGAGTCATGCTCACAATTACTATTGATCGAAGAAGAAGTGTTGGTGTTGATCGATGCCTTACGCTTCTCTTTGGGGATTACGTCTTCTAAACGTGCATGGTCTGAGAATACCAAATCCTTTTTCCTTGTTGCTTCGGGTAATGCTGGTCATGCATGCACCTGAAAGAAAAGAAAATAACTTTTTTTCTGTAAGTAACTAAAACAAAAAGTAAAACCTAAATGAAACCTAATAATCAAGACTAATGGTGACTCTAATATTTCTCGAAAATGGCGCCAAATTTGAAATTTCTCAAATTACCCTAGAGAAATTTCTTTCTCAAATCAGCGGTTCAGTTATATTACTTGGGGATCTAATCCACAGGGAGCATGGGAACACAATAGACAAGCGATATTAAGATTAACCTAGCCGATTAATATTAAAACATTAATAGTAGTAGACAAGTAAACAGTTGGTTATAAACGATATGATAAAGTAGCTAAATTTAGGGTTTTAGACAATATAATTATATGATTTATAGATGCTAAAGGTGTGTGATGAACCATCGTAGAGCTCAAATGCAATAGTAAGATATCCAGCTCTCCCTATAATTCTAATTAGATGACTAAGTCTTTGTTCCAGTTGTCACATGCAAACAAGGAGAGAGCGTCGATCGATACTATGGAAGGAGTGTCGTTCTATGCTACCTTACCTTATGCAAGCATTAACGTCATATTCAATATGTTAACTAAGTTAATCTAGACCGGCTCTCGCATGTATCAAACAACCTATTTTTTACAGCTTTTAGTTTTCTTAGTAGTTTTAGGGAGAAGATCTGAACTCCTTTGGAGCTTTGTATTGGAACCCCGTAATTTATTCTAATTTCTATGCATTACATTATTCAGTTTATCATGTTTCTATGATTATGTCTGAGTAATTCTCTTGTTAGATTTAGGGTTAATTATGGTATTGATGAATTAGCCCAAAATAGGATTGCGAGGATAAAGATATATCAGTCTTTGGAATTGTATTTAATGCTTATGTTCTAGAGTAGCTAACTAGAAACATGAACTTAGGACATGGACAACTACGAGAGTAGGTTTTTTGCCACAATTAATTCCATTGAGCTATGTTGTTAGATACATGAGCTGGTTTAATTAACCTAGCAGATGAACTTCTTGGTCAATAACTGTCGTTCGGCACTCGACCTTAGTCGTCGATAGATGGTCGACTCCTCTGTTCGCATACGAGAATTGGAACGAGAGGGGGTCGGATTTGTGATTAAGGTCCTTGCATATTTATAATTCCTTGGATCCTATCCACTATAATATCACTTGCCTGTAATCCCTGAACCAGAAATAGACATTGCAGCAGCTCCACCTAAAGCTGCTGCCCAAGCTGCTCAACCAACACATGCAAACTACAATCGTCCAGACCAGTTCTATGCTAACAGATACGCTATTCGTCCTCCAGCTTTCCAGTGGAATGATTTTGAGATCAAACCGTCCTTCTTCTCACTTGGCGCATACACCCTAACATGGATTGAAAAATGAGCACCCGATGGATCACCTGGAGCAATTTGAGGATCTAGTATATGCTATTAAGGCCAATGGAGTCCCTGGAGACTTCCTATTCTGCAAGCTCTTCAAGTACTCACTTGCTGGAGATGCTTTGCACTAGGTTAAGCTACTACCACCAGGATCTCTGGTATCCTGGACATACATCAATAATGCATTCCTGCACAATTTCTTTGATGATGCATGAGCAGAATACTTGAGGAGCATGATCGCTACATTGACACAGGAGACTGGAGAATCATTCATAAGCTCTTGGTTCAGATTCAAGTCCTACCAGAGAAACTGTCCACATCACGGTTTCAATGAAGTGCAGCTACTTAGCACTTTCTTCAGAGGTATTGTTTGCAATACCAGAAGGATTTAGACACAGCTAGTGAGGGGAACTTCAGCACTAGGAGTTCAGAAGAAGCAACAAGGCTTATTAAGAACTTGGCATCTAGCAATAGCACCAAGAACACTGACTATGAGAGGAAGAAATCAGCTCCATCTTTGAGCAAGGAGCAGATAGATGAAGTCAAGGAAAAGTTTGACAGTGTTCAGAAATTTCTCAAGAAGCAAGAAGTGAAAGCCCACGAAGAAGAAGAAGAGGAAGAGGATGTGAATTTTGTTGTTGGAAACGGTTACCAGAGACCGGGAAATTCAGGCTACAACATAAACTCCTATGGTGGAAACATGAGTAACTACAATCATAATTCGCAGCATGAGAAGCCTCAGGAGAGAAAGTTGGAAGCTATGGTTGATAGGATACTGGAAGAGTAGCAGCAGATGACTGTGAACTTCAACGGGAAGATAGATTCCTTGTAGATCAACCTCAACACAAAGTTTGAGAATCTCAACACTCATATCAAGATGTTGTAGAATCAAGTGGTCCAAACAAGTGAGGTTATTCAGAGACATGATGCCTTGATTAAGGAGAAAGGGGAAGCTAGTCAGAAGCACCACATCAGTGCATTAATAAGTGAAGACGTTTGGCAAGAAATGAAGAGAGAACAACTGTTGGAAGGAGATTTTCGTGTAGAAAGTGCCATGTCCTTCGGCAGTTCGCATTGGTGTCGGTCGACACCCAAACTGGACCGTCGATCGACGAAACCTTCATAATCGGTTGCCTCGTGTGAATCTTACAATTTCAACCGACGTCGAGAAGGTAGCGTGGATTGACAGTTCCCAACAATAGAACCAACTAGGTTACCAAGTCTGAGTGCCAGCCTATTTGTCAGACCTTCGAGGATGGAGACTCAAGAACAGACCGCCGACACACCTGATCTCATGACAACAAAAAGGCACTCCAGAAGGAAGCAGAAGATTCCCAAACATCTTAGTAGAGAAGCAACTGACAAAGAGATGGATGCCTTTGCCAAAAGAGTTTTTAAAATTCCTTTAGATACTCAATTTTATGAAACATATTATACTCATTGATTATGGATGTTTTTCATGGAGTCCAAGGAAACAAAAAAGGACATAGAGCACATGTTCAATGACCTCAAAGAAAAGATGAAGCGGAGGACTACTCTCATGAAGAAAAGTGGCCCTGGGAAAGTTGTGATTCCATGTTTTGTCGAAGGTCACGAATATCCGAACGCCCTCTGCGATACTGGATCAATAGTTAGCATCATGCCTAGAGTGATGGTAGAGAAGCTAAGCCTAGAAGTGGAGCCTTCTAGTGATTCATTCACCTTTTTGGATTGCTCCAAAGTAAATTCAGGAGGGATAGCTGACATGCGTGTTTTTATTGTTTTAGCAGGGTATAAATATTGTAAACAAATAAATATCAATTAACCCTAGTCTTAATTCACAAATAGTACTCTTGCCAAAAGAGATCAAGTGTAGTACTTAGGGATCGAATCCACTTAAAGCAATGGCACACAATAGATTTCTTATTTCTAAAGATTAAGCTAGGTGAATATATATATATATTGGTGGCAAACAATCAATTAATAAAATATTCCTTATCAAGAAGGAGAGATGCAATATAGAAATATGCTAATAATGCAAATATGCTAATAATGCAAATAAAATAATGTAAATATGGAAATATTCTAATAAACTAACTTGATACAAATGTAAATATGTTAGATCTGTTGTGGAACATCTTTTACCATCCCTCCTGAGTTCACTTTTGAACAGTCTACAAATACGAGAGAATCATTGGAGGGTTCCACTTTCAGGTTCATCTCCTCTGCCATATTTTTGGCATAATGCTCACTGATGATTCAGTATCATAGAAGGCATAAGGTATTCGTTGCCATTGATAAAACATGGAATCAAAAATTTCCCAAGATTACGTTTCTTCTTCAGAGATCCTCTGTTTCATCTTCTCACTGAGATGATTGAACATAACCTCTATATCATTTTCTGTCACCCTTGTTTCCTTGAAAACTTCCACAATTTGTGAGTATAATAAGCTTCATCAAAATAAGTATCTAAAGGAATTTTGAAAACTCTTTTGGTAAAGTTAATAATCTAATTTTCATTGGCTTGTCTGCGTAGATGTTTGGGGATCTTTTGCTTCCTCCTGGAGTGTCCTTCATCTTCTCTATCAAGATCCATACTTTCAGATATGGCAATATACTGTTCTGAAACCATTCTAGTTGAACGCACAATTAAATTTGCAGCAATGCTTGGCAGTCGAACCGGCTTTCTCATCTGTCTATCGATGCTCAAGTCGTATTTTCGATCGATTCCCCTATCTCTATGTCGGTCGTTTTTCTCGTGTAGGTGTAGGATTCGATGTTGATCAATGCTCATTGATTGGCGTCGATCGACACCAATGCGAACTGCCGAATGACATCAAACTTGCCACACGGAAATCTCCTTCTTGTAGCCTTTCCCTCTTAACTTCCTGCCAAAAATCATCATCAATCAATGCATTGACGTGGTGTTTATGTCAAGCCTCTATATTCTCCTTGATCAGGCTGTTATGCCTCCTAATGGTCTCACTTGTTTGCAGCATTGGATTCTCCAGCTTCTTCACATGGGTTTGAGATTTTCGAACTTGGTGTTGAGGTTGAGGTACAACCCATCCATATTTCCATTGAAATCCACAATTATCTACTGCTGTCCCTCTAACCTCTGTCAACCATTGCTTTAACCATTCTTTCTTGAGTCTCTGGAGGAGGATTCTGGTAGTAAGAAGATCCATAAGTTTTGTTGTGTTGAAGGTCTTTCGCTGTGAACCTTGAGTAAAGCTACTCCTTTGACCATTCCCATAGGAGTTCCTGTTGAAACCTGGATTCCCTTGTCTCTGTAAACCATTCCCATCAATGTAGTTCACATCCTATTCTTCAATCTCATCATCTCCAGACTCTGTTGCTTCTACTTCTGCAAAAGTTACCTGCTTCCTGAAGAATTTCTGGACACTATCCAGTTTTGCTTTGACCTCCTCAATCTGATCCTTGCTCATAGTTGGGGTTGACTTCTTCCTTTCAAAGTCTGTGTTCTTGGTTTTGCTGTTGGATGCCAGATTCTCAATCAAACTTGTAGCTTCTTCAGGATTCCTAGTGCTGAATTTTCCCTCACTAGTTGTGTCCAAAACCATCTGGTACTGTAATCCAATACCTCTAAAGAAAGTGCTGAGAAATTGCACTTTGTTGAACCCATGATGTCGACAATCTCTTTGGCATGATTTAAATCTTATCTGAGAGTTTCTGAAAGATTCTGAGGGTTCCTGTGAAAAAGTAGCAATCTTTCTCCTCGGATCTTCTGCTCTTGCGTCGATAAAGAAGTTACGCAAAAAAGCATTCTTGATGTCATTCCAGGATGTCATGGATCCTGGTGGTAACTGCGAAGCCAGTATGAAGCTTCTCCAGCAAGTGAGTACTTGAAGAGATTACCAAATAGAGTCTTCGGCGACTCCATTGGCTTTGATAGCAGTCTCTTGATCCTCAAATCGCTCTAGATGATCCATAGGGTGCTCATGTCGTAACCCATGATAAGGTGTTTGGGCTACAAGTCTGAAGAAGGCGGGCTTGATTTGAAAATCATTCTTCTGAAAATCTGGAGGACGAATGGCGGATCTGTTGGCGTAGAACTGGTTTGGACGGTTGTAGTTAGACAGTGTTCTATGAGCAGCTTGGGCATTAGCTTCATGTTGAGCTGCTGCAGCATCATCTTCTTCTTCTGTATCAGGGATTATGTTCCCTTTATCTTCTAGCTTTTGCCCTGCTGCATTACGCAGATGACAGTCTTCTTCATATAGGTTCTTATCCTCATCTCGAACCAATATTAAAGTCGTAACCATCTGAAATCGTCTTCTTCTGTCGATCGATGCGGGTAAGATCATGTCGATCGTTGCTATGTGATCAATGTCGGTCGATGCTCGACTTCTGATGTCAGTCGATGCTGTCTGTAAAGAAGTGTCGGTCGACGCGGTGTAGGTGATTTTGATCGATGCTTGTCATCTTTCTTTGCGGATCGTACGTTCGAGTTTATCGTGGTCAGAGAATAGTAGTTCTTGTCCTTTATTTCTCCTGGTGTGTATTTGCATGCACCTGCAAAACAAAGGAAAAGAAAAATTTAGTAACTTGAAAGTAGTAACAAACCTAGACTAAATCCTAGAAATTAAATCTAATGGGGATCAATGCTCCCCGGCAACGGCGCCAAATTTGATATGCATGTTTTTATTGTTCTAGCAGGGTCTAAATATCCTAAACAAATAACTATCAAATTAACCCTAGTTTTAACACACAAATAGTACTCTTGCCAAAAGAGATCAAGTGTAGTAATTAGGGATCAAATCCACAGAGAGCAATGACACACACAAATAGATTTCTTATTTCTAAAGATTAAGCTAGGTGAATATATATATTGGTGGCAAACAATCAGTTAAGGAAATATTCTTATCAAGAAGTTGAGATGCAATATGGAAATATGCTAATAATGCAATATGAAAATATACGAATAACGCAAATAAGGAAATATTGTAATAAACTAACTTGATGCACATGTAAATATGCTAGATCTAGGGTTTCAAGCCTAATGAATTATAGGGGATAAGAAGCACAAATATGTAAATATACTTGAGCTCAAATATTAACTATTCTGACCCTTTTAACTCCAACTTTCTATGCGAGCAAAAGGAAAGACCATCGATCGACGGCTAAGGCCTGATGTCGATCGACGGCTAAGGTCTGATGTCGATCGATCGATCGACGGTGAAATCAGAAGGAAGTGTGAATGAGATTTGATAAGTCCACCAGATTTACTAGAACAGGTCTCACATGCGCCTAACAGTCTGGTTCAATAGACTCTATTCTGGCACAGAACCTCCTCTCGTAGTCGTCAATGTCCTACCTTCGAGATCCTAGTTAGCTTCTTTAGAATGCAAGCATTAAGCATAACTCAATTGATGACTATTAACTTAACTAACAATCCTACTTTTGGGCTAATCCATGATTGTTATCAGTCAACCCTAAATCCAGTCGATGACTACTCAGACATAATCAAAGAAAGAACAATAGTCTGAATATAATGCATAGATAAAATATTGGGGTTCCAATATAAATCTCCCTAAGGAGTTATGAATCTTCTCCCAATGAACCTAGAACTATAAAGCTATGTAAATTGTGTCAAGGCATAACATGCTAACGGGATGCATTCAAGCACTCAAAGAAAGGATTGGCAGATTGGCATTTGCTCAGAGGAAGACGGAAAGTCAGCAAACCAGAGCAGATTAGGTTGTAAGAGGCTTTATCTGTGTGTGGTTTCAGACAATCATAGATTATGTGGATACTTGCTTTCCACATTGGTTTGATGAACCACCTTCTTAGTCCATAAGTAAAAATGTCGATCTTAAGACTATAACCAAGAGTTGAGTGGGAGGCAACCCACTATGTAGTAAGTTTAAATTGATTTTTCATAATTTAGTTATTAATTACGGTTTTTATTTAATTACTTTAGGTTTTCAAAGGAGGAGCAGAACAGTTTGAAAACACCATCGATCAACACCGGGACCTTACCATCTGTCGAACACTCAAAACTCACCATCGGTCAACACTAGATACTCACTATCAGCCGACACTCCATACGGAGTTTGGTAAACTCGACTTTCTCTCAACCTCTTACTTATTCTTTAGTTTTTCTTAACCAATCCCGACGAGATATCACTAGGGACAATGTTATTTAAGTCTGGGGGAGGTTCGCTGATGCTTTTATATATTTTGAGTTTTTATCTATTAAGTTTTTCAAATAGTTTTTATGGAGTCAATAAGATAATTATGATTATAACTTATTTATTGACTAACAACACTATAACACCATTCAAAGACATGTTGGTTGTAGAGATTACTATATATGCCAAAGTGGATCATTCTGCCATTAGATCACACTTACTAAGAAAGTTTGAAGGAACCCAAGCTGATCTCTAACCTAATACTGACTACTTTGCTTGCTTTGGGGTTTGGTATACATCGGATCAGATTCTTTCTGTAAATCTGTAAGGTACTAGCCTGTTATTTCTCATTTCCCTCCTCTCTCTGTCTTCAGGATCTATAATAGAAAAGATTGACACTACAAGAAATATGGGTATTGGTAGCATTTCACGGTAGCGCGGATTCACGAAGTGCTACTAAAAGATGTCCTGACTTAATGCTAGCGTTTTAAAAACGCTAGTGAAAAATTTCATTAACCCGGGAAAGAAAATTAATAAAAAATAGGTTAATAGCGGTAAAGTGTAAAACACTTAGGTTTATTTTTGGTCTTTTCCTCCTCTGCTTCTCATCAAGACCTCGAGCTCTCCGACAGATCGAAAAGTTGGAGGCCTCGATCTCTCCGAAAGTTGACGACGCTCTTCCTGCCGGAGCTGTTGTCATCGCCGTTGGTCAATTGCAGGTGAAACCCAGTTTTGATTTTGTCGATTTTCCCGATAAACATAGATCAATTAACGCTCAATTCATTTATCGATTTCTCTAGTTTCTCAGATTTTTTTTATTGCTTTCAGGTGTTACAATTTTGGATTTCTTTGATTTCTCTAGTTTCTCAGAACCCTCGATTCATTTGAGGTCACGAAGATTAGGAGGAGACAAGTCAGATTAGAGATAATCAAATCTGGTTTGGATTGATATCGTGAGGACTGTAGTATTGATTTGATTTGTGGTTCTTGTTTTTGGTCATTTGATTTGCAGGTTTGAGCTTCTGTTTGTTAAAGAGCAAGGCGAGTTGAAGATCATATTGAGGTGATTCTTTTTCGACCATTTTTATATCCGATTGTTTATTGTGTGAGTTTTAGTATATGATTGTTTGTCTATTGAGTAGTTGAGTGTTTGTTGTTATAAAAAAGAGTAGTTGATTGTTTATTGGTTATTATGTGAATGACAATGTATGTGTTTATTGTTTGTTTTATTTTGTTTGTCGGTTAGAAACTAAGAACATAAAAATGGTCGAAAAGTCATGGGTTCATCTAAACAGGTAAGGAAAAACAAAGTATAGTGTAGTTACTGTTATTGTTGTGTGATTAATAGAGTTTAAATTATGCTTGCATGTGTGTTAACCGAAGAGCTGATCCTCGTTATGAGAGAGGTGCATGGGAGTTTGTTAGGTGTGTTGGTGCAGATTTAGCAGAGTGTGAGTTGATCATTTTCCCATGCATAGACTGTCGCAATGTGGATTGTCATTCAGCCGGTGTTGTTGTTGATCATCTAGTAACTAGGGGAATGGATTTGAGTTACAAGCTGAGGGAGGATTGGTATCATCATGGAGACGTAATATCAGGGGCTGGCTACAAAAGAAATGCAAGTGAGAGGAACAATGAGATTTTAGGGTTATACCAAGCAGCTGAGTTTTTGGATGAAGATTTTATTAGGCAGGGTGATCTAAGTGAGGTTTCTGAAGGTGAATATAAGGAAGAAGATGAGTTTCTTGCTAAGCTAGCAGATGCAGAGACACCTCTTTATCCTAGTTGTGCAAATCACAGCAAGCTGTCGGCGATAGTTTCACTGTTTAGGATAAAGACACAGAGTGGTTGGTCTGATAGAAGCTTCGATCTTCTGCTGGAGACTTTACCACAGATGCAACTCGAGGAGAATCTCTTGCACACATCCTTGTATGAAGTGAAAAGCTTTCTGAAATCTTTTGACATGGGCTATGAGAAGATACACGCTTGTGTGAATGACTGTTGTCTTTTCAGAAAGGAGTTTGAGAAGCTAGACAACTGTCCAAAATGCAATGCTTCAAGATGGAAGATTAACAGACGGACATGGGAGTTGAAGAAAGGTATTCCACAGAAAGTTCTGAGATATTTTCCGATAATTCCACGCCTGAAGAGGATGTTCAGGTCTGAGGAAATGGCGAAGGACTTGAGGTGGCATTTTAGTAACAAGAGCACTGATGGAAAAAGCAGACATCCAGTAGATTCTGTTACTTGGGATCAAATGAATGACAAATACCCGTCAATTGCTGCTGAAGAAAGGAACCTTAGGCTTGGACTGTCCACTGATGGGTTCAATCCTTTTAGCATGAAGAATGTGAACTACAGTGCTTGGCCGGTCTTGCTAGTCAATTACAACATGTCACCTGAAAAGTGTATGAAGGAGGAGAACATCATGTTGTCATTGTTGATTCCTGGTCCAACGCAACCTGAAAACAATATTAATGTGTATTTAGAACCCCTCATAGAGGATCTAAACCTTCTGTGGGAGCAAGGAGAGGTCACGTATGATGCATTCAGTCACACCACTTTCAAGTTAAGAGCAATGCTTCACTGGACCATTCAGGATTTTCCTGCGTATGGAAATCTTGCATGGTGTAAGGTAAAGGGCAAAATGGGATGTCTTGTGTGTGGGAAAAACACAGATAGTATGTGGCTGACTCATTGCAGGAAGCACGTATATATGTCCCATCGAAAAGGTCTACCTCCTCGACATGCTTATCGTGGAAAGAAATCATGGTTTGATGGTAAAGTTGAGCATGGGAAAAACGGTAGGATTCTGAGTGGTCATAACATAAGCCAGTTACTCAGAATTACAAGAATGACTTTGGAAATGTCAAAGTAAATGGAAGCAAGAGGAAGATTGTAGAGACTGTTGGATCAGAGTTGGATGATGAATCCAGTGAATCAGAGGAAGAAGTAGAAACAGTAGATGAGGAAGAGCTATGTAGATGGAAGAAGCGGTCAATATTTTTCAAATTGCCTTATTGGGAGGTATGTTTCTTATAGAGTTATCTCTCTACTTTTTCATAAATGTTCAATCTCTGGCTTTCTTTGACTCTCTTACTTGTGTTTGTTTTGTAAAAGAACTAATGGTTAGACACAATTTAGACGTGATGCACGTTGAAAGAAATGTTGCTGCAAGCCTTATCGCAACATTATTGCATTGTGGTAAATTAAAAGATGGACTTAAGTATCGAAAAGATCTTGAACAGCTTGGCATTAGGAAGGATTTACATCCTCAACCCCGTGGGAACAGAACTTACCTTCCTCCAGCTCCTTGGTCTTTGTCAAGCAAAGAGAAGAAAATATTCTGCAAGCGTCTATCTGAATTTCGTGGTCCGGATGGTTACTGCTCAAATATATCAAGGTGTTTGAAGGTGGAGGAGTGTAAGATATCAGGAATGAAATCACATGATTATCATGTGTTGATGCAGCAGCTTTTTCCTGTTGCGATTAGAGGTATTTACTCACCCTGTTTTAACTTTGTATTTGTCCACAAGTTGAAGTCCGTGGTCTGATCTCCAATGGTTCTGTATTACAGGGTTATTACCTAAAGGTGTTAGGATAGCTATTGGATGCCTGTGTGGTTTCTTCCATCATATCTGTCAACGAGTTATTGATAAAGATAAAATTGAGATTATGGAAGCAGAAATTGTGGAAACTCTATGCATGTTGGAGAGGTTTTTTCCTCCAAGCTTCTTCGATTTAATGGTACATCTGGTAGTTCATCTAGGCAGGGAAGTTCGGTTATGTGGACCTGCCCATTTCCGTTGGATGTACCCTTTTGAGAGGTACTGATCTTCTAAGTACTTATCTTATTCAGTCAAAAATCTTGCTTTTAACCTTCAATTTATTTGATCTTATTCAGGTACATGAAAGTTCTGAAAGACTTCGTAAGAAACCCTGCAAGACCAGAGGGTTGTATTGCTGAAGCTTATCTCGCAGAGGAATGCGTTAGGTTCTGCAGTGAGTTCTTGAAAAAGACAACAAGTTATGAAGAGAAACCTGAAAGGAATACTGAGTTCGAGAGCAGCTCTATTCTGGAGGGACGTCCAATATCCGCAGGCACTGATTGTGTTCTTTCTCAGAAGGACTTGAACATAGTACATCTTGCTGTGATTCACAATATGACAATCGAGGAACCTTATGTGGAGTAAGTATTGTATTTTAATTTGCAGCTTCTGAGTGCTTGTATCTTGAGATGTTAATCATTTGTCATGTTTTTATATCCAGAATGCACCTACAACATCTACAGGACAGTAATGAAAGATGTAGACTGATGCAACAACATTATGGAGAATCCATAATCAGAAATTTGCATCGTGGTTAAAAGAGCAGGCAAGTTCCTAATTTTATTTTTATAGTGTTGTGCTATAGATATTATTGACACTAAATATTTAATGTTGTAGATAAAAATTACTTCACAGAATCATGAGGAGACACTGAAGTGGTTGGCCTACGGTCCTCGTGCAAGTGCAATGGCTTACAGTGGCTACATCATTATTGGTCTGCGGTTTCACACCATTTCAGTTGACAGGCAAACTCAGAACAGTGGTGTTTTGTATGAGGCAACAGCAATGTGTCGATCAAGTGCAAAAGACACTTCTCAGATGGTTGATTTAGTAACTTATTATGGAAGAGTGGTTGAGATTCTGCTGATCGACTACAATACATTCTACATTCCGGTATTCCGCTGCCAATGGGCAAACATAGGGAATGGAGTGAAGGTAGAAGATGGATTCACACTAGTCAACCTGAGCCAAAACCAAATGGCTTTTGCTAGATATCCATACATCCTCGCCTCACAAGCCAAGCAAATATTTTATTCTAGAGTAAATGAGTCATCCAGTTGGTATGTGGCTATGAGAGGTCCTACAAGGAGATACAGTGAAGACGATTGTGAAGATGGTCATGCAGATGTTGGTCCATTGCCAGCGGTTGTAGCTATGGATGCTGATGACTTAGTTGATGACTCTACAAATGCCAGGGCTGATTGTGAAGGAATTTATGTCTAAAAGGAAACAATTTTTTGTTGATATTGCAGATGTTGCAATGGAAGAAACCTGTTTTTTTTTAGGAAAAAACCTTTTTTTTGTTTGTAATGAAGTTATCTGCTTCTCTTGAGTGTTTGCGTTGCTTGAGTGTTCTATTTTTTTGATCTTGTTCTCGGCTTCTGTGTTTCATTCTGTTTTTAGACATTGACACTAACTCTCTCTTTGATGTTTCAGGTGAAAATTGATGGGGAATCGTAAGAACAAGCGTGTGAAGAAGTCAAGGACACCAAAGAAAAAGCATACAGAAGCGGAGGACTTGGAAGAAATGGAGGTTGATGAGCAGGATGAGCAATTCCTCGAAGAAGTACCAAACAAAGAGGTTTCAGACGAAGAAGATCAATTCCTCGAAGAAGTGCCAAACAAAGAAGTTGCAGAGGAAGAAGCGCATGCTGAAATCGAGGAAGAAGTTGCAGAGGACGAAGGACAGGACCAAATGGAGGAATAAGTCGAGGAATCTGATGAACAGCAGAGTCAGAGTCAGACAGCTGACACAGTTACACAGCGTAAAAGACGTCGAGGAGCAACAAAGATGAAGCAGATTGCCAAAGATCCAAATGACCGGATACATGTTGACTTCACCGATTTGGGAGAACCTTGTGGTCCAGGGTCAGTAATGTTATCCTCCTACTTGGGTCACATAGTACGTGAACATCTTCCGGTGGTCATTGATAACTGGAGGAAGGTTACTGAAGAAATCAGAACTGTGCTATGGAAATCTTGCACGGTAAGCTGAGTCAACTTAAACATTTAAGATTGAGTATTTGGTTATATGCTAATGTGTCTCCCATATGTGAATACAGATGAGGTTTGACGTGGACGAAGATTTCAAAAAGGATGCTTTGTTTAAGCAGATGGGGTGTCTGTGGAGAGCATCCAAATCACATGTGCTAACCACAATCAGGAAGGCTCCTACACTGAAAGCAAGGATGGAGCTGCAACCCAAGAATGTAACGCCAGCTGAATGGCGTAATTTCGTCAGGGAGAAGACAAGTTCTGCCTTCAAGGTTGTCAGTGACACTTACAGGGAGAAAAGACAGAACAAGATTCCTCACACTTGTGGTCGAAAAGGAATGGTGAGATTGAGAGAAGATCTGGTTAAGACTAGCGAAGACCCATCAAAAGTGTCAAGGCTAAGAGTGTGGGTCAAATCACGAACTAAGAAGGATGGAACACCTGTCAATGTGAATGTGGCTGAAAAGATAATAAGTCAAATTTTGTCTTATGAAGTTGGATTGTTTGCTGCTTATTCATCTAATAATTTCTCATCTCTTTCCAGAGAAAGGCATCAGAGATAGAACTTGAGGGTCGTGAAGATTCAAGCTCAACGAATCCAAAGCATGATCTGATAACTGAGATATTGGGACCTGATCAACCTGGCAGGTTGAGAGCAATGGGCAGAGGCATTAGTATCACCAAATTAAACTGTTTACAAATTAGGAACAACTTCATGGCTGCCATGGAAAAAAAAGTGTCTCTGGAGAAACAGGTTAACGATTTGCAGCAGCAAATTGCCAGGATGAATAATCTGGAACAAGATACTGATGTCAGTGAAAACTCGAATAACAAGGTATGAACTCACTTCCTCTGTCACAATCTATCTCTATAACTGGAGAAATGAATTGATATAAATCTTTTGTATTTAATGCAGAGTGTAAATACCAAGTTACTTCAGAAGTGTTATCTTGTGGACTGGGCTGCTGTCGATGTCAATGTTGCTGAGGGACGGGTTGTTTCAACGGAACCTGAGGAATTAGTTAATGGGATTCCGTTAGGGCCTAATGCTGTGAAGGTTTTAGTTGAGACTGCAACAAAACCAGAAACCTTTTTTTGAAGACCTGCACCTAATATGTTCACAATGGAGGATGCAGTAGGAGAAATGATTGCATGGTATTCAGATCATTGTATCGTTCCAACTATATGTTTACCAGAGGACAATGCGCCTAAGGTTAATAGTCCTCTTCCTCTGTAACTAAAGTTGAGTCGAAGTCTGAGTCTTTCTTTAGTGAAACTTGTTTGTTTTCTTTTACAGAGCTCTTTCAGCAGTTCAAATAAGAAATACCAACTCATGGACTACATACATAATGAGGAAGTTGTTGCTATAGGCCGATGGCAGACGAAAGAACCAAAAACGATGGTCAATGGACTTCCACTAGGTCCAAACGCAATAAAAGTGTTTGTGGATGAGGTAGTAAAACCTGATGCATACATATGGAGGCCTACTGTGGGGAAGATAACTATGGAGGATTATCAGAACTGTTTTGTAGCATGGCCAGCAAATAGAGTTGCGTTTGACTCAGAAAGTGCTAAAGCAGGAAGTTCTATAGCAGGAAGTTCAAAAACAGTAAGTACAACTTCAAAAACTCAAAAGTCCCGACTGAGTGCGAAACCTGGAACCAGTGTGAGAGATCAGTCTACAAATGATGGGGATTCTCCATTGACTCCACCAGCTCCCAAAAAGATACCTGCACGGCCAAGAAAGTCCAGTCACCTGTAATTCCACCATCTCCTCTTCGCAGATCAGTGGTACTTTCTTTGTTTCATCTGCTTGCTTGGTTCTGGTTGTCAATCCTCAATATTGCTTCTGCTTTGTGGTTTTTGGTTGCACTTCTTGATTGGTGATCATTGTGATTACTGAATATTGGTTATGCTTTTTGGTTTGTGGTTGCAGCGTAACAAATTCAAGCCTAATCAAAAAATCAAGCTGCTGGACCTGTCCGGAAATAAGGTGGTCGTTGCTGAAGGACGATGGTCATCGAGTAGTCCTGAGCATCTTGTCCACTTTCAACCTTTGGGGCCTGGTGCATGTCGAGTCTTTGTGGATGTTGTCAAGGTTAATGATGCTGCTGTGTGGAGGACATCATCAGAGATCGAGTATATGGTTGATGCACTTGGAAGCTGTCTTACTTGGCCAGAGGATAAAGTTCTACCGGTGAGATATGATCTCCTTTATCTCACATATATAAGTGTTTAAATATGTCAAACTAATCAGATTTTTCTTTCTGTGCAGGTTTAAAAACAAGCCAAAGGAACCAAGCAATAAGACTGTGTTTTTAATGACTCTGTTTTAATGACTGGTTTTTTAAAGACATGATCGGCTTTTCTGTTTCTTTGTTTTAGAACGTGACTCTGTTATTTGCCACTCTTGGATCTTAACTAATGTTTCTATGCTTTTTAAATCTTAACTAATGTGTTTATGATTTCAAATGTAAAGATGGCCCAAAATTAAAATGTTTAATCACAACACATGCCCAAAATTAGAAAGAAAAAAATACAATTTCATTTATATATCAAAGCAATTTAGGGTTTAGGGTAAGGATAGGGTTGATTTTGTAAGCTTTAGTTTTAGGGTTTAGGGTAACGACAGTGTTAAGTGATTCATGATGAAAAAATAAAGTTATGGTGTTTATTGAAAGTTACCAAAAGATAATAATGTCAAAATTTAGAATCAATTCAGCTTTCCACCACAACTTTGTAATATAGGGTTAGTGTTTTAGTGTGAAGTTTTAGGGGTTAGGGTGTAAATTGGTGGACTTTGAGTGTTTGTGGTTTATATGTTCACATAATGATGGATTCTTTGCTTTTTCTGTTTCTACTAATTATATGATCATTTTCAAATGTAGATATATCAAAGACAAGTTTAAACCATCCTAAATCATCTCAAAATCGATCAACATCCATGTTGTTTTTACTTAGAAGCATTTTCGAATGCTTCCTTGTGGAAAAGAGAAGAAAAAATCGACTTATTATATCCATTCGATCATGATGATCCAACGGTGGAGATTAGATTTTTAGTTTATCCTCGTCCTTCTCTCTGATTGGTCGACTCAGCTTTTAGGAGGGAAAGCCAAAATATCCTAAATTTGGGAGCCAAAGTAAATTTCATCGTCTTAATCGCCTTCTCTCCTATCCTCAAACTCCCACAAATCTCTCCTCCACGATTCTATCATTCCATCTCAAATCCACCACCAATCTCTCATTCCATCTCAAACCACCACAAATCTGCGTAACCCACCATCTCAAATCCACCACGAATCTCTCATTTAGGTTACAAAGTTCTAAACCCTTGATTTTACATTTCTTAAAGATCATTATTATATTTATCTGATTACGAAGGTAACTGTTTTGCAGATCCGAAAAGATTTGAAGCCTTACAGATCTCAAAGATTTCTCAATTCCCAGGTCAGAGTTACAAATATTGATATCAAACTCCAATATCTTGTTCCATTTGTTACTTTTCGGTTTAATCTTCAATTAGTTCTGTTTTCTGTCTTATTATTATTGTAAAGATCTTAACTTTAATTAACTTCTCTGTCTAGCAACTCTAATGGAATCAAGGACGGTCATCGTCTGTGCACTCCCAGCAGCCCGAGTGAAACCACAAAAAGAAGCAGTCAAAACACGTTCACCACAACGAGGAGAGTCCTCACGAGGAAATGATGTAGATGAGATAACCAGAGCCGAAAACATAAGCCACCGCCTCATACCACAAAAAGACTTTGACCCAGACTACCTGGAATACCTCCGAGCTATTGGTGCTTTCAACTCTGCTTCACCACAACAAGGAGGGTCCTCAAGAGGCAAAGGTCGTCGCTAAAACATGGAACCAATCTTCGTCCAACTCACAATCCTCTAATATTTTAATTACCTCCACTATGTTTTATTTGCTTCAGTATGTTTTATTTGCTTCAGGTATCTTCTGTCAATTTGCTTCAGTAAAATGTTATCCTTTCTTAATTTTTTGAATTCATGTTTCTCTAATCTAAATTTTAATTATCATTTTAATTATAATTATATATTTTTTTCCAAATTTACAATTTAAGCAATTCAATATTCCAAATCAAACAATTATACCAGGAAATCAACCACCAGATATTTCATTATTCAAATTTCAAAAAAATAATTCATGCTATTACAATTTACGTAGTACAATAAAAATGCTACTTATTACAATTCGATTACATATAGGATACGCTATTATAGGTGCAGGCATCCAGAAAAAAAAGAGTCATAAAAACTTATTCCATGGCAAACAAATAAACGTCAGTATAAAATTTATGCTGACAAAAACAAAACGCCATATAATAATATTTACGAGCATTAATACATTGTTACTAAAAAGGTTTAATACAGCAATTTAAAAAAGCTGTTATATCTTCGTACTTTATAGCGCATGAATATTCGCTATGATATGGGGGTATATTATAGCAGCGGATGTCACGGCATTTACAAAAAAGCTACTAAAACGATATGATAGCGTTTTCTCGGTGCTGCCAATATCGATATTTCTTGTAATGTGATATGATTTATTGAGATGCAGAGGGGTAGGTACATTGGCGATGACCCTACTATTCTAAATCAAATGAATGATTACACATTGTTGGAAGTGAGGGGAAGTTACATTACTGATTACCCCATCATTCGCCTACAACTTTGTTTCATAAAACAAAAATCTAAAATGAGATGGCAAGATAAACGGTATAAGCATCATTGTCTGTTGAATTTGAGATCCAAAAATATTCTGAGAGAAAAGAGGGAAGGAGTTGAGTCCATGTGTCCTTTGATCGATACTCCCAAGGTAAAACATGCTCTTTATTTTTCTGCAAAGAAATGAGATCAGTAGAGGGGTGAGTCAAATTACTATTTGTTAAGTAGCTGCTAAATAGATTTGGTTGCTATACTAGGATAAGACATGTAAAGTTTCTCTTAGATTTGTATTATTCTTGGTGGTTGTGATATAGTAGGGGTGATAGTTATGCCTATGTATTATGTGATTCATGCTTTTTAGACCTCTTTCACATGCTACCCTTGTTTTATTTAAGGACAAGCAAAAGGTGAAGTCTGGTGGAGTTGATATACCTTGTTATTTACTAGTTTAAGACTATTATTTGGACCTTATTTCAAATTTGCTATGTATGTATAGACTGTATTTTAGAGTCTTTTCAGGTCAATGTATGTTATGGAGATAATGGAGCTTGTTAGAGCATTAAGAAAAGATATCCAGTAGTTGTTCAAAATCAGCTGAGTCAGAGTTGAGGTCAATCCTGACCATCTATTGACGTTGCATACTTGATGTCGATCGACAGTCTACTTGCAGAAGTATCAGCAGACTTCAAGCCCAAGTCAGGAAAAATAACAAGAATGCCACTGAACAAGTTTTGACCTAGTTTATAAAGGTCCTGGCATTGTTTAGGCAAATAGATACAAATTTCTTATCACACAATGTATTATTTACAGCTTTTAGTTTTCTTAGTAATTTGGGAAAGAAGATCTGAAACTCCTTTGAAGCTTTGTATTGGAACCCCATTATTTATTCTATGCATTATATTATTCAGTTTATCATGATTTCTATGATTATGTCTGAGTAATTCTCTTGTTATATTTAGGGTTTATTATGGTATTGATGAATTAGCCCAAAAATAGGATTGCTAGGATGAAGAGATATTAGTTTTCTGAATTGTGTTTAATGCTTGTGTTCTAGAGTAGCTAATTAGAAACCTTAACTTAGGACATGGACAACTACGAGAGTAGGTTCTATGTCATACTTAATTCCATTGAGCTAGGTTGTTAGATACATGCGAGAGCTGGTTTAATTAACCTAGCGGAAAAATTTCTTGTCCGATAATTGTCGATCGACACTCGGCCTTATTCGTCGTTGTGGTCGACTTCTCTGTTCGCATACGAGAGTTGGAACGAGAGGGGGTCAGATTTTTGATTAAGCTCGTCGCATATTCATAATTACCTGCATCTTGTCCACTATAATTCACTTGCCTGAAATCCTAGATCTATCTTTTCCATATTTGAATCAGTTAACTTATTTAGACAAATTCGTTTTCGGAATAAACCTACAAATAAACCTATTTATAGCTTCCCTAGCTTAAGCTTTAGAATTCAGAAATCTATTGTGTGCCCTCGTAGGGTTAATTTGATAGATTGTCTGCTTGAAAATAAACCGTAACCCGCACTCTGTCAACTGTAAAAGCACATATACTATGGGTGAAAATGTGTAAAATCCATCGTATATTATCTTTGCGACGTGAGTTTTAATAGGAATTCTTGTAACATATATGTTGCTTGAGTGGAACAAATCGATCAACTAGCGGTAGATCTAGTTAACGATTGAGAAGAAGGCTTTCCTTTTGTTGTACTCGCTGCTACTTTTGTCACCAAATTTTCCTTGTCACAAATGTTTTTTGATTTTTTTACGTGACCCACTTGGTTAAACAGAAATTGGGAGCAATGCTTTATGTTTGAAGATATCTTGTATAATTTTGAGTTTTATAGGAAATCTTTTTTGTTATGTCAAAAATATCCTATGAATTTTGGCTAACCATTTTGTTATTAGTCCGACGTTGGTACATGTTGTCTAATGCATGACTGAGAAAAGAGATGTTGAAGAGTTCTCTAGACTATTTTTTGATGGTTTGGCTATGTTGCTAGAGTTTAGACGAATCTTAGATTGTAGATTACCTTTTGAACGATTTAAATTGGGCATTGCGTTGCCTCAGTGTATTTCTGCTTAAGGCTGTAAGAGTTTTCTTTGTGAAAAGCATTTTCTTGATGCCGAGGTAAACGTTTTTGAAGTATGGGACTATGTGAGTATAATATACGTACCCACACCCTTATTTCTTTACGAAGGATAAAGGCTAAAACAATCTTTTGATGGTTTGCATACGTTAAGATGATCAACAATCCAGGTTGATTTAAGGACGAAGATGAGATTGTGATCTTTGTTGGTTTTCAGGCTGTCGACTTGGAGTACCAAATATTATATTTCACTGCCATGGATCCGTTTATGCTGGGCATTTCGCAAGTTTCAAAACAGTATCTAAAATTCTTCAAGCAGATTTTTCGTGGCCCATTATGGTTCGTGATGCTCAAGCCTACATAGCTCAATTATATACCTGTAAAAGAAGAGGAAAAATCAGCAAAACACACAAAATGAAGCAGAATTTTTTATTTGAAGTGGAAGTTTTTGATTGTCGTGGCATCGACTTTATGGTTCTTTTCCCTTTTTCAGGCGGAAATAAATGCATCCTTGTTGCTATGGAAAATTTATCAAGATGGGTTGAAGTAACAACATCCCCAACAAATGATGCTACGGTAGTCATGAAATTGTTCAAAAGTATAATTTCCCTAGATTTGGAGTTCCTAGAGTAGTCATAAGCGATGGAGGTACTCACTTTATCAACAAGGTGTTCGAAAGGCTACTAAAGAAACACGGTGTTCATCACCAAGTAGCCACACCTTATTATACTCAAACCAGTGGCCAAGTAGAATTTTCCAACCGACAAATCAAGGAAATCCTGGAAAAGACGGTTAAAACAAGAAAACATTGGTCCACAAAATTGGAAATTGGATAATGCACTCTGGACTTATAGGTCTGCATTTAAGACGCCGTTAGGTACCACTTCGTTTCACTTACTCTATGGAAAATCTTGTCACCTTCCGGTAGAAATTGAGCACAAAGCAGTATGGGCCGTAAAATGACGAATTTTGATATCAAGCCCGCTACAAAAAGGAGACTGGTGCAGTTAAATGAGTTTGATGAGATAAGACATCATGCCTATGAAAATTCAAAGAAATACAAGGAAAGAACAAAAATCTTATCACAATAAAAATATCATCACTACACACTTTGAGCCTAATAACAAGGTGCTTCTATACAACTTTCGATTGACACTTTTCCTAATTGTGATCCTGATGGTCAGGTACCTTTACTGTCACATAAGTTAGACCATATGGATCCATCGTCTTGATTAGCTCTACAGGAGATGAGTTCCTAGTAAATAGGCACAGAGTGAAGGATTACTGGGGGAAAGTAGAAATTCTAGATACCCAAACTATGCGTCTGGGATTGCCAATTTCTGATTGATCGATATAATAGTCAAGCTAACGACTATAACAAGCTCTGAGTGGGAGACAATCCACAAGTTAGTTAGTTTAGGCTATATATATATATATATGTATATATAAATTAACTTTACGAATTTAATTTTAGAATTAAATTAATCAATTAAATTTAATTAAGAAAGAAGAAGATTTTCAAAGGTGTTGATCGACACCACAAAATGGTTATCTATCGACACCTGGTGTCGAGACGTGGGCCTTTATTAACTCGACACTTTACATTCTTTCCAAAAACTCAAAATCCCTTTGAACCAATCACCCAACAATTTCTCTCTAGTTTCTTGGCCGGTTTTTGCGATTCAAAGCCCTAACCCACTTGGTTTTTAACTTGCTATTTGTTTAGTACACTCAGTCAACCAATCTACAAGGTATATTGTCGAAATCTTCTATTTTGAGAAAATTTTAGGGTTGATAGAAAGACTTGATTTAGAACCAAGATTGGGCTTCTTTTAGAACGATTTAGGGTGATGGAATGATAGAAAAAGGATTATCGACTGCTATTGATGATTATAGGTGTATTTCGAGTTTGATTCAAACCGATTTGATTTGCATGATTCACAAACTAATGTCGATAGACACCCATGGTGATTTGTCGATCGACACCCATGGTTCTTCAATTCAAATACCCTTGTCCAAAGGAAGAGGATAACCTGGTTGAGATAGTTCAGCACTATGAGGATCCTCTAAAGGCTGTAGTCGACAAAGCATGCACCCATCAAGAGATATCTGAGGACTGAGATGATTATGACATCTTATACTACAATGCCTGTAAAGGCGTTACTATTGAGGCCACACGCTTTGTTGATAGGGATGTTGTGAGAATCTGGAACTTGAGGCTGACTTGAAGGATATGTTCAGAGAGCTGCGCATGGGCACTATGGCCACAAACTCGTACGATCTCTATCCTGATCTGGCCAGGCAGTTCATGGCTACGGTTCAGATCGTCTACCAGAGCAAGTGAGTTAAGAGAGAAGATGAGGCCACTCTGACCTTCTTTATCAGAAGTATCAGACACATAAGTTTGATTCAAGACTTCTGCAGCATCTACGGGTTCGAGGACTCAGATCATTCTCGCTACGACATTCCTCCATTCCCTGGGCAGGCCGGATTCTGGAGTCTGCTGGTTACTGGACACTTCTCTTTGTCAGAAACCACTCGACTACCTCCCCCCACCCGACCTTACACTGCTTTGTTAAGGCCCTTGAGAACATCCTGTTATGAAAGAATGAGCGTAGTAAAATGAGGGTGAAGGAGGTTACACTGCTGTACTATGCAGCCAACAATTTGGTTGAAATCGAGGGTATTAGGGGACAAGAGGAGGGTTATCTGGTCAACCTAGGAGCTGTTTTTTCTGAGAGGACCTGGTCTCGTTGAAGAACAAGCAATTCACGGGGATTAGTACGAAGAAAGAGTCTGTCGGGAGTCTTCTTACACCGATTTTCAAACATCTTGTGATCAGTTTTAAGGGGACCACAATCATCAGTTAGAGTTCCTTCGTGGACAAGGTGCACTTAACGAGTGCATAGTGGCTGAAGGAGGGACGTTTCTGGTCTTTTGTTGACACTGCATGACGATGTATGATTGAGCTACCTCAGAGGACGGTTACTGATTTTAACGTAGATGTCTCCAGACTCGCGTTCCACCCTGACACACTCCTCTTGCGCAACCCATCCACAAGACCTCACAGACGAGCTGTACCGAGAACGGCATCCGCTCCAGCCGCTGGTCCGCCGCCAGCTGCTCCTGAATTCCCAGAAATCCCGAATTTCCTATCATGGACCGTGGTGATTTTCAGCGAATAGTTTTGGGCGCTCTTCACGCCATCTGGGACAGAGTGTCAAGCTGCTGCTGCATGAGGGAGGAAGTGTCAGAGCGAGATCACCATCAGCTGCAGCAGGCCCTTCACCAAACCAGGAGACGACAAGGATACCGATGAGGATACCAAAGAGAAGTAGTTTTATCTTTCTGTTCTTTTGGTACTTATGTTTTTATTTTTCATTTCATTAGTACTTATGCTTGAACTTATTTCCTTTATTTTGCTATGCTTTGAGACTATTTATTATCTTGTTACTGACGTGTATTGAGTGCATAACATAGCTAATTAGGCTGACTGATATGATGACTTAGATCACCGGAAACGCTAACAAGATAGTATAATTATTCTGCCTATTCAGTGTCAATAGCCACCGAGTCATGGGTGGCGATCGACACCTGAGGCAGATAGGTAAGATTTTTATCTCATTAATTAGAAAAATTCTGAATATTCCTTATTTTATCAGACTAAGACTAAATAACACTAGGAACAATGTTGTCTAAGTATGGGAGGCTGTTACTATGGGAACCGAAATTCACACTGTCGATTTCCGCTGAATTAGGAACGCAGGGTAATCCCTAGTTTCCCAGAGATCCCAGATATCTGCTAAACCACACACTAATCAGTCAAAATACAAAGTAAATATCAAAAAGCAAAGTACGAATCGAAAAGAGAGCAAATAGATGTCTTATTCCGAATTTGCGTATGAGCGTTTACAACAGGATAGGAGCCTTGGCTATGAGAGCTGTCGGCGAGATCCCTAGTTCTAATAACCTAAGACTGCAAAACCATAGTTGAGTCGCAGCTCGAATAACAAAAACGGAAAGTTGCTTAAATGCTCTAAGTGCTAAGCTATGTTTGCTCTGAGTACAGATTTTCGTGAGTCCTCTGCATCATCACCCTTGATCGAATTTATCGCTTCGCGGAAATATTTCCTTTTTTCCTCGATCTTCAAGATTATCTTCGGAAACTTAACATTTATCCTCCGATCTTGACATTTATCTTCCGAACTTAACATTTATCACTTCGTACAAAATAAAAGATAAACCGTCACAATGTTTGGTCTTGACTTCGGATGAAAACGCGAGTGGGCCTTTAGCTGAGCTTTAGACCTCAGCGGGCCGTTTTCTGACTTAGGCGTTTCTACGATTTTATCGAAAGAGCATTGCTAAAACAACGACGTCAGAGAGTTAGGATCTTTCATATGGGGTGTGTGAATCTAGCTGTTTAGTAAACCGTTACGGTCTCATACGATCTACCCGATCCTTTCTCGAGAAAAGGAGGTATTTAGGTATAGTTCCAATGTCAATCCTGATCGAGATAGAACAATAATAAGTTCAATCAAGTATCAAAAGAGGGAGTTAACGAGGACTAGGTGAAAATGGATTTATTGATCCGACTTATCGAACGAGCAAATCAGATTGCTCGTGCCACCTAACTCGTCCGTTCGGCGAGTTGGGCTTGTCCAACTCGCCAAAGGGGCAAGTTGGTTAGTCTGAGCCGTCCAAATCGCCATATGGGCGAGTTGGTTGGTCCTTGCCGTCCAACTCGCCGTACGGGCAAGTTGGTCGGCCCATGTGGTGTTATTTTCCCATTTGACGAGTTGGACGTCTTGGCCAACTTCTCCGTCTGGGGAGTTTGATGATCTAGTCTTCTGGTTGTTTCGTCGCATTGTCATTCGGGGATACGTTTACCCGAGATCTTTGGAAAAAAATCTTTCTAATGGATCATTTGTGCAGACAGTTCCTTTGTGGCCAGTCGAGATTTGTCCTCGATTTTTCCGGTTTCCTTTCTCCGAGATATTATCTCTTTTTCACAAAGGACGCATTTCTCGGAAAGTTTATGACATTGATTCTGTTTTGACCGATTTAGACCCCAACAATTAGCCCCCCCAGCTTGTTAGAATCGTAATGTTCTAGCGCGCGGTTTTTGAAGGCTTGGTAAGTGATGCGCCCTTGGATAGCACACTGGGCAAAACAGACATGCATGGCTTGATCATGGGAAGCAGTAAAGATATATGTTCATTGATTGACTCATATCTTCCAAACCACGAGGTTTCTATGCATGAAATTACTTGTATGATGTTCTCAACTCAATTATGGATCTCCTTGAAGAAGAATCAGATCAAGCGAAGGTTATATGGGGGAGTTATTCCATTTACAAACCAGGTGATCTTCAGTTCTCGCGAATTCAGACATGTGCACATTCAGGTGAGCTGGACTGACACTGCCTTGGAGCTGGATGAGATAATTGACACTATCTTGTATGAGATTAGTACTCAAGTGAGCTGGAATGACACTATCCTAGATGAGCTGAGCTGGATTGACACTCATTTGGACGAGCTGAGCGAGCTAGTTCAATCTTCTAAGATGGTTCGACCACCTGAGAAACTGAAAATGGCTAACCTTATTTCTGATGGAACAACGGCCAATTCAATCATGCCAAATGAGATTATTCATGATTTAAGTGTCCAAGCAAGCATTGCGCTGGATGGTTTTCGAAAATATTCAAAAACAGACTTGTTTGGGCCAAATGGAAAAACCGATAAAATATTGGCTAAGGGATAAGATGGATTTCGACCAGGCCACAAAGGGAAATGTCTTCGCCCATACCAAGAGCATATTCTTCACTTTTCAAATTCCTGGTCGTGGCTATATCAAGAGGCAGTCAAGTTTTAGTCAAAGACTTTATTTAGTCAAGTCTTTGTTTCTATTTTCTATGCCTTGTTTTTAACACATTCTTCTTTGGAGTTCTACAACTTGTAATCCTATAAATAATGCCTAAGAGCCACGAAATAAATCATTGATTTTCCCCTTTTATTTTAGTTTATCTCTTTGTTCTTTGTTTAGAACACTTCTTGTTTTTTGTTGAGTTTCCTCCATTGTTGGACTTGTGCGTCATATCAAGCAATGTTTAGAAACCCTTCTTTTGTTGGACTTGTGCATCATATCAAGCAACAACTGAAGTCTGGTAGTATCAAGAGACTTTCCGCTCCTCTGGTGTCACAATTCGATCCACCAGTTCTCCCTTTGGCGAGTTCATATCCCCTTAGTCCGATTGAGTGATCCTGTTCGAATCTAGTACGTGTAAGTTAGGTGGAATCAATGTTTGAAAAGGTCATCTACTTATTCCTATAAGAGTGGAATACAGTAGGATTAGGGCTGTGCCTTGTGAAGGCTGCCTACGTAGCCTTGTAAAAGGGATCAAGCCTTTCGTAGTTCGTTGCGGAGTTAAGGTTCTTATTTGTTTTCTAGTGGGACCTTTATGGTTTAGCTGTGTGTCGTGTAGACATTATCTGGCATGTTGCTATCAATGGCATTGTATATTGGATCTTTTTCAGCCTCAAACTATCCTTGTAGTCTGTTTATTTTGGCTGAGTGTGGCCATATTTATGTTTTCGGGACTGACAGTGTGTGGCTTTGGATCCCGGCCGCTTTGCGACTTTTTAAATGAATAAACTAGGATTTTTACTTCACTAGGAGTTTAAGTAGATTTGTATTTTTGTTAAGTATAGTGGAAATTTACGAGTTGCCATCTTTCTCCCAACTCTTTTGCGGATCGTCCTATTTGTTGCTCGTTCGAGATGTTCGAGAAGTTTTTCCAAAGTTTTGAGAGCGCTTAGATATGGACAAAGAGACATGCTTTCAGGATCTCGTATCTTTTTGATATCATGCCTTGAAACGTTAGAGACCACTGTGTTGGGTTTAGGGTAAGACCTAGGTCTAATCACGGTTTTAGGGGGTGTGATGACTACTTCGGCTTACGTTTCCTGTATAGCTTTCGACCTGATTCCATTCTGCTTTAAAGTCTGCAATATGTTCTCGGCTTATGTGACTTGTATGGTAGGAATCAAGCATCTCTTCGAGGATAATCTTTAAGTCTCCCGAAAGTGCTGACCAAAATTTCAGATTTCTTTTATAGCGCTATTACCTTTGTGTCGGGGTTCGAGAGCTATCTCTACGAGATGGCTTAGTCTGTTTAGGATGTTAAAAGTTTGTTGTTATCAGCAACAAAATTATTTGTAGATATAATCATTTTTGAACCTTCGCAAAGGATACGTGTTTAAGAAGGTGTGTATGATTTATAGTCGCGAATGGACTGTTTTTAAGGTGAGTATTCCGTTTCAGAAAGCTTTGATGAAAAATCGTTCTCCGAGCATTAGCGACGTCTCGCTGCGTCGAAGTTTGAGTTTTTATTTCGTATTCTGCATTTTGTGCTTGAAATGTTGGCGGGCTTGGAGATGTTTTATATCGCAAGGTTTTTGTTTTAACCTTACGGAAGAGAAACATTTTGGTTTGTTTCCAAGGAATTAGGACCAATGGGTCGCGTAAATTTTTCCCTGAGAATATGCGACTTTCTTCATTGTGTTTTGTGAAGAGTTTCCCCCCCTGAGACTTATTTCGTCTATAGTTAAGGATGCTTCGTATAGCTCTAGGAGATTCGTTACAATTTTTTCCTTGTGTGTCGCTTACTTGTAAAACGCTTTAGGTTTAGAGTAAACTGCGGACGTATTGAACTTGGTTGGTTGTCGACAAGTTTATGTTTTCCGACTAAGTTTCAATTATTAAGAATCTGTCGTATGATTTCCGATTCTGGATTATACGATAGTTATTTGCACTTGGCGTTTTTAAACTAATCGTGGATTGTAGCATTGCCGCTAAGTGATTGGGTGGGGCAGTGGTTGCTCAAACATTTTGGCTCAGTCTGAAGGATGTGTTCAGCTGAATATCCGAGGACTTTTCTGGTCACGGATAGACTATGGCACGTTCGTGTTAACATTAAGGTCATGTTAGTTTAGAATTTTCCTAAAGAGGATACCGAATTCTAGTTCGGATTTTTATCGGAAGGCGTAATTAGCTGAAGGCCAACGAGCGTTTGTTGAGATCGACGGGCCAAGTCAGAGCTTTCCGTGCTATAGTTGTACGAAAATTGTATTTTTTTTGTATGATGAAGACAAAACCTAGAAGGCACGATAAAGAGCTGGTGCGAGATGATTGCCTTTCGGAATGAACCAAGAGAGACGGGAAGCAGAATCCAGCGAGCCGCATGGCTAAGGAGTGAGATCTGTAAGATCGTAGTGCAAAGAGATAAATTTACTTTTTTCGTTGAGAGACGAGTCATATGATTTTTTTAGCTATAAGTAAATTATCCAAAACACTTCGCCATCAAATTTGCTACGTTCGTTTCTGAAAGTTTCTTTGCATAAATTGATGTGGCTATACAAAGGATGTTTCGCGTAAGTTTTACGAGAAGTGAATGGCATAGAAGTAAATTGAGAATGTCTCTCGCAGATTACACGTGATATTTGCGAATGAGGAATGTCTTTTCCTCGTTCTCTTTTCTTCATTTCGAAATCGTTTTTCATGACACCGATCTTGTTTTCTCGTAGGCTCTTCCGTATAAAATGTCATAGTTATACGAAAATGGATGATCTGTTTTATGAGGCATCACATGGCCTAAATGATATTCTGTCTACCACTGCGGGAGTTTGCTTTGTCAAAAGCGTTTTCTTGATGACGAGACAATTTTTTCTTTTGAAGTATAGGAGTATACGAGTATAGTATATGTACCTACTCCCTACTTTTTTACGAAAGAAAATGGCTGAACCGATACTTTGAAGGGTTGTGTACGTTTTTTCTTTCGAAATTGGGATGATCGACGGTCCAGGTCGGTTTAAAGACGACGCTAGGATTGTGACTTGGGACTTTCAGGTTGACGACTAGAAATACGTCGGTTTTAATAAAATTGCTAGGAATGAGAAGGTTTTAAGACGATGTTCCCGTTTCTAGTTTCTTCTTTCCTTAGGAAGCTAGCTAAGTGCGCGTGATCGTTTCTCGGTTTTTCGAGAGGTTAGATCGGTTTGCAAAATCTGCCTAACCAGTCGCAGAACAATAGATTGAGACAGGAAAAATCCTAAGATTTCTATCATTATACTATTCTCCTAGATCCGAAGTTCCCTAAAGTTTTATGGCGATCTCTGAAGCATTTTTATTGCTTAGTACCTTCCTACGAAATTTCAAAATCTGATTTGAAAAAGTTCCAAGCCGGCCATACCTTAGTTTTCTCGAAGGTTTGGGTCACCTCATCTCCGTTTTGCTTGCTCATCTCCCCTTCCTCTTCTCGTGTCTGTACACCCCTTAATAATGGTAACAATATTAGTTCTTCCTGGCCGCGTTTAGGCTCGAACCTTTCTTGCGGTTTTTATCCTAAAGTTCCCACGGTAACTCCACTCGAGACGAAACAGGAGATGTTTTGATCGAGATGCAAAGGAAATTGCTAAGATGGAGGTAAGGACGAGTAGGAGGCCCAATAGAGTGAGGAGGATGCCCAATAGGGAGATTAGGACGCCCAAGAGGTCGAGTAGGAGCAAGCCAATGAGTTTAGGCGAGTCTCACTTGTTTTTGTCGTAAAATCTCAAAGGAAACTTCAATTGAGATGAAACGAAAAGCGTTTCTATCAAGATTCGAAAGAGAACACAAAAGAGAAGCTCATCAGGGATTTCCTAACTCTCTATGAGGCGAGTTGGAGGGATTAAATCAAACTCGCCATCAGGGGGAGTTGGACAGTGTGCGTCCAACTTGTTTTGATCGTAAAATCTCAACGGAGACTCCGATTGGGACGAAACGAAAAGCGTTTTGATCGGGACTCAAAGGAGATCACAAAGGTGAGCCAAAAGGGTGCTCATCCAGTCCAACTCGCCCGTTTTGCGAGTTGGATTGTTCCAACTCGCCCAATGGGCGTGTTAGACGGATTGTTTCGTCCAACTCACCCGTTCGGCGAGTTAGACGGCTCGTTTCGTACAACTCGTCCATTCGGCGAGTTGGACTGGTCTGACCTATGTGTCCAGCTTGTTTTGATCGTAAATCTCAATGGAAACTCTGATTCAGACAAAACAAAAAGCATTTCGATCGGGATTCGAAGAAGAACGCAAAGGAGAGCCAACGTAATGCTTGTTTTTTTTTCAAACTCGCCCGATGGGCGAGTTGCACGGCTTGCACTGTCCAACTCACCGAATGGGCGAGTTGCACGCTTGTACTGTCCAACTCGCCTGTTCGGCGATTTGGACTAGTCAAAATCGAGTTAGTAAAGAATTTCAATTTTTTTCTACAAAAGTTGTATCATAAAATGCTAACTTGTTTCACATTCCGAACAATGTTCCATAAAACATTGTCGAGTTTGATTTTACAAAAGCTGTTTCAAAAAATGTTGTTGAGCTTTAATTTTACGAAAGTTATTCCGCAAAATTTCATGAGTTTAGTTTTACGAAAGCTGTTTCTTAAAATGTTGCTGAGTTTAATTTTAGGAAAGTCGTTTTTAAGCGTGTTTTCGTGTTTGGATGGACGAGAGCCGTTTTTCTTGAAAACTTACGTTTTAGCCTCTGAATCTTTGTGTCTGATGAGCTTAATTATCGGGAGTGGACGTAATCAGAGATTTTCTCGTTTCCGAAGGATTGATCCGAGGGGATTTTGAGTAGTTTTTCCGAAGTAAGTTCAAGTGTCACTCATCAAGAATTAACTGAATATATTGCGTAGAATTGAAGCTTGACTCTTTACGAAATCTTTGGTTTAACATAACGTTTTAGCAGTGAGGGATACGATCTCTCGTTTTGCTTAGTTTAGTTTTCGTCAGCCGTTTTAGGTTTCGAGTGATTCACAAGAGATCAACTTTGTTTCTTCAAAAATTGTTCATATGAATTACAGCAGTGGGGGTTGTGCGCCCGATTTGTTGCGCTTCCCATCTCTATGAGAAATCTAGGGTTTCTTCGCAATTTCTAAGAGAGCAAGTTTTATTTTTCCGAAAGTTTTTCGAAAACGTTCTTTTGGTCGAACCCTTATGCGTTGATATTTTCCCAACTCGGTAACGAGACGAAATTTACGAGGTTGGATAGATTTTATCATTACCCTTTCTGTTTAGTGAGAGAAATCGCGAGCTTGTTTCGGTGCCCCGCCTGTGGCGAAGAATCACGACTAGCTTTTCGATTTTCTCAAGCACTGCGGCGTTTGCATAAGCGTCGGCGACGGGAGCAGTCACTTCTGGAGGTTTTTTACCAGTGTTGGTGCGAGCTGCTGTATTGTCTTTCGTATTTCCAGACATTGTTTTGATCAGGCGTTTTGTGGCCATGAGTTAGAATATCCGACCCCACCTCATTCTAGCGCCAAATTGTGGGAACCAAAATTTGCACTATTGATTTCCGTTGAATTACGAATGTAGGGTAAACCCTAGTTTTCCAGAGGTCCCGGATATCTGCTAAACCACACGCCAATCAGTCATAATACAAAGAAATATCGAAAAGCAAAGTACGAATCGAAAAGAGAGAAAATAGATGTCTTATTCTGAATTTCGTACGAGCGTTTACAACAGGATATGAGCCTCGACTTTGAGAGCTGTCGGCGAGATCCCTAGGTCTAATATCCTAAGAGTGCAAAACCTTAGTTGAATCATAGCTCGAATAACAAAAACGGAAAGTTTCCTAAATACTCTAAGTGCTCAGCTATGTTTGCTCTGAGTGGAGATTTCCGTGTGTCCTCTGCATCATCACCCTTGAAGTCCTTATATACTACTCTAGAGGTGGTTTGCTCTTTCCCCTTCTGCCTTTGGTCAAATTTATCGCTTCGCGGAAGTATTTCTTTTTTGTCCTCGATCTTCAAGATTATCTTCGGAAACTTAATATACACTTCGATCTTGACATTCATCTTCTAAACTTAAAATTTATCCCTTCCTGCAAATAAAAGATAAACCATCACAACGTTTGGGCTTGACTTCAGATAAAATCGCGAGTGGGCCTTTGGCCAAGCGTTAGACCTCATCGGGCCATTTTCTGACTTAGGCGTTTATATGATTTTATCGAAAGAGCATTGCTAAAACGACGTCTTCCGAGAGTTAATGATCTTTCGTATGGGGCGTGTGACTCTAGGTTTTTAGTTAACCATTACCGTCTCATACGATGTACCGGATCCTTTCTCAAGAAAATGAGTTCTTTTGGTAAAGTTCCGATGTCAATCCTGATCAAGATGAAAAAAAGATAAATTTGATAAAGTATCGAAAGAGGGAGTTAATGAGGATGAGGTGAAAATGGATGGACTGATCCAACTTGCAGAACGAGTGAATAAGATTGCTCGTGCCACCTAACTCGCCCGTTCGGCGAGTTGGGCTTGTCCAACTCGCCGAATGGGTGAGTTCGTTGGTCTGTGCCGTCCAACTCGCCCGTATGGCGAGTGGGTCGGCCCATGTTGTTTGATTTGCCCGTTCGACGAGCTGGACGTCTTGCTTGGCCAACTTCTCCATCCTGGGAGTTGGATGATCTAGTCTTCTAGCCGTTTCGTTGTATTGTTGATCGGGGATATGTTTACCCGAGGTCTTTGGAAAAACTCTTCATAATGTCTCATTTGTGCAGACCGCTCCTTTGTGTTAAGCCGAGATTTAACCTCGATTTTTCCCGTTCTCTTTCTCCGTGATATTATATCTTTTTAAGAAAGGACGCATTTCTTGGGAAGCTTGTAATGTTGATTCTGTCGTGATCGATTTTGACCTTAACAGTTAGTAAAATTGTGTTTTGTTTTGAGCTTTGATATGTCATTTTTAAAATTGTTTTATTGAGTCAAACATAGTCAGTTGGAGACTATGAATTTTTTCTTGGAACAATACCACCTAACCACATTCTAGTACCATTTTGGGTTTGTGTCTTCAGATTTTATTTAATGGAAAATGTCAAAGGGGATCAACACGCCTGTAACACCCACACTAGGTAAGTTTAAAGAAACCAAAGCTTACTTCCAACCTAATGAATTCGATTCGCTTGTTTTGGGGCTTGGTATACACTGGATCAGATTCTTCCTGAAAGTTTGGAAGGTAAAAAGTGTATGTGTTTCTGAACCATGTGTGTCGATCGACAGTCCAACCGTCCGCGAGTTTAATGATGATTTGAGAAAATTACAATATTTTTCAGAAGTTCAAGAAATTGCACACTATGTCCCTGGCCGCATGTTAGGCTATTTATTAGGGTTTTCTATTGTTTTGAAGGGAGACCTCCTTTACCGAACTTTTACGCTTGATTATTCTAGAGAGAAGAGAAAGCTGAGAATTGGGGAGAGAGAGATCTGAACACTTCCTAAGAGAAGATCTTGAACTCCCTTGTTTTCCATACTTTGTTTCTCTACTCTTTCTATTTGGTTTTATGCAATTTATGTAGACTATAAGTATGCTTTCTATGAGTATGGCTGAGTAGTTCTATTGTTAGATTTAAGCCCTTTAAAGGTTGTCAATCATTTACTAAATTTGCATTGATGTTAGGAAAATTAACAAGTTCTTCATTTAGTTGTCCTTACTGCTAGGACTAAGATTGATCACCTTAAACCTAGATCTTAGGATAAGTTGGCGCAAGCGAAGGCTTGCTTTACTGCCTGAATTAATACTAGTATGACCTAATTGACTTGGCACATACGACAGTTGGTCTAAGAAGTTAGAGAACCTATCAAACCTATTCATTAAAGCTTGTCTGGAAGTAGTATCGATTGACACTTGTAAGCGGTTGTCGATAGACACTCCCATAGGATTTACCTACGAGGGTAGAAGCCCTCGGTCTAGACAATTGATTGTCTTTGCACACGAAAGTTGGATTATTATAAATTAAGTCTGAGTTCGAGCACTTCATCTTAATATATCCCTAATAACATGTTTAGTTTCATACTTATTACACCTTAGAGTTCACCTAATTCTAGCTTCATCTCATCATGATAACTTACCAAACTGAATCTGTCTTTTTACTACTTTCGATCATTGCTATCTAGCTTTATTTCAAAGACAATAAATCTATTGTGTAATCGTAGAATCTCTGTAGATCCGATCCCTAAGTACTACAACCGAACCTCTTATTTGAGAGAGTAAATTTGATCATAGGGTAATTTCAGTGATATCAAGGAGTTCTGAGGGGAGATGGAAAATTTTGATGAACGATGACGAAGATTTGTGGACGATGAAGAGCTCTCAAGGGCGATGATGAAGCTTGACGGTTGATGACAAAACTTCATGGGCGATGGCGAAAGTTGGTGGGAGAGGACCAAGCTTCATGGGCGATGAGGCAGGCTTGAAAGGAAATGAGGAAAATTGTGAGGGGCTTGTAGGGTGATGAGGCAGAGAGAGGAGATAGGGAAGTGGGTTCCTCTAGTGGTTAAGCCTTCCTCTAGATCATATCTTCTCCATTGATCATTTCACATACTTTCAGAACTTTCTGGTTTGTTTTACACAAGTTTTTCCGTAAGGATTTTCCAAAAGTTGTTTTGCGGAAGGTTCTCTCGTAGATTTTATTACAAGATTTTTTCTGTGGAAACTTCCAAAAAAAAAATATCAGGTAGATCATTTCATATAACTGGTTATTTCTCGCAAAAATCTTTTGAACGAATGTTTTTCGGAGTATCTCATGTTCGGATCAAAATTCTTTATTCCTTGTCTGAGATGAAATATACAATTTTTTCTCGTATCCTTATGCAAATATTCTATGCCTATTCGATGTAATTTCTTCAACATTCCGCCTCATATTTGCTTCAGACATAACTGATCGGGGAGGATTTTAGCTGTTGATTTTCTGTGACCGATTTTGATCCCAACATTGATGGTCAGGATCAATTTCTCTCAGGCGTTCAGGGTAATCGTAACTTGAACCAGACTGGTTGAGCTTTTTGTTTCCATCCAATAAGGATAAGCCGATTGGGTTTTTGTTTCCATCCAATCAGGTTGGATTTCAAATGATTTCAAATAGTATTGCTTAGCCAGTCTCATGGAATCAAAGGTGATTCTAGATAGTTGGTTTGATAGATCATGTATTAGTTATGCATGATTGAACTGAATGTGATTGAGAAATAAAATGTTTTAGTTATTTTTGGATCGTAGTGTTTACTTTGTGTAAACACTTACACTTAAGAATTATTTATGAACGTGCATGGAGGTTTATTTCGAGTACTTTTTCTCAAGTACTAATTGTTTTATATATATATATATATATGTTGAGTATGACAGTATCCATCACGTGAAGTCTTATTGAATACTCACTTCTTGAAAGTACTTGTGTTACCGTGAATGGTCATGTGAGTGAAACAAGGACACGAAGACACAATAATGGGGTAGAACCCTGGAGACTGAGCACTGTGTGACGATGCATTATCAGATGTTCATCTGACGTCTAACTATGATGATGTTGCTAACTCACTAGGCTCGGTTAGCCTTTGTGATTTTCTGCATTTAGTATAGATGTGCGTCTTTATGAATGAGTGAATGAAGGGTGTGGTGGAGGTGAAATTTAATAAAAGATTCCCAGTGATGGAATGAAATTCCTTATATATATTTACACTGGTTAAGAAATATGTTTCACTACATACAAATGATGATTTTTTGTGCGAGATAATGATGATATGTGTAAAGGGTGTAGGACTAAACTCACAAAGTAAGATAATTACTCATGATTCGTTTTTGTATGCAAGTGAATCCTAATGGTCTTGAATGAATTTTAAAAGTTAATGTGTTATAATTGCGGAGCTATCAAATTTCTTTTTTGATTAAGTTGATAACTAAAACGTGCAGCCCTTGGAAGTCTTCTTATCTAATTTTATCAAACATGAAATATTTGTTCCATAATTTTGTATACTGTGTTTTTTTTTTTGGCAGATAATGGTTCATTTACCTATTGTATACCAAGAATGGGTGGTAAAAGACTCTTTGTGGAATTTTGTTTACTACTCTTGACATTTCTTGGGAAGTGGTTGATAGACTTTCATGTTATCACATGTGTCTTAGTTATTGGTTTTGCATATGAGTAAGTCGGTTATATTTATGTATAAAACCCATCGTGCATTCAATTTTTGATAGATTAGAGTGTGTTGTGATAAATTTGATAGGTAACAAAATTAATAACATCATATAAATAAAGTGATCCACTGTTGTGGCAACCATCTCTTTTTCTAACAACCTAGAGTTCTAAATTATCATTTGAACCTAAAATTCCAGAAAAGCAGTAATGATTGGGTTGGATATGTTCACAAGTTGCCTCAACATCAGCTTCCGTTTGTTGAGGACAAATCACTCACCTATGTTCTTTCTAGCAACCTATTACACTTTTGACGAATAGATTCAACCTAAAATAAGAGACGACCTTGTTAATTTATTCTCAGCATTAGGTTTTACAATAGGTGAAGATAATCAAAGATAAATCCCTATCAATATTAAGTTCAATGATTCATAAATATTTTGAATTCCTTGAATCTAACAAGAAGACTACTTAGACATGGCAGAAAAAAACACAAAAATAGAGAATGAAGAAATCATGTCTGAATCAGTAATAATAAACAAATTGCGTTTAGAATTGTTCTTCAAATGAAGTAGATAATCTTCTCCCTCAAAGTTACAAAGTAATAAATCTCACTCAAAATCTCTTTGTTCCAAAGAATAAAGTAAAAATAATAACTTTCAGGTCTGAGGCTACAACTGGTGAAAAATAGAGTCTCTTGGTCAAAATCTTATGTTAGGATTTTTTTTTTTAATTAATTCGTCTGAAAGGAGAAACTTCTTCATTCTTGCTTGCCTACTCTGTGTCAGACAGACTAGTAATAAGTAAACATGCATAACTTTTGATAACGCCGATGGATTGACCTCAAATTGGTAGCATTGAAAATATAAATCATTTTACCATCTTGTGTCCAAATTTCATCTCAACATATTTGTGGGAACCTCTTAATCCATATATTCAAACCTCAGACATTTCTGCATCTTAATACGCTTGTTTAAACCGAACAATTGCCCCTTTCCTCCAAAGTGACCGAATCTTCATCCAATGTGTTCTTACGACCTGGAATGAATAAAAAAGGACTAGAATATTTGATAATGACTCGAAACACTATATAAAACAATGTTAGTTTGTTTCAAAAACATGACATATCAATTCTCCCAAACTTAGATCATTCTTTTTCCTCAAACAAAGTCAGAATATAAATACAATAGAAAGGTTTGAAAAAGTAGGTTGCTAAGACACATAAAAGATGACCAACATTAGAAAGTATTTCCATGATTCGGCCTCAGCTTAGCAACCTAACAACTTTTCAGTCCACATCACATAAGAGATAATATCCAAAATCACCATCACTGACCTCATTGAAGAATTTAAGTTTCAGTTTCAGTGAGGGAGTATCAATCACAAGAAACATGTACTCTTATCCATTCAAGTTTCTGATCACACAGACAGTCTTACTCTTGTTTCTTTTTCCTTTCTTTTATCACTTCCCTCACTCAATTTCTCCCTATTTTTTAGTGTATCATTTTTTAATCAATTGAGTTTAATGGACAAGCTTTCATGAGACACAAGTACAGAAGTACTAATGGGGGTAAGCACCAAGCACCTTGTTCACTTTCTTTTGACATTTATCCCTTTTTCTTTTCTTTTTGAAGGGATGAGAGAGGGAAAACATACTCACACATACTAATATTTTAAGACTTGAACAAGGAATTCAATCCAGTGTATACTAAACCCCATGACAAGAGAATCAAGTAGTTTCTGTGGGAGGTAAGCTTTGGATCCTTTCAAACACTCTCACCAACATAAATGTTATTGGCATATCAATCCTGTTTGGCATTTTCCATGTTGTACAATTTGGAATCAATAGTTGAAAAATTCCCACTAAGGCATTAGTTAGATGGGTAGTTCCAAGAAAACCTCATAGATCCCTACAAGCTTTAACTCAATAAAACAGCTGACTCAAGGAAAAAAAAAGAACAAAAACAAAAACAGCAACCATGTTAGTAACAATAAAGACCCTCCCCAAACTTACTTCAGAACATCACGTTTTAAAAATAAATCAAGAAGGTGTAAATAAGATTATTAAATACATTTTCGAGATAGTTACCTTTGTCTTGAGCAGGTGCTCCAGACTGGAACAGGGTGCTCCATCATTAAAGTTACGCGGGTGCTCCGTTCGTGATTCCTAACTTTTTTTTGTTGTAAGAGGCGCTTGAGATGGGAAATCTGGTGGGGGCATATTTGTAGGAAACCTCTTTGTCGATGTTAAAGAAGGAGACTCTCTTTTTAGGCATATCATTTATTGTCCCCACGGTAGACAAAAAATCTCTTCCAAGATTCAAATGCATTTCATAATCCTTTCTCAACTCAACAACATGTAGTTATGTATGAAGAACACAATTCCCCACTCGGGAAGGAAAATCGCGAATGATACCATATGGGACTGTTGTAGAAGAGTTGAAAAAAGCAAGAGTCATATGAGAAGGCTCAGTATCAAAATTCTTGCAATCCTTTGAAGCGGGATCCACACTAGACCCGAAGTTACAATGAGCTTCCTTGAATTCAACTCATGTGATGTAACATGGGAAAACAAAATTTCCAGATTCCTCAAGGTTAAGAAGTACCTTTAGTGTTGGTGTAGTCAATTCCTTGGGAAAGAGGGCTTTCGTCCCCTCTTGAGTCTCTCTACTATTTTAAAAAATTTAAACAATGGACGAATTACTGAGCATCTTCGATCAAATCTCTTTAGGAAGCATTTTCACCATTTTGTTAAAACTTGCTAGCTTCTCTGCAGTAATGGGATCCATTGCAAGTCTAGGTGGAGTTGGGTAGGGAACCATGGGAATATAGACACGAGCTGGAGAATTTTCTGCAGGATTGCCTTAAGCAAGTACTCCAGAGTGGAGCGGCTGCTTCTGAGCGTGTTTTTAGCTTTTACTCCCAATTTTTCCATGAACGTTTTTGCTGAAGATTGCAGCCCTAATTCACTCCTCCCCTCAACTGCCTTAATATACTCTCTTGTGATTTTGTTCCACTTTTCCCGTTAGTGTTCCTTGTGATCTCATGAACTTGTATGCGGTTTCAAGAATCTGAAACTCATGAACCTTCACTTGGTTACTAACAACTTTAATTTACTGAGATCATTGTACATGCTGTCCAACTTGGTATTGAGCTCAATGTTCTATGGTGGATTGCCTTTATCTGAATTTGCTGGTTTACAAATAGTTGCTGCATGATAATTTTTCACTCATCCATATAGTCACTCTCAGGAGATTGGAATGAGGATTGAGGCGCTGCTTGGAAGGTTTCCAAAGGCTGATTCTTTTGCAGTCCAACTTGAAATCGTCTAAGACAGAGTATTATCACTGGCATTCTCAAAAAATATGACACTGCTCTTATTTTGCTTCAGCATTAAGTCATCTATCACATTCAGCTCATGCTCATTACATCTATTGTTCCAGCTTGCAGCCAAGTTCTCTATCAACTGACATGCTCCTTCCCTGGTCTGATTCCTGAAGGTTCCATTACTTTCAGCATCAAGGATATTAGGGTAATCCCAACTGAATCCATGATAAAATATGCTAAGAATTTGGTCATCTGAGAAGCCATGATGAGGACAGTCTATAGGACAGTCCTTGAATCTCTGCCATGCTTCATAAAAGGACTCCCCTAAATGCTGATGAAAGGTGTCAATATTGTTTCTCATTGAATCTGCTATAGACCTAGTGTAGAAGTGATTCAAAAAAGTAGATATACACTTTAATAGTTAAAAACCTAGCTGGCAACAACTTTAGCCATCCTGAAGCCTTTCCTGCTAGAGAGAAATGGAATAGCTTATACACAAAAATTCAGGAGGTACTCCAATCAATCTTATGTGTTGCCTATCACCTCTAAATTCTCAACTATATATTGGATTCTAGGCAACCGAACCATGGAACAAGATCTTCTCTACCAATTCGATCAGCTCAGGTTCGATTCTGCCTCTCAACAGCTGGTAGACATATATAAACTGGTTCTGACAGAAGGCGCTAGGTTTGTAAACATCTCCAATAGCTCATTGTTGTAGTGGTTATTCTTGTTTCTGGAGCTGCTGAATTTGTTTCTCCATCCTCTGAATCGCAGCCGCTACTTGACCACTTTTAGCATGTATTCGACTTCTATTCTCTCCTGTAGGTCTTTCCTAGACTTGCGAGTTTTTGTTTCAACACCTGAAACACACAAGAGAGAAAGATTTTATCAGTAGTTCTTAAACTAAAATCCAGTCTCATGAACAAAGGTAACACATATGGTCCCCGGCAATGGTATCACATTGATATAAACATGAATATACATACCAATTAACCTAATATGTACACTACCATAATCAAATGGTATGTCGATGTAGCACTTATAGATCGAACCCACAAAGATGAACAGTTACACTAGGTTTCTATAGAGTGAATTAGAACTAAGACAAATGCAATTTTGGTTTGTTGTTTTATGTAACTAAAGCAAATAAATATCAGTATGATAACTATGTGTAAACAATTGAAGGAGGAGCTAGGTTAAGGTCATATCGAAAGAGCTCAAAGATCATGAACTAAACAATTATGCAGGAACGATTTAACAAGTAAATCTCGAGCTTAAACAACAATTACGAGCGATCCATGTCGTGGTAAAGATGACTTTCTCTAACAATCTAGTATTCTAAACTATCGTCTGAACCTAAAATTCCAGACAAGCGGTAATGAAGGGTTTGATATGTTCAAGATTTTTCTCAACATCAGCTTTCTTTGCTTGAGGACCAACAGCTCAACTATGTTTTTTCTAGCAACCTATTAAGCTTTTTATGAATAGATTCAACCTAAACTCCGAGACTAACTTGTCAATTGATTCTTAGCATTAAGTTTAACAGTAGGTGAAGACAACCGAAGATAAATCCGTATCTATGTTTAGTTCAATCGCCCATGAATCATTTGAAGTCCCTAAAACTAACAAGAAGACTACTCAGACATTGCAGCAAAAAAAACAGAGCAATAGAGAATGAAGAAATAATGTATGAATCACTAATAATAAGCAAAGAGGGTTTAGAAATCTTCTTCAAAGGATGTAGAGATTCCTCTCCCTCAAAGTTACAAAGCTCTCAAAATGTCCTTGTTTCAAAGAATTAAGTAAAAACTGATAACTTGCAGGTCTGAGGCGGCTCCTGGGTGAAAAATAGATCCTCTAGGTTAAAATCATGTATTTATGAATTTTGTTTAATAAATTAGTCCGAAAGGAGTAAGTTCCCCATTCTTGCTTGCCTGCTCCGCATCAGACAGGCAGTAATCAGTAAAACATGCATAAAATTGACCTCAAACTGGTGGTATTGGAAATATAATCCATTTCTCCATCTTGTCTCCAAAGTTCAGCTTAATAAATTGGTGGTAACTTATTCGTCCATCTCCAATCTTCTATCATTTCTGTATCTTAATATGCTTGATTGCACCAAAAATTTCTCATTTCCTCTAAACCGACCTAATCTCCATCCAAAATATTCTCCAACCTAAAACGATTCAACAATGATTAGATGACTTGATATTGACTCGAAAAGAACTTTATAAAAAATGCTAATTTGTGTCCAAAAAACAAATTAGAGATTTTCCATGATTTGCTTCAAGTAATTTTCCCTATCATAGAGTTCTTGTGAGAGATATTAGAGATTGTCCTAGCTCTTAATTATTATACCCCCTAGATTCTACAAATTTGATATCTCTAGAGACTAGTACCCTTATGGTTTCTTGAGTATAGCACATATAACACTTCTAAGTAGTTGAGTAGCCTAGAAACACTGCTTTGATGCTTCTTGCTTCATGTTTGTTTATTTTTTCTCCAAGTTGTAACACATAACACAAACACCCAAACACGTGTAAGTGGTTAATAGAAGGCTTAATCTTGTTCAATTCCTCAAATGGTGAGATTTCACCAAGTATTCTGGTAGGGACTCGGTTTATGAGGTAGTATGTTGTCATCTATGGGAACCAAAATTCGCACTGTCAAATTATTTAGCGGAAGAAGGCATAGCTTTCTTTGAGGTCCATATTCACTGCGAGAGCCAATGACAAGTTACCAAATATATGCGGAAAATAAAAAAGAGAGTAAAATGATTTAAGAAAGAGTAGATCATTATTTTGAACTTCCATATGAGCATTCCAGACACAAAACGTATTGAAAGTTTGTCTGGAAACGAGATTACAACAGAAACAAATAAATTAGGTAATAAAACCTAGCTAAGTTTGCTAAAACCACCAAGGTTGAGAAGATCTATGCAGCTCGTTTAGCAAAAGAAATAAAAATGTACGAAATTTTTTTGTATTGATTTTGGACTGAACCTTATGAAAGGCTGCCTACGTACTCCTTTCGAGGATCAAGCCAAAGTTAATTTAATTGAAAATTTTGAACATGAGATCAGACTTCCTTTTGCGAGTTTGTATAGCAATCGATGGCAAGACATAAAAACTAATCAAACTAAGCATGTAGAGAATAATGCATAAAGTTTCTAAGTGCAGAGAGTTCTAAGAGTCTAAATATCGTCCTTATACTTCTCTGCCTCGGATGTGCTTATATACGCCTCCAGAGTCGGTCATATTTCCCTATCTCTTCGAGATTTTAGTTTATCCTTTTGTGGAGATTTTTCCTTATCTTCTCAAAGTTCATGTTCATCTTGGAAAATTCACATTTATCCTCTTCTTCCATATTTTCTTTATCCAAATCAAGTAAACCGTCATTTTACTCGGGCCTCTCATTTCAAATCATAAGTGGGTTTTTATTGTGTTTTAGACCTTTCTGGCCATTTTACGGTTTAAAC
Source organism: Moricandia arvensis (assembly GCA_905132765.1). Classification (NCBI taxonomy): domain Eukaryota; kingdom Viridiplantae; phylum Streptophyta; class Magnoliopsida; order Brassicales; family Brassicaceae; genus Moricandia; species Moricandia arvensis. The sequence continues at coordinate 142,060 of CAJHQP010000015.1, read as the reverse complement.
ATTTTTACGATTACCTTCGGAGAAATCGTCGATCCTATGGAATGATGAAAATAAATCATTTAATCGAGAATATAGTGGTGTTAAGTTAACCATCATCATCTCTGACAACTGATTTGAACAGTTGTTTATATAGTAAAATCTCAACGGAACCTCCAATTGAGATTGAAACAAAAGATATTTTGATCGAGATTCAAATGAAAACACAGTGAGAGACTTCTAGAGCCTTAGAGGCGATGAGACATGATGTGTGGCGTTGAGACATGCTTTGTGGTGATGAGAGCTCATGTGTGGTGATGAGAGCTCGTATGTGGCGATGTGAGAGTTCCGGGGTAGTCAAGAGGAGAGAGAGAGGCTGTGTGGCGATCGGTAGTGCTCTGGGACGATGAGAGAGTGTTCTGGGGCGATGAGAGAGCTCTGGGAAATGAGAGAGTGTTGTGGGACAATGAGAGAGGCTGTGTGACAATAAGAGCTTGTGTCTGGCGGTGAGAGAAGTTGTGGGGTGATAAGAGAGGCTGTAGGGAGATGAGATATACAAAGTTTTTTTGTATCCATATGCAAATAGATTTGGACTATGCCATATAGTTTGTTCGACATTTCCGGATCATATTTGCTTAAGATACAATTTCTCAGAAAAATTTAGCCGTTGATTTTTCCATGATCGATTTTGACCCCAACATAATCACTCCAGAACCAGTTGGGCACATTGGTATGAAACATTATAGACTTTTCCACTTCCATGAGGTGTCTATTTTCCTCTGAGCAACACCATTTTTCTGTGGTGTGTATGGGCAGCTAGTTTGATGGATGATTCCATGCTTGGTTAGATGGTTTTGAAGACATGACATATATATTATACACCATTATCTGACTTAAACACTTTGTTTTAAAATTGAAGTTGTTAGTGACGTAACTTTGGAATTTTATAAATGCTTCTAGCACTCTATCTTTGTATTGGATCATTGTAAGCCATCTATGCTTAGATTTTTGATCAATGAAGGTAACAAAATATTTATTATTTTCTCTAGATGCACAAGGTGCTGTCCAAACATCATAATTTATAAGATCAAATCAGTATAAATACTCATTGATTTAGGAAAAAATAGACTTGCAATCTTTACCAAAGATTGCATGCCTCACAACTATCATTTTTAAAAGAGACATCAGGTAACTACCATTTCAATGCACGAACATGAGGCATAGTCTAGAATACCTAAATACATCATATTCTAAAGAAGGAATGATATAGAATTACAAGAAGATTCTGAAAAAATCTTGGTGTTTTCAAGTTAGTCTAAGCATTTATTTGTAACACCTTTGTTAATCAACCTAAGAGTCTCAATATCCTGAAAATGAACATTCTTAGGAATAAAAATAACATTGCAATTTAACATTGTCGGTGTCAAAATCGGTCACGACGGAATCAACATCATAAACTTTCAGAGAAATGTCCTCTTTGAAAAGAGAGATATTATTTTGAAAAAAATAAGCGCGGGAAAATCAAAACCGAGTTTAGTATGGACTCTGAACGAGAGTTCACCCAATAAGTCCTCGAGAAAGGTTACTCTAGGCCTCGGACAAAAGGATCCCCAAGCATCGAAACAACAAAACGAATATAAAGCTCGATCGTCCCTCTCGCCAAACGGAAGAGTTGGGCTAAGCAAGCCGTCAAACTCGCCAAACGAGTGAGTTGGATCGCACAAGCCGACCAACTCGCCCATTCGGCGAATTGGACTAGTCCAACTCGCCGAACGGGTGAGTTAGATCGACCAAAGCCAACCAACTCGCCCGTTCGGCGAGTCGGATAGACCAAGATGACCAACTCGCCTGTTCAGCAAGTTGGATCAATCAAGCCTCCCAACTCGCCTGTTCGGCGAGTTTGATCAATCCTACTCGCCGAATAGGCGAATTGGGTCGAATAAGCAATCCAAATCGCTGAACTGGCGAGTTGGGTCAAATAAGCAATCCAACTCGCCCATTCGGCAAGTTGGATAAAACAATCCATTTTCATCCATTCCTCGCAACTCCTTCCTTTGAATCGGATTGAACTCGTTCTTGTTTTGTCTCAATCGAGATTGACGTTGGAACTTTACCGCAAGAACTCGTTTCTTAGTATAGTTTGAATTGATCATGTAAAATGGCAACGGTTAACTGAACACCTAAAGTTGTTTGCACTATACGAGAAATTTGAACTCTCTTCGGAATCGACGTCGTTTTGGAAGCTCTCTTTCGATAAAATCGTAAAAACGCATAAGTCAAAAAAACTGCCAGAGAAGGTCTAAAACTCGGCTAAAATCCCATTCGCGGTTTTACACGAAATCTAGCCCAATCATTATGACGGTCTATCTTTTATTTTACAGGAAGCGATGGATGTTAAGTTTGGAAGAAAAATGTTAAGCTTCCAAAGATAATTACGAAGATCGAAGGAAAATGGAAGATTTCTGCTAAGCGATAAACTCGACCGAGAACAGAAGGGGAAAAACCAAACCGCCTCTAGGAGAAGTATATAAGAGCTTCGAGGATGAAGATGCAGATACACAAAAAATCTTACTCAGAGCAAGCATAGCATTTAGGGAAATTAGGCATATTTCCGTTTTCAGTTATCGAGATGCGACTCAACTAGGTTATTCAAGTCTTACAAGGTTAGAAGTAGGAACTCTCCGACGACTCTTTCCGCCAAGGTTTTACCTGTTGTAACGCTTAAATCCCAGATTCGGAATAAGATCTTCTTTGTTCTCTTTTCATTTTTATCAATTCATTGTTATATCGTTTGTTCTCACTGTTTGGTCGCTTGACGTTTTGGGTTAGAAAAAATCCGGGACCTCTGGGAAAGCTAGGTTTACCTTGCCTTCATAAATCAACGGAAATCAACACTACAATTTTCGGTTCCCACAGTTTGGCGCTAGAAGGAGGTGGGTGGGGTACGGATCAATCAAATCTCAGCCACCAACGCTCGATTAGATATGTAAGCTCACTATCTCAACGATCTTAACAAACAACAACCTCACGACGACATCGTTAAAAACACTGCAGTGACGAACGTCACTGCAGTTAACGCCGACGTAAACACCACAGCGTTCGAGGAGGTGAAGAAGATGTTCTCGACTTTCAAAAAAGTCGGCCGAACAAGACAAGGTCATGAGTTCTCTCGCTAAACATTTTGAAACCCTAACAGCGAGGAACATCGCCATTTTTTCCGTGGAACAACCCAAATCCGGGGAAGAAGACTCAATTTTGCAACTCCTTTGGACCGGTCCAAAAACACACAGGGGAAACTGTCAGGAAAAAATCCCGAAGAAGTAACCCCCGCGCCAACACGGAAAAACCATGGAGACCTTACCCCTATCGAGGAAAATAAAGAGGAAGGAGAAATCGTACGCGTCGACATGGATTCTAGCAACCAATTCGAGCATACGGACAAAGACGCAGACGTACATTTACGTCGCACAAGGAGCCGAGTGACTCGAGATGAGTCCCACTTCGAAAACCCTATGACTGAAGAAGAAGAAGCTATCTTCTGGAACTAAAAAGAACGAACTGGCTGAGGAACAAACTCGGAAGACTCACGTCAAACGCCGACAAGGTCGGGAATCTGCTACCAAAAACTCCGAGATTCGCGTTCTCCGCGATCATCTCATGAAAACAGTAGCTGAAGTTAGAGCAGTGAAGTCTCAATTCCATCACACTATTTGCACCACACCAGTAGATTGATCGGCTCCTCGACGAGGCTCGCAAAACGCATTTCACTACTCTCATCACCGAAACTAGGGTTTCGGATCCTGGAAAGATCAAGGTGACACCATATGACGGTACCACCGACCCCAAGGCACACTTGTAGGCTTTCCAGCTCGCGATGGGAAGAGCCAGGTTTAGAGAACGCGAAAGAAACGCCGGTGAATGCCGCCTCTTCGTGGAAAACCTTCGAGTAGCAGAGTTCGAGTGGTTCTCTCGCCTTAGGCAAAATTCCATCGGAAGTTTCCGCCAGCTTTCCTTGGAGTTTCTCAAGCAATACTCTATGTTCATAGATCGAGAAACCTCCGATGTCGACCTTTGGAGCCTATCCGAGGGAGAGGACAAGTATCTTTGCGACTTCATAAAACGGTTCAAAACCGTCATGGCTAGAGTCAGCGGGATAAGCGACAAAGTGGCCATAGACGCGCTCCAGAAGACACTCTGGTACGAGTCAAAGTTCAGGAAGTGAGTAACTTTGGAGAAGCCGCGTACGATCCAGGATGCTCTTCTCAAGGCCACGGATTGCATCATCATCGAAGAAGGGACGAAGGTCTTGTCGCATAAGTGGAACTCGACGAAGACTTCTTCGAAGGATCCAGGGTTGGATCAGAAGTTAAAAAAAAAAGAAATGACAAAAACCCAAAAATGGAAACTCGCAAAAAATCATCATACCTCAAAACGGATCAACTTCACACTATCTTACCCATCAAAGAAACTTCGTCACATTGACTAAGGCATCGTCGAGGTCAACAAATCCCGCCGACCACTGAAACTCCTTAACAAACATATCTCGGTCGAATCGTCGATTCCGACTCCCGACCATAGAACGAGACCCCAGTCCAAGATACATAAAACATCACTGACACAAAGTAGGTTTTCGAAAAATAAGCAAGACGTCGCCTGGATTTATAAGAATGCACTCCAGTCCATTCGCGACCATAAATCACAGACGCTCGTCGATTGGCCCCGCCGAGAACTTTAGTCGTCTTAAACAAACGCATCCAGATCCTTTCTAAGGGATATATCCTCTCACATCCAAGTAGGATAAATAGCGCGCTATAAAAGAAATCCAAAATTTTAGTCAGCACTTCCGGACGACTTAAAAATTGTCTGCAGAGAGATGCTCAAATCCAACCAGACAAGTCATATAAGAAGAGAACCTATCATGGACTTTAAATCGGAACATAGTTAAAATGGAAAAACCAGTTAGTTGAATTTCCACCGAAAAAGAGAAACAAATCGTCTACCGTCGACAACGCCCCATAACAGGACGATACTTAAATCCTTTTGCAGTCGCGAGCGTCCGAAGCTTTGGAAGGGAAACAAGAAATAAACTGCAAGCCCGCAGTCTCGGTATGCTTAGAAGAAGTGTTCCCAGATTGTTGCGTAAAGATCGGTACGAACGTGAGCGAATCTCTGAAAGTTGAGCTTGTAGCTTGTCTGAAGAAGAACTTGCACACATTCGCATGGGCCGCGGAAGATATGCCATGGATTGACACCAACGTCACATGTCACGAGATCAACATTGACCTGAATTTCAAGCCCGTCAAACAAAAGAGAAGAATGTTGGGACCAGAACGTGCCAAGGCAGTCAGCGACGAGGTCGAAAAACTCCTCAAATTCGGGTCCATAACAGAGGTTAGGTATCCCGATTGGCTCGCTAACCCAGTAGTTGTCAAAAAGAAGAACGGGAAATGGAGAGTCTGCATTGATTTCACCGATCTCAATAAAACATGCCCAAAGGACAGCTTCCCGCTGCCACAACTCGACCGCTTAGTCAAAGGCACGGCAGGGAACAAAATCTTGTCCTTGATGGATGCCTTCTCTGGGTACAATCAGATTAGAATGAACCACGACGATCAAGAGAAGACCGCATTCATAACTTACCGCGGCACTTACTGTTACAATGTAATGCAATTCGGTTTCAAGAATGCTGGCACAACTTATCAACGGCTCGTCAACCGTATGTTCTCAGAACAGCACAAAAAATAATGGAGGTGTACATCGAATATAAGATCGTAAAATCCCACGAAGAACAAGATCATATCGCCCACCTCCGAGAATGGTTTGAAAGGCTAAACCTCCACGATATGAAACTGAATCCCGCGAAGTGCACGTTTGCAGTGGCATCAGGAGAATTCGTGGGTTACCTCGTGACCTACCATGGGATTGAAGCTAACGTGAAATAAATTACCGCGCTGATCGAAATAGCATCTCCAATAACTAAACGAGAGAAACAGAGATTGACCGGTAGGGTGGCAGCGCTAAGCACATTTATCTCACCATCGACGGATAATTCTTTGCCCTTCTACGACACTCTGAAGGGGACAAAGAAATTCGAATGGACCAGAGAATGCGAAAAGGCTTTCCAACAGCTGAAGCACTACTTGGCCACTCCTCTGGTACTCGCAAAACCTGTAGAAGAAGAACAATTGTTCCTGTACATCGCATTATCAACCACGGCAGTAAGGGCTGTCATTATCCGAGAAGAACGCAGAGAGCAAAACCTATCTTCTACGTAAACAAAACCTTGCTCGACACAGAGACGCACTATCCGATGATGGAAAAACTGACACTTGCAGTGGTAATGTCAGCACAAAAGCTAAGTCCATACTTCCAGTCCCATACGATCTCAGTACTCACGTCATTTCCACTGCGGGCTATCTTGCATAGTCCCAGTCAATCTGGGAGGTTAGCAAAATGGGTAATGGAACTAAGCGAGTACAACATCGAGTATCGAGCGAAAACCTGAGCAAAATCACAAGTACTCGCCGATTTCTTAGTTGAACTCCGAGTGGGATGCACAACCAATCAAGAGCCTGACTAGACCTAGACCCTTGGCGTCGAAGGATCCTCATCCAAGCAAGGTTCTGGTATTGGAATCCGACTCATGTCACCAACGGGGGAAGTACTGGAATAATCATTCTGGCTAATCTTCCACGCCTCAAACAACGAATCTGAGTACGAAGCTCTGATCGCAGGATTACGATTGGCACACGTCTTAAAAATATGCAACATTCACGCCTTCTGTGAATCCCAACTTGTGGCTAGCCAATACAGCGGGGAATACGGAGCAAGATACGAAAGAATGGACGCTTACTTAAAACTTGTTCTAGAATTGGCTTAAGGTTTCGGCCAGTTTGTACTCACCCGGGCCGACGACCTAGCCGACCTAGCATCCAGTTCAGATCCAGGATTAAGCAGGGTGATTCCCATAGAGTTTATAGAACATCCTAGCATCGGACCACCCATTGTCATAAACATAATCGACTCTCCCGACGGCGATACCGGCGAAGTCGATGACCAAGCCACGCAAGAGTCTGGGCGGATAGAATACAGATTCGATGAATCTTGGACGAAGATAATCCCTGCATACATTGCGGACGGAAAACTCCCAGCAGAAAAATGGGCTGCCCGAAAGATTAAAACCCAAGCCGAGCGATACGTCTTAGTTGATGGAGAACTATATAAGTGGATATTTTCAGGGCCAGTCATGACATGTGCAGAAGGAGAGAAGGCACAAAAGATAATGGAAGAGGTCTATTCTGGTTCATGCGGAAATCAATCTGGCGGAAGATCTCTCGCAGTCAAAATGAAGCGCCACGTACCCTATTGACCAACGATGATCAAAGATTGCGAGAACTTTGTGCGGAAATGCGAAAGGAGCCAAAGGCACGCCCAAACTATCCATCAACCGGCAGATGTCCTCTCTTCAATCTCGGCACCATACCTGTTCATGCGATGGTCGATGGATATATTCAGGCCCATGCATAGGTCAAAACAAAAATGATTCCTGCTAGTCTTGATAGATTGTTTCTCAAAACTGGGTGGGGCAGACTCCTATGCAAGCATTAAGGACGCCCAAGTCAAAAGATTTGTATGGAAAAACATTGTTTGCAAGCACGGAGTCCCATACAAAATCTTAACAAACAATGTCTCAGTTTATTTCAACCAGATTCGAGGCCTTATGCGAAAACTAAAAGATATGACTAACAAAAACAACCCATTGATACCCGCAATGCAACGGCCAAGCCGAAACTACAAATAAAACCATCCTTGATGGACTCAAAAAAGGTTTGGACGCCAAGAAGGGTAGATGGGCCGAAGAAATTGAAGGAGTCCTATGGTCGTATCGCAGGACCCTGAGACGTGCAACAGGAGAAACCCTGTTCGCCCTCGTATACAGAGCAAAATCCATGATCCCAGCAGAGGTCGAGTTTCACAGAGTACGCAGAAGGTTAGTCCCAGGCCAAGAAGAGTCAAATAATCTGATGCTTCTTGACGAGCTCGACCTGATCAACGAACGCCATGACCAGGCCCTTATACGAATCCAAATTTATCAACAGGCGGCCGCAAAGTACTATAACGCTAACGTGTGCAGCCGCAGATTCAAAGAAGGTGACCTAGTACTTTGAAAAGTTTTTCCAGAACACCACCGAATGGAACGCTGGAAAACTCGGAGCAAACTGGGAATGACCATACAAAGTAATAAAAGTTGTCCGAACAGGGTGGTACGAAATCGCGAATATGCATGATATCAAAATTCCGAGAACTTGGAATGCGATGCACCTCAAGCAATACTACCACTAAAACAAAGTTTAGAGCTGAACTAAGAAACAGCTTGATCACTGAAAAGGGTACGTAGGCAGTTCGTCGCATGACGAGCTCAGCTGTCCCCCTCATCAAAAAGGGGGGGAGTGGATACGTATACGTACACTCGTATACTCCCAAAAATTCAAAAGAACCTGCTTTTAGATTCGTCACTTTCGAAACTTAAATATATATATATATATATATATATATATATATCACTGCAGAAAACTTCTGAAAATCAACCTTCGACACTGTGAGATGTTGCTAACACTCGAACGACCCCTTTTTGTCAAAACTTTCTGAAAAGGAAATACTCACTTTAAGAACAGTCCATCCACGACTATAAAACGTGTGCGCCTTCTTACAACACATCATTCGCAAAGAATAAAAAAACCGGTGGTATCCACTGCTAAGTTTGTCATTGATTACGAAAAAATCTCGAACGTCTAAACAGAATAGCCATCTCATAGAGATAGCTCTCGAACACCCGACACAAGGGCAATATCGCTATAAAAGAAATCTAAAATTTTGGTCAGCACTTTCGAGAGACTTAAGAATTGTTCTGGAAGAGATGCTCAATTTCTACCATACAAGTCACTTAAGCAGAGAACATATCACGGACTCTAAAGCGAAAACAAATCAGGTCAAAAATGACACAGGAAACATAAATCAAAGTAGTCACTGCACCCCTAGAACCGTGATAAGACCTAGGTCTTGCCCTAAACCCAACACTCTGGTATCTAACGTCTCAAGGCATGCTATCAAAAAGATACGAGAACCTAAAAGCATGCCTCTTCGTCCATATCTAATCGCTCTCAAAACTTTGGGAACAAGCAACAAATAGGACAATCAGCAAAAGAGTTGAGACCAAGATGAAAACTCGTATCCTATCCTCTATACTTAAAAATCTACTAAAAACCCTTCAGCCATAGCTGTGCTCCATATAACCTTGAAAAACAAGAAACAGATTTCATCTAAAAATAAACATTCGCAGAAGCGACTGGGATTCAAAGCCACTAGTGCACAGTCCCGAGATAAAAACACGGCCACACTCGGCCGGATCAAAACACAAAAATAAAATTAAAATAAACAAAGCCTCATACGAGACTGCGAACTCAATCGTCCTCCGCACGCGGAGCTTCACCTTCACCAATCACCCCCTACGCACTCGGAACCTCCTCGCCTACACCTTCCTCGGCTGTAGGACCCTGACCTTCGGCGTCACCCGAGCAAATTGGGGGGATACACACGGATTTCAGTCCTGCCAGGATCAGGTCAAAGTCTCCATCTGCGTCCACTAACTCCGCTTTGCGAGCAGAAATCTTGGCCTCCTCAGTTCGCGGGGATGGAGGCATATCACCATGAAACAACTGGACATGTTGAATCCCTCCCTCGACGCTTGCCAAGCCCAAGTCCCTGACGTGGATGACCGCCAATGAATCAAAGGAATCAGCGATCCTCGCCAGATGTGTCCGAAACCTGGCACGAATGACCTCCTTGGGCTTGTTGATCGCACCAACCGATGATTCCTTCCCACTATTGATCATATGTTTTAGCATGCACAATTTTTAAGTCTTAGCCATTTTCGCCTCTTTCGCTTTAAGCAAAGAACTAGCGGTCTTCCCAAGATCCCGCTCCAGTTCACCAACCCGAGACTCGAACTAAGATATCTCGAGGGAATGAGCATCCTCGATAACCATCAACCTCCCTTCAAACTGCGACGACCTCTCTCACTACTCCGCCAATTCCTTAGCAAGACGGCCGGCTTCCGACGCAAACTCACTGATCATCTCATCGATCAAAGAGACAAACTATGAAACAAAGGAAAAGACGCGGTCAAGAATCTATCGATGCATAAAAAAAGAAGAAAAAAAAGGAAGAAGATTTTTCCAAAACATACCTTAGCACGATGTTGGGACACCGTCGTTGGCAGAGGGTCAATCTCAGGCTCCTTGTGTTTCAATACGAATGCAGTCTCGATACCGTCTCAACGAAAGTTTCTGAGCCAAAAAATTGAGAGAAGGCAACACTAAAACAACCAAGCAGTCCAACTCGCCGAATGGGCGAGTTGCGCAGCATGGGCCGACCAAGTCGCCGAATGGGCGAATTGGGCAGCATGGACTGACCAACTCGCCGAACAGGCAAGTTGGGCAACGTGGGCCCACCAACTCGCCCGTTGGGCAAGTTAGACAGCATGGGCCGACCAACTCGTTTGTTCGGCTCCACTCGCAGCGTGCGCCAACAAACTCGCCTGTTCGGCGAGTTGGGTCGATCAAGAAAACAACTCTCCAATTTTTTGAGTTGGACAAGTGCAACTAGCCGAACGGTCGAGTTGGGTTGAAAAACAAAACCAACTCGCCCGTTCAGCGAGTTGGACAATCCCAACTGGCCAACCGGGCGAATTGGGTTGAACAACAAAACCACCTCGCCCGTTCGGCGAGTTGGACAATCCCAACTGGCTAACCGAGTGAGTTGGGTTAAACAACAAAACCAACTTGCCCGTTCGGCGAGTTGGGTCGAACAAGAAACCAACTCGCCCGTTCGACGAGTTGGGTCGAACAAGAAAACCAACTCGCCAATCGGGCGAGTTGGATCGACTAAGATGAACCAACTCGCCTGTTCGGTGAGATGGACAAGCCCAACTCGCCAAACGGGTGAGTTAAGTAGCACGAGTAGTCCAACTCGCCCGTTTGGAGATTTGAATCAATCAATCCATTTTCACCTCATCCTTGTAACTCCCTCTTTCGAAACTTGATCGAACTTATCTTTGTTTCGTCTCGATCGAGATTGACGTTGGAACTTTACCGAAAGAACTCGTTTCCTCGTGGAGATATTGGATCAATCGTGTAAGACAAGCGGTTAACTAAACACCTGGAGTTGTACGCCCCATACAAAAGATACTAACTCTCGGAAGACTTCATCTTAAGAATGCTCTTTCAATAAAATCGTAAAAACGCTTAAATCAAAAAATGGCACGAGAAAGTCTAAAACTCGGTTAAAGGCCCACTCGCTATTTTATCCGAAATCGAGCCCAAAACTTTGTGAAGGTTTATCTTTTATTTTCAGGAAGGGATAAATGTTAAGTTCGTAAGATAAGTGTCAAGATCGGAGGATAAATGTTAAGTTTCCAAAGATAACCATGAAGATCGAGGAAAAAAAAGGAATATTTTTTCGAGGCAATAAATTCGACCAAGGGGAGAAGGGGAAAGAGAAAACCGCCTCTAGAGGAGTAGATAAGGACTTCGAGGGTGATGATGCAAAGGACACACAAAAATCTCGACTCAGAGCAAACATAACACTTAGAACATTTAGGCAACTTTCCGTTTTTTGTTATTTGAGCTGCGACTCAACTAGGGTTTTGCAGTCTTAGGCTGTTAGAACTAGGGATCTCGCCGATAACTCTTATAGCCAAGGCTCATATCCTGTTGTAAACGCTCATACACAAATTTGGAATAAAACATCTATTTCCTCTCTTTTTGATTCTTACTTTATATTTTTTTATCTTACATTCAAATTCTGATTGATTGGCGTGTGGTTCAGCATATATTTGGGACCTTTGGGAAACTAGTGTTTACCCTAAGTTCCTAATTCACCAGAAATCGACAGTGCAAATTTCGGTTCCCAAAATAATCCTCGAGATTCTTATAACCCCTCGTAAGCTCCTCGAATGCGCACGAGGACTTTTCACGATGGGTCTTCATGACTTCAGCCATCTCTCTCTTCCCTCGCCTATAGGCGCGAAGAACCTCTGTTTCGGCCGGCTCTCTCTCGTGATGACGAGAACTCTCCAATTGTTCTCTAAGATAGGCCATCTCTTTATCAGCCATCTCAGCCCCAAATTAAGCCATACTTGCCTCTTGGCAACTTGCTTCAAGAGCTTGGTTCATCTGAGAAGACCCTGCGAAAGATCTCAAAGACAAAAGAAGCTCGGCCATAAAAAAAGAGAATTAATAATAATAATGCTCAAGGACCAAAACTTACCTTCATTAACCATCCTCGGTGCCGGAAAAAGGGCCTATTTCAACATAAACTTTACACGTTGTGCCTATTCCTTCACGAACTTTATAGTAGTATGTATTCCATACTAACTAAACAAAAATGCAAAATACCATATGAACTTTATGCATCGTGCCTTTTCATTTCCGAACTTTATAGTAGTGCATATTTCATACTAAACTAAGCAAAATTTTAAAAATACTTCATGAACTCTCAAAATTGTGCTCTTATATATATATATATATATATATATATATATATATATTAACCATCAAAAATGTTAGTCATCTTTTAATTTTATCTAAATGACATCATTTTGGATAAATTATGTAAAACTAAAAATTTAAAAATATTAAATAAACTCTCAAAATTTATCCAAAATAATGTTGTTTTGATAAATTAACGGATGACTAACTACATAAACTTTACTCGTCATGTCTTTTCATTTTTGAACTTTATAGTAGTGCATATTTTAAGTTAATGTTTAGTAGGGAATATGCACTACTATAAAGTTTAAAAATTAATGTTTAGTTCAGTATGAAATATTCCTTTTTTCCTGCATATTTCATACTGAACTAAACAAAAATTAAAAAAATACTTGAACTCTCAAATCATGTTTATATATTTATTAACCGTTAAATGTGTTAGTCATCCATCAATTTATCAAAACAACGTCATTTTAGATAAATTCTTTAAAATTAAAATTTTTAAATACTATATGAACTCTCAAATTGTGCTTTTATATATATATATATATATATATATATATTAATCGTCAATGTGTTTGTCATCAGTTACTTTCCCCAAACACATAATTGTAGATAATTTCTGTAAAACAAAAATTTGGGAGATTCGAACTTTCACACTGGTGGACAAGTATAAAGTAAATATTTTAATTAATAATAAATAATTTAAACTTATAAAATAATGATTTTAAGCTAAATTTAAAAACATAAAAATTATAGATCTATATGATAAAACTGATAACATTTATTTGATTAAACTAAAATTTATATATAATGTTTACATGATCATTACGAGAAAATTATTTTGGTCTAGAATTTAATATGCCTTTAATTATCTAACATTGTGAGAGTTTGAACCTTCCAAAATTAATTTTAAATTTTTACAGAATTTAACTAAAATGACATTGTTTTCATAAATTAAAGGATGACTTAAAACTTTGACGATCAATATATATGTATATATAAGCACGATTTTGAGAGTTTATTTAATATTTTAAAATTTTTAATTATACATAATTTATCCAAAATGATGTCATTTAGATATAATAAAAGATGACTAATATTTTATATATATATATATATATACACACATACATATAAGAGAACAAATTTGAGAGTTCCTGAAGTATTTTTAAAAAATTTCTTAATTTAGTATGGAATATGCACTACTATAAAGTTCGAAAATGAAAAGGCACGATGTGTAAAGTTCATATAGTATTTTTGCATTTTTGTTTAGTTCAGTATGAAATATGTACTACTATAAAGTTCGTGGAGGAATAGGCACGACGCGTAAAGTTCATGTTGAAATAGGCCATTTTTCCCCTCGGTGCCTGGGTAAGCTTCGACACCCCACCGGACCCATATACGGCCAGAGGAAAGTCAAAATCGAGCAACTCGTCAAGATTGTTTTGTTCGCCACCCTTCCCACCTACTTGATTGTTAAGATACTCTCTAAGTATATTATTGGGAAAGCATTGCCCATCGACCACGTCATCATCAACGATGACGTGTTTGTCTTCGCGGGACTTTGACCTTTCCCTCCTTGCTCGAACTTCACATGGAACCAACCCATCGATTCTTGATTCTGATCCTTCCTCAACTGGCAAGTCCGTCTGAAACCGAGAGCAGTGGAGAGAAATAGCACGGCGAAATCGCTTCGAGGTAAATGTGGCCAAAAAGGATGGACGTCACGGAGCTTGTCCCGGACGGTGTTCAAACACTCTAGACTCGGATGAAGAGGATTACTCTCTGCAAAATGAAAAATTAAGCACGTAAGATCGAACATCATCAAAACCAAATTTGGAGGACACTTGAATGGGAATACCTTTACAACCCCACCTATTCCTAAATATGGGGATGCCGTTCGCTTCTACGTATGCATCGTTAAACACAAACAAAGAAAAAGTGCTCTCTCCAGTCATGATAGTTTGACATGAACTCCATTATGATCATCATGCCCGGCCGAGGCCTCAGTTGAACTATGGTTGAATTCCCCTAGGGCTTCAGCATAGCTTCAAGGTGGTCAGCATCAAGGGTCATGCCAAGTTTGTAACTCAGCGCCAAAATCCTGATGATGTGCTGCAAACCGTACGGGTTTATCTGACCTATCGATAGGTTGAATCAGTTGAAAAGTTGCGCGATGATAATATAGCTTATTTATTACCAGTTTCATGCCATGTTCTAGGCTCTATTTAGGGTCTATTTTTTGTGTCTAGGATATGTTTTAGAGTATTTACAGGTCCAAGGATGTTTTGGAGATTAATGGTGATACTAGGATATTTTGGATCATTTAGAGGAGAATAATCCGTAGCTGACTATTTGAGGAGTTGAAGTACAAGACTGTCGTCCATCGACGACACATCTTTGGAGTCGACCGATGATGAAAGACCAAGGTCGATCGATGTTGCACACTTTCCATCGATCGAAGCCCAACTCCCAAGACAGCCGATTGAAATGCCCAAGTTTAGAAGACAAATGACAAGAATACCCTGGACGAGTTTTGATCTAGGTTTTAGGGTTTTTATAATTAAGCTCATGTATTGAGAGCATGCAGGGTGTGCAAGTACAAGCTTAGGCAAGGCTTGACATTACTCCTTAGGAAGATTTGTATTGGAACCCAAGTATTTTATATATGCATTCTATTCAGGTTATTGTTCATTCTTTGATTATTTTTGAGTGGTCATCAACTAGATTTAGGGTTGAATTATAGCAATCATGGATTAGCCCAAAACTAGGATTTCTATTTAAGTTAATATCTATCAATTGAGTTGTGCTTAATGCTTGCTTTTTAGAGTAGCTAACTAGGATCTCGAAAGTAGGACATGGACGACTACGAGAGTAAGTTTTGTGACAGAATAAACTCCATTGAACTAGGCTGTTAGGCGCATGCAAGAACTGGTCTAATAAGTATGGTGGACTTATCAAATCTCGTTCACACTTCCTTTTGATTTCACCGTCGATCGATATCAGGACTTAGCCGTCGATCGATGGTCTTTCCTTTTGCTCACATACGAGAGTTGTAGTTAAAACGGTCAGAATAGTTAATATTTGAGTTCTAGTATATTTTCATATATTTTCTTCATATCCACTAGAATCCATTGGGCTTGAAACCCTAGATCTAGCATATTTACATTTGCATCAAGTTAGTTTATTAGAATATTTCCAGATTTGAATTATTTCCATATTGCATCTCTACTTCTTGATAAGGAATATTTTCTTAGCTAATTGTTTGCCACCAATATATATATATATATATATATTCGCCTAGCTTAATCTTTAAAAACAATAAATCTATTGTGTGTCTTTGCTCTCTGTGGATTCGATCCCGAAGTAGTACACCTGATCTCTTTTGGCAATAATACTATTATGTGTTAAAGACTAGGGTTAATTTGATAGTGATTTGTTTACAATATTTATACCCTGTTAGAACAATAAAACACGCATGTCAAATTTGGTATCGTTTCCAAAAAGCATTGATAACCATTAGATTTAATTTCTAGGATTTAGTCTAGGTTTGTTACTACTTTCAAGTTACTAAATTTTTCTTTTCCTTGTTTTCAGGTGCATGCGAAGACACACCAGGAGCAATAAAGGACAAGAACTACAATTTTCTGACCTGATAGACTCGAACGTACGATTCACAAAGAAAGACGACAAACGTCGATCGAAATCAACAACGCTGCATCGACCGACACTTCTTTACAGACAACATCGACCGACATCAGAACTCGAGAATCGACCAACACTGATCATATACCAACGATCAACATAAGAGTATCTGTATCGATCGACATAAGCAGATGAGTTCAGATGGTAGCGACGTTAATACTAATTAGGGATGAGAATGAGAACCTGCATGACCAAGATGGTCATCTGCGTAATGCATCAGGTCAAAATATAGATGATCAGGGGGCTATAACCCATGATACAGAAGCAGACGCTGCAACAGCTCTACCTGAAGCGAATTCCCAAGCTGCTCAGAGAACACTGGCTGACTACAACTGTTCAGGCCAGTTCTACGCAAACAGATCCGCCATTCACCCTCCATCTTTTCAAAGGAATGATTTTGAAATCAAGCTCGCCCTCTTCGGACTTGTAGCACAGACACCGTAACATGGGTTACGACATGAGCACCCTATGTATCATCTGGAGCGAATTGAGGATCTAATTACTGCTATTAAAGCCAATGGAGTCCATGAGGACTATCTCTTTTGTAAGCTCTTCAAGTACTCACTTGTTGGAGAAGCTTCATATTGGCTTAAGCAGTTACCACCAAGATCCCTGACATCTTGGAATGACATCAAGAATGCTTTCTTGCGTAACTTCTTTGATGACTCAAGAGCAGGAGATCTGAGGAGCAAGATTTCTACTTTTTCACAGGAACCCTAAGAATCTTTCAGAAACTTCTAGATGAGATTCAAATCATACCAAAGAGATTTTCCACACCATGGGCTCAACGAAGTGCAAATTCTCAGAACTTTCTTTATAGGTATTGGGCTACAGTACCAAATGGCTTTGGACACGGTTAGTGAGGGAAAGTTCAGCACTAAAAATCCTGAAGAATCTACAAGGTTGCTTGAGAATTTAGCATCCAGGAGCAGCACCAAAAACACAGACTTTGAAAGAAAGAGATCAACTCCAACTATGAGTAAGGATCATATTGAAGAGGTCAAGGCAAAATTGGATAGTGTTCTGAAATTCTTCAGGAAGCATGTCACCTTTGCAGAGGTTGAAGCAATAGAGTCTGGATATGATGAGATTGTAGAAGATTATGTGAACTACATTAATGGGAATATTTTCCAGAGACAAGGGAATCCAGGTTTCAACAGGAACTCCCATGGGAATGGTCAAAGGAGTAGCTTAAATCAGAGTTCACAGCGAAAGTCTTTCAACAACAGCATAACTTATGGATCTTCTTACTACCACAATCCTCCTCCTGAGACTCAAGAAAGAAAGATTGAAGCAATGGTTGCCAGAGTTTTAGAGGGACAGCAGAAGATGACTGTGGTTTTCAATGGAAAGATCGATGAGCAGTATCTCAACCTCAACACCAAGTTCGAAAATCTCAACACCCATTTGAAGAAACTGGAAAATCAAGTGATGTAAACAGGTGAAACCATTAGGAGACATGAGAGCCTGATCAAGGAAAAAATTGAGGCTGGACAGAAGCACCGCGTCAATGCATTGATTGATGATGATTTTTTTGCAGGAAGTTAATAGAGAAAGGCTCTAAGAAGGAGAATTGTGTGTGAAAAGTTCAATGTCATTTAGCAGTTTGCATTGGTGTTGATCGACACCAAGCTATGAGCATCAATCGACATCAAATTATACGGTATCAGTGGCTTTTTGTGAATCGACTAACGTCAATCGACACCTACATGAGTCAGTCGACCGATAGAGAGACAGACAAATCAATCGACAGTGCGACCTGAGCATCGATCGATAGATGAGGAAGCCGGTTCGACTACCAAGCATCACTGCAAATTTGATTGTGTGTCCAACCAGAATGGTTTCAGAAAAGTATACTGACACATCTGAAATTATGGATCTTGATAGAGAAGATGAGGGACACTCCAAGAGGAAGCAAAAGATCCCCAAAGATCTACGTATAGAAAATAAAAAAGATGGATAGCTTTACTAAAAGAGTTTTAAAATTCTTTTAGATACTCCTTTTGATGAAGCGTATTATACTCACTCATTTTGGATGTTTTTCAGGGAACACTACAAGAAATATCGATATTGGCAGCGCCGAGAAAACGCTATCATATAGTTTTAGTAGCGTTTTTGTAAACGTCGTGACATCCGCAGCTATAATAGACCCCCCCATATCATAGCGAATATTCATGCGCTATAAAGTACGAAGATATAACAGCATTTTTAAATTGATGTATTAAACCTTTTTAGTAACGATGTATTAATGCTAGTAAATATTATTATATGGCGTTTTGTTTTTGTCAGCATAAATTTTATACTGACGTTTATTTTTTGCCATGGAATAAGTTTTTATAACTCTTTTTTTTTCTGGATGCATGCACCTATAATAGCGTATCCTGTATGTAATCGAATTGTAATAAGTAGCATTTTTATTGTACTACGTAAATTGTAATAGCATGAATTATTTTTTTGAAATTTGAATTATGAAATATTTGGTGGTTGATTTTCTGGTATAATTGTTTGATTTGGAATATTGAATTGCTTAAATTGTAAATTTGGAAAAAAATATATAATTATAATTAAAATGATAATTGAAATTTAGATTAGAGAAACATGAATTCAAAAAATTAAGAAAGGATAACATTTTACTGAAGCAAATTGACAGAAGATAGC
Organism: Moricandia arvensis; assembly: GCA_905132765.1. Classification (NCBI taxonomy): domain Eukaryota; kingdom Viridiplantae; phylum Streptophyta; class Magnoliopsida; order Brassicales; family Brassicaceae; genus Moricandia; species Moricandia arvensis. The sequence continues at coordinate 123,170 of CAJHQP010000015.1, read as the reverse complement.
TGAAGCAATAACACATACTGAAGCAAATAAAACATACTGAAGCAAATAAAACATAGTGGAGGTAATTAAAATATCAGAGGATTGTGAGTTGGACGAAGATTGGTTCCATGTTTTAGCGACGACCTTTGCCTCTTGAGGACCCTCCTCGTTGTGGTGGAGCAGAGTTGAAGGCACCAATAGCTCGGAGGTATTCCAGGTAGTCTGGGTCGAAGTCTTTTTGTGGTATCAGGCGGTAGCTTATGTTCTCGGCTCTGGTTATCTCATCTACATCATTTCCTCGTGAGGACTCTCCTCGTTGTGGTGAACGTGTTTTGACTGCTTCTTTTTGTGGTCTCACTCGGGCTGCTGGGAGTGCACAGACGATGACCTTCCTTGGTTCCATTAGAGTTGCTAGACAGAGAAGTTAATTAAAGTTAAGATCTTTACAATAATAATAAGACAGAAAACAGAACTAATTGAAGATTAAACCGAAAAAGTAACAAATGGAACAAGATATTGGAGTTTGATATCAATATTTGTAACTCTGACCTGGGAATTGAGAAATCTTTGAGATCTGTAAGGCTTCAAATCTTTTCGGATCTGCAAAACAGTTACCTTCGTAATCAGATAAATGTAATAATGATCTTTAAGAAATGTAAAATCAAGGGTTTAGAACTTTGTAACCTAAATGAGAGATTTGTGGTGGATTTGAGATGGTGGGTTACGAAGATTTGTGGTGGTTTGAGATGGAATGAGAGATTGGTGGTGGATTTGAGATGGAATGATAGAATCGTGGAGGAGAGATTTGTGGGAGTTTGAGGATAAGAGAGAAGGCGATTAAGACGATGAAATTTACTTTGGCTCCCAAATTTAGGATATTTTGGCTTTCCCTCCTAAAAGCTGAGTCGACCAATCAGAGAGAAGGAAGAGGATAAACTAAAAATCTAATCTCCACCGTTGGATCATCATGATCGAATGGATATAATAAGTCAATTTTTTCTTCTCTTTTCCACAAGGAAGCAGTCGAAAATGCTTCTAAGTAAGAACAACATGGATGTTGATCGATTTTGAGATGATTTAGGATGGTTTAAACTTGTCTTTGATATATCTACATTTGAAAATGATCATATAATTAATAGAAACAAAAAAAGCAAAGAATACATCATTATGTGAACATATCAACCACAAACACTCAAAGTCCACCAATTTATACCCTAACCCCTAAAACTTCACACTAAAACACTAACCCTATAATACAAAGTTGTGGTGGAAAGCTGAATTGATTCTAAATTTTGACATTATTATCTTTTGGTAACCTTCAATAAACACCATAAGTTTATTTTTTCATCATGAATCACTTAACAATGTCGTTACCCTAAACCCTAAAACTAAAGCTTACAAAATCAACCCTATCCTTACCCTAAACCCTAAATTGCTTTGATATATAAACGAAATTGTATTTTTTTTCTTTCTAATTTTGGGCATGTGTTGTGATTAAACATTTTAATTTTGGGCCATCTTTACATTTGAAATCATAAACACATTAGTTAAGATTTAAAAAGCATAGAAACATTAGTTAAGATCCAAGAGTGGCAAATAACAGAGTCACGTTCTAAAACAAAGAAACATAAAAGCCTATCATGTCTTCAAAAAAACAGTCATTAAAACAGAGTCATTAAAAACACAGTCTTATTGCTTGGTTCCTTTGGCTTGTTTTTAAACCTGCACAGATAGACAAATCTGATTAGTTTGACATATTTAAACACTTATATATGTTAGAGATAAAGGAGATCATATCTCACCGGTAGAACTTTATCCTCTGGCCAAGCAAGACAGCTTCCAAGTGCATCAACCATATACTCGATCTCTGATGATGTCCTCCACCCAGCAGCATCATTAACCTTGACAACATCCACAAAGGCTCGACATGCACCAGGCCCCAAAGGCTGAAAGTGGACAAGATGCTCAGGACTACTCGATGACCATCGTCCTTCAGCAACGACCACCTTATTTCCGGACAGGTCCAGCAGCTTGATTTTTTTATTAGGCTTGAATTTGTTACGCTGCAACCACAAACCAAACAGCATAACCAATATTCAGTAATCACAATGATAACCAATCAAGCAGTGCAACCACAAACCACAAAGCAGAAGCAATATTGAGGATTGACAACCAGAACCAAGCAAGCAGATGAAACAAATAAAGTACCACTGATCTGCGAAGAGGAGATGGTGGAATTACAGGTGACTGGACTTTCTTGGTCGCTGCAGGTATCTTTGTGGGAGCTTGTGGAGTCAATGGAGAATCCCCATCATTTGTAGACTGATCTCACACTGGTTCCAGGTTTCGCACTCAGTGGGGACTTTTGAGTTTTAGAAGTTGAACTTACTGCTTTTGAACTTCCTGCTATAGAACTTCCTGCTTTAGCACTTTCTGAGTCAAATGCAATTCTATTTAATGGCCATGCTACAAAACAGTTCTGATAATCCTCCATAGTTTTCTTCCCCACAGTAAGCCTCCATATGTATGCATCAGGTTTTACTACCTCATCCACAAACACTTTTATTGCGTTTGGACCTAGTGGAAGTCCATTGACCATCGTTTTTGGTTCTTTCGTCTGCCATCGGCCTATAGCAACGACTTTCTCATTATGTATGTAGTCCATGAGTTGGCATTTCTTATTTGAACTGCTGAAAGGGCTCTGTAAAAGAAAACAAACAAGTTTCACTAAAGAAAGACTCAGACTTCGACTCAACTTCAGCTACAGAGGAAGAGGACTATTAACCTTAGGCGCATTGTCCTCTGGTAAACATGCAGTTGGAACGATACAATGATCTGAATGCCATGCAATTATTTCTCCTACTCCATCCTCCATTGTGAACATATTAGGTGCAGGTCTCCATAAAAAGGTTTCTGGTTTTGTTGCAGTCTCAACTAAAACCTTCACAGCATTAGGCCCCAACGGAATCCCATTAACTAATTCCTCAGGTTCCGTTGAAACAACCCGTCCCTCAGCAACATTGACATCGACAGCAGCCCAGTCCACAAGATAACACTTCTGAAGTAACTTGGTATTTACACTCTGCGTCAAATACAAAAGATTTATATCAATTCATTTCTCCAGTTATAGAGATAGATTGTGACAGAGGAAGTGAGTACATAACTTGTTATTCGAGTTTTCACTGACATCAGTATCTTGTTCCTGATTAATTATCCTGGCAATTTGCTGCTGCAAATCATTAACCTGTTTCTCCAGAGACACTTTTTTTTCCATGGCAGCCATGAAGTTGTTCCTAATTTGTAAACAGTTTAATTTGGTGATACTAATGCCTCTGCCCATTGCTCTCAACCTGCCAGGTTGATCAGGTCCCAATATCTCAGTTATCAGATCATGCTTTGGATTCGTTGAGCTTGAATCTTCACGACCCTCAAGTTCTATCTCTGATGCCTTTCTCTGGAAAGAGATGAGAAATTATTAGATGAACAAGCAGCAAACATTCCAACTTCATAAGACAAAAATTGACTTACTATCTTTTCAGCCGCATTCACATTGACAGGCGTTCCATCCTTCTTAGTTCGTGATTTGACCCACACTCTTAGCCTTGACACTTTTGATGGGTCTTCGCTAGTCTTAACCAAATCTTCCCTCAATCTCACCATTCCTTTTCGACCACAAGTGTGAGGAATCTGGTTCTGTCTTTTCTCCCTGTAAGTGTCACTGACAACCTTGAAGGCAGAACTTGTCTTCTCCCTGACGAAATTACGCCATTCAGCTGGCGTTACATTCTTGGGTCGCAGCTCCATCCTTGCTTTCAGTGTAGGAGCCTTCCTGATTGTGGTTACCAGACGTGATTTGGATGCTCTGCACAGACACCCCATCTGCTTAAACAAAGCATCCTTTTTGAAATCTTCGTCCACGTCAAACCTTATCTGTATTCACATATGGGAGACACATTAGCATATAACCAAATACTCGATCTCAAATGTATAAGTTGACACAGCTTACTGTGCAAGATTTCCATAGCACAGTTCTGATTTCTTCAGTAACCTTCCTCCAGTTATCAATGACCACCGGAACATGTTCACGTACTAGGGGACCCAAGTAGGAGGATAACATTACTGACCCTAGTTACTAGATGATCAACAACAACATCGGCTGAATGACGATCAACATTGCGACAGTCAATGCATGGGCAAATGATCCACTCACACTCTGCTAAATATGCACCAACACACCTAACAAACTCCCATGCACCTCTCTCATAACGAGGATCAACTCTTCGGTTAAAACACATGCAAGCATAATTTAAACTCTATTAATCACACAACAATAACAGTAACTACACTATACTTTGTTTTTCCTTACCTGTTTAGATGAACCCATGACTTTTCGACCATTTTTATGTTCTTAGTTTCTAACAGAAAAACAAAATAAAACAAACAACAGACACACGACATTGTCATTCACATAATAACCAATAAACAATCAACTACTCTATTTTTAGAACAACAAACAATCAACTACTCAATAGACAAAAAATCAGATACTAAAACTCACACAATAAACAATCGGATATAAAAATGGTCGAAAAAGAATCAACTCAATATGATCTTCAACTCGCCTTGATCTTTAACAAACAGAAGCTCAAACCTGCAAATCAAATGACCAAAAACAAGAACCACAAATCAAATCAATACTACAGTCCTCACGATATCAATCCAAAACAGATTTGATTATCTCTAACCTGACTTGTCTCCTCCTAATCTTCGTGACCTCAAATGAATCGAGGGTTCTGAGAAACTAGAGAAATCAAAGAAATCCAAAATTGTAACACCTGAAAGCAATAAAAAAAATCTGAGAAACTAGAGAAATCGATAAATGAATCGAGGGTTAATTGATCTATCTTTATTGGGAAAATTGACAAAATCGAAACTGGGTTACACCTGCAATTGACCAACGACGATGACAACAGCTCCGGCAGGAAGAGCGTCGTCAACTTTCGGAGAGATCGAGGCCTCCAACTTTTCGATCTGTCGGAGAGCTCGAGGTATTGATTAGAAGCAGAGGAGGAAAAGACCAAAAATAAACCTAAGTGTTTTACACTTTACCGCTATTAATCTATTTTTTATTAATTTTCTTTCCCAGGTTAATGAAATTTTTCACTAGCGTTTTTAAAACGCTAGCATTAAGTCGGGACATCTTTTAGTAGCACTTCGTGAATCCGCGCTACCGTGAAATGCTACCAATACCCATATTTCTTGTAGTGGAAACAAAAGCGACAGGCGATGATATAGAAGTCATGTTCAATCATCTCAGAGAAAAGATGAAACAGAGGACATGTCTGAAGAAGAAAATTGATCTTGGGAAGTTTGTGATACCATGCTTTATCAAGGGCAACAAATATCCTAATGCCCTATGTGATATTGGATCATCAGTGAGCATTATGCCAATGACTATGGCAAAGGAGCTGAACCTAAAAGTGGAACCCTCCAATGATTCGTTCACATTTGTAGACTGCTCAAAAGTGAACTCAGGAGAGATGGTAAAAGATGTTCAGTGCATATTAACAACACCCTAGTTCCAGTAGACTTCCACGTGATGGACATCAGGATATATTGGAACTCTTCACTACTACTTGAGAGAGCATTCATGGCTACCGTGGGAGCTATCTGTGATATGAAAATAAACAGGCTGTATTTATCTCTAATTGACCAAAATATTTTCTATGAACCTGGCAAGAATAAGAACAAAACTACTCTCATTGAATTGTGTAATGATGCAGAACTTGTGTCCACATGCTTCTGCGATTATGACTTCAATGAAGAGTCGGAAGAGCATCGATTGACACTCAGCACAGACTATTGGTCGACACGCTTGCGGTTCAGCAACCGGTCGACACCCACCCTTTGTTATCGATCAACACTCACACTCCATAACCGATCAACTACATCCACACAGATGGTGATTACAACACAACCCACTCGGAGTACGACGAAGACTACAGAGAAAAAGAGATGATCGAGTACTATGGTATTTCTATGGAAGAGGCTGGTGTTTTTCATATTTCCCATCGACATTGATCGACGGTAGCCCTATGCCATTGAACGATACTGACCAAAGAGCAGCATCCAAAGTGGATTCAGCTGTAGAACACAAGAAGGAATATGGTTATCGACAACCAGAAGAATTCGGTATCATGAGAGATCCAGACGGTCACGCAAGAGCTATGTATGGCAGACTACTTAATGTCACGAGGGAAGATATTACAAACATTATTTCCATGGCTAATGGAGCTGGAAACCTTTTCCCGCAACAGTCTGGTTATTGAGCATCGATCGATGGTCACCATACACCATCAATCAACAAACGTCCAGTATGCGAAGGATACGATGAAGATTACAGAGAGGAAGAGCATATTGAATATCGCGGCCTGGCTTCAGAAGACGCTGGTTGGGTGATGAACGCGAGAGTGGATAATCCAGCATCGCTCACAGGCTACTCATGGCCTTCGGATGACATCAGACGCGAAACAAAACACAAACATGGAGCAGAAGAGACAGATATTGGTAATCTCGGACCAGATGAGTTCAGAATTTTATGAGACCCAGAGGGACATGAACGGGCTCTTTGTGGGATACTCCTACATTTATCTTAGGAGGATGTAGCAGATGCCCTTATTATGGTTAATGGATCAGATAATATATTTGGACAGCAGCAGCAGCCATCGATCGACGCCCATTATTCAACATCGATCGATATTGAGGAGCAAAGGCACGAGCCGATCCGTACTGATCCGGACACTTTCATGCGACCATCGATCGACACCAACATCCGAACATCAAGGTACGAGAGCTTTCGATACTGAAGGCAACAAACTTTTCCTCTGGGAAAAGAAAGATGAGTATCGCATCTATAGAGATGAGAATGATAATGTGCGAGCTACAGATGGAAGGGTCGTAAATGTGCAAGCTGAAGATATCAGAGCAATTCTAGAGAGAGCTAATTTTTTTGAGCAGAGGTACATATGTTTACCAGAACATGCAGCAAGGATTGCTATGTCTAGGAAAGATCAACTGACATACAACAGAGAAGAGATTGATGATATTGTGAATTCGATCTACAGAACTTAAGATATGTCACTGGATGATTTCTACAAGAGGTTGGATTATGTATACTATCCTATTGACACCTGCCTCAGCGGTTTGACTGCACGCATGGATGAGATGAAGCAAGACTTGGATACTGTTCAGAGGCAGCATGTAATTGGGCAGACAACCAAGCATCGATTGACGGCAACAACAGGCCATCGATCGACACTGAAGACAACCAACAGAAGACGGCAGCAGAAACAAAATTGGAAGATAGGTTCAATGAGATTGCATTTTCTCATAGCCTGATGAAGGAAGATATTTTTCAGCAATTGAAATATTTATCAGAGACTATAGCTGCCAGACTTAGAATGCTACAACGCAGTATTGAGAAACTCCAACAATGGATGCATTCAGTGGACTTTTTCAGAATAATTACAAGGAATGAGAAAACCAGTGGAGATGAGGCAATAAGGAGCTTCATCAGTACATAGTTTTAAAAGAGCAAAGAAGATGTAGACACTTATTTTCCAAGTGTTGATCCAACTTCATACTAGTAAAGGAGTTCACAAAGTCGAGCTAAAGACTATAACCAAGTGCTGAGTGGGACACAACCCACTATTTAGTAAGCTTTTATTTCGTTTTTGCTTATACTCTACTTATTTCGAGTTTTATCTTGTTTCATTGACTATTTGAGTCACCATCGATCAGCACCATATAGGCACCATCAGTGGACATTGGATCGCGACCATCGATCGACCACACACGCCTACCATCAATCGAGACTCTTTTATAGAGTATGGTATCGAATTTTACTACTTAATCTATTTATTTATGATTTAATTTTTCCTAACCAATCCGAGGCGGATTACACTGTGTACAATGTAATTTAAGTCTCTGGAAGGTTCACTAATGCTATTTAGTTTGTTTTGAGTTTTATTTGCTATATATATAAGTTTTTCAAAAAATTTATTGAGTCAAGAAGGGGACTTTGATCAAGATTTAGTATTCACTAACCACAATTTAGCACCATTCTTAGAAGGTTATTGCAAAGATTAATATAGATACCAAAGTGGATCATCCTGCCATTATATTACGCTTGTTTAGAAAGTTTGAAGGAACCGAAGCTGATTTCAAACACTAATCCTGACATTATCTGCTTGCTTTGGAATTTGGTATACACTAGATTGGATTCCTTCTGCAAAGTCTGTAGGTACAAGTCATTGCACCTTTGGTTCCCTTCTCTCTTTCTCTTCAGCATCTACCTAATAGCTTAAGAGATTGAAATGACTTCCCGAGATGCAGAGGGGTGGGTAAATTACCTATGACCCCATTATTCTAATTTGGAGGAACGATCACACATCGTTGGAAGCGAGGGGTAGGTACATTACCGATGACCCCACTATTCGCCTACAACTTTCCTTTTCTTTTTATTTATTTTTTTATTTTGCTTTTTGGGAAAAGTTATAGTCGAATGGTGAGGTCATCGTTCATGTACCTACCCCTCACTTCCAACGATGTGTGATCGTTCCTCCAAATTAGAATAATGGGGTCATAGGTAATTTACCCACCCCTCTGCATCTCGGGAAGTCATCTCAATCTTTTAAGCTATTAGGTAGATGCTGAAGAGAAAGAGAGAAGGGAACCAAAGGTGCAAGGACTTGTACCTACAGACTTTGCAGAAGGAATCCAATCTAGTGTATACCAAATCCCAAAGCAAGCAGATAATGTCAGGATTAGTGTTTGAAATCAGCTTCGGTTCCTTCAAATTTTCTAAACAAGTGTGATATAATGGCAGGATGATCCACTTTGGTATCTCTATTAATCTTTGGAATAACCTTCTAAGAATGGTGCTAAATTGTGGTTAGTGAATAATAAATCTTGATCAAAGTCCCCTTCTTGACTTTATAAAAATTTTGAAAAACTTATATATATATATATATAGCAAATAAAACTCAAAACAAACTAAATAGCATTAGTGAACCTCCCCTATACTTAAATTACATTGTCCCCAGTGTAATCCGCCCTAGATTGGTTAGGAAAAAATAAATCATAAGTAAATAGATAGTGTAGAAAACTCGATACCAAACTTTATAAAAAGAGTATCGATCGATGGTAGGCGTGTATGGTCGCTCGGTGGTCGTAATCTAGTGTTGACTGATGGTGCCTCTACGGTGTCGATCGATGGTGACTCAAACAGTCTATATAAAACAAATTGAAACTCGAAATAAGTAGTAGTATAGTAAAAACGAAATAAAAACTTACTAAACAGTGGGTTGCCTCCCACTCAGCGCGTGGGTATAGTCTTTAGCTCGACGTTGTGAACTTTCTGACATTGTGACTTAAGTGTCTACATCTTATTTGCTCTTCTGAAACCATGTACTGATGAAGCTCCTTATTGCCTCATTTCTTCTGGTTTTCTCATTCCTTGTAATTGATCTGAAAAAGGCCATTGAATGCATTCTTTTTGTAGTTTCTCAATATTGCGCTGTAGCACTCTAAGTCTGCCAGTTGTAGTCTCTGATAAATCCTCCAATTGCTGAGAAATATCTTCCTTCATCAGGCTCTGAGAAAATGCAATCTCATTGAACCTATCTTCCAATTCTACTTCTGCTGTTGTCTTCTTTCCGTGTTCATCAGTGTCGATCAATGCATTGATGTTGCCGTCGATCGATGCTCTGTCGTCTGCCCAAATCGCATGCTGTCTCTGAACAGTATCCAAATCTTGCTTCATCTCACCTATACGTGCAGTCAAACCGGTGAGGAAGGTGTCTATAGGATAGTAGACATCATCCAACCTCTTGTTAAAATAATCCAGTGAGATATCTTGAAATCTGTAGATCGCATTCAAAATATCATCAATGTCCTCTTTGTTGTATGTCTGTTGATCCTTTTTAGACATAGTGATCCTTGTTGCATGTTCTGGTAAACATATGTAGCTCTGCTCAAACAAATTAGCTCTTTCTAGAACGGCTATGATGTCTTCAGCTTGCAAATTCACTACCCTTTCGTCTATAGCCCGTGCATTACCAATATCATCTCTGTAGATGCCATACTAATCTTTTTTTCCAGCGGAAAAGCCTGTTGCCTTCGGTATCAAAGGCTCTCGAACTTTGCTCGAAACGCCAATCAATCGATGTCCAAATGGCTGTGTCAATCGATGGTGGCTTGAAAGTATTTGAATCATTATGGATCGGCTCGTGTGTCGGCTCCTCAGTATGGATCGATGCTGAATGATGTGCGTCGATCGATGGCTGCTGCTGCTGTCCAAATATATTATCCGATCCATTAGCCATAATAAGGGCATCTGCTACATCCTCCTCGAATAAATGTAGGAGTCTCCCACAAAGGGCATGTGCATGTCCTCATCTGGCAGTTCAATGGCTTTGGTTGGTGTCAATCGACAGCAGAGATTTTCAGAGACCTAGAGGGACATGCATAGGCTCTTTGTTGGAGACTCCTACATTAATCCAAGGAGGATGTAGCAGATGCCCTTATTATGGCTAAGGGATCGGATAATATATTTGAGCAGCAGCAGCAACCATGGATCGACGCACACCATTCAGCATCGATCGATATTGAGGAGCAGAGCCACGACCTGATCCATACTGATCCAAATACTTTCAAGCCACCATCGATCGACACAGCCATTTGGACATTGATCGATTGGCGTTTCGAGAAAGGTTCGAGAGCCTTTGATACTGAAGGTAACAGACTTTTCCGCTGGGAAAAGAAAGATAAGTATGGCATCTACCGAGATGAGAAAGGTAATGCACGAGTTACAGACGGAAGGGTAGTGAATGTGCAAGCTGAAGACATCATAGCAGTTCTAGAAAGAGCTAATATGTTTGAGCAGAGCTACATATGTTTACAAGAACATGAAGCAAGGATCCATATGTCTAAGAATGATCAACAGACATACAACATAGAGGAGATGGATGCTATTGTGAATGCGATCTATAGAACTCAAGATATGTCACTGGATGATAATAACCAAGCGCTGAGTGGGAGGCAACCCACTGAATGTAAATAATAAAAATATTAATAAAAATGTAGTCAATATATTTTAAAAAGTCTGAAATTTAAATCATTTAATTATTTATTTTGGATTAACATATTTATTAAGTAAAAAGGAGTCGACGAACAAGCAATCGATCGACGTCCCTATAGGACCGTCGATCGACAGTTATCTGTCGACTAGGTTAACTCGACACTAGCCCATTTCATAAATCACTTTTCACCGACAAAACACAAAACGAGTAGACACTCGATTTTTCTCTCGATTTTTTGGCCGATTTTGCTTGTTCTTGGGCCCTAATCACTCGATTTTAACCCTCATTTACTGTTTAGTTCACTAAATCAACCGATCATCAAGGTATGAAGAAAAACCGAATTTTAAAATGTTAGCCCAGAATTTAGAACACTCTAGGGTGTTGGATTACTAGATTAGGAACTATCGATCATCTTTCACACGATTTGCACAATTTGAGGTTGTTCTTTTGGATTTCATATCCCAGGATTTGCGATCTTGCATCGATTGATGCCCATGAGGCGCCGTCGATTGATAGCCATGAGGACAAATCGACCGATGCCAATGTGGTACCATCGATCGATGGTTGATAGTATATATATATATATATATATATATATATCAATTCTGATTCTTGGCTTGTTTATTGAATGCAGATGAACGAGAGGTGCCCCAAGGCAAGGTTCAAGACTGGTAGCTCCAGTGCTCCGCCACAGGGTCCTCCGTGCTGACACCCTTGGCCAAAAGAAGGAAGGAGTTTCCTCGAGACGTTTGAAAACTTCCCTGACCTTGGAGCACCTGTAGCATCGAGGGAATGCACCCATTGTCATATCCGTGAGGAGTGGGACGATTTTGACATCCTTTACTATAACGCTTGGCAAAGCGTTTCTATTAAGCCCACCAGATTCGCCGACAGACGAGCCTTGAAGAAGCTGGGGCTCCCGACAGACTTCACACAGATGGTGAGGGAGCTGGGCTTAGGAAGCATGGTTACTAAGCCATACCCTCTTTACACCGACCTGGTCAAACTGTGCATCGCCACAGCTCAGGTCCTCTACAAGACCCCTCAGGTGAAGCTGGCGAACGAGGCTACTCTGGGCTTTCTCATTATAGGCATCAGTACCGGATCACCATTCCGGAGCTCTATGAGATCTATGGGTTCGATTGCTCAGTTGCTCTTTTCCCCGGTCTGCCTACTTTTGGGGGACTTATTGCTGCAGGCGAATAATGGTGATTTCAGTCTGAGACATCTACCACCGATCGACGACACTTAGTTGTTGTTGATCGATAAGTGATCTAACAAAGACGTTTAGTAGATAGTTCGAGTTCCCCATCGGTCGACACACACTTATAACCATCGATCGACGCTCTCATATAGAGAAAGGTATCGAGTACTCTACCTATACTATTTACTTCTAATTTAATTTTCCTAACCAATCCGAGACAGATTACACTGAGGACAGCGTAATTTAATTATGGGAGAGGTTCACTAATGCTATTTAATTTGTTTTGAGTTTTATTTAATATATATACCATTTTTAAAAAAAAAGTTTTATTGAGTCAAGAAAGAGACTATGATCAAGATTTATTATTAACTAACCACACTTTAGCACCATTTTTAGAAGGTTGTTGTAGAGATTACTAGAGATACCAAAGTGGATTATCCTGCCACTATATCACAATTTCTTAGAAAGTTTGAAGGAACCAAAGTTGATTTCCAACACTAATCCTGACATTATCTGCTTGCTTTGGGATTCGATATACATTGGATTGGATTCCTTCTGCAAGTTTGTAGGTACAAGTCATTGGACCTTTGATTCCCTTCCTCTTTCTTATCAACATCTACCTAATAGCTTAAATGATTGAGATGACTTCCCAAGATGCAAAGGGTTTGGTAAATTACCTATGACCCCATTATTCTAATTCGGAGGAAAGATCACACATCGTTGGAAGCGAGGGGTAGGTACATTATCGATGAACCCATTATTCGCCTACAACTTTGCCCAAAAAAAAAGAAAAGAAAAAGAAGAGGAAAATCAAAAATGAGATGGAAAGATGGACTGTATCAGCATCATTGTCCATTGAATTTGAGATCTAGAATGATTCAAAGAGAAAAGGGAAGAAAGGAATCAAAGAAGACTTTGTGCCTAGTTGTTCAGATACATGCAGAGGTAGAGTTCATGTGTCCTTTGATCGATACTCCCAAGGTAAAGCCTACACTTTATTTTATGCAAAGAAATGAAATCAGTAGAGGGGTGAGTCAGACTAGTATTTGCTAAGTTGTTGGTAGACTGGATTTGGTTTCTATACTATGACACGGTATATAAATTTTCTCTGTAATTGACTTTATAGGATGTGATTGCAACAGAGTAAGGTGACAGTTATACTTAGACATCTTGTGAGTCTCTGCTTTTGAAACCTCTTTCACAGGCTTAGTTTGCTTTAGGACAAGCAAAAGGATAAGTCTGGGGGAGTTGATATAGCCTATTTATTACCAAATTTGGGCCATGTTTTAGGCTTTATTTAGGGTCTATTATGTGTGTCTAGACTATGTTTTGGAGTATTTACAGGTCGAGGTACTCATTGGAAGCAATTGGAGCTTTTCGGCTATTTTAAAACATTTAGGATGCTCAACCAGAAACTCAGAGTCGGATATGTTTATCTATGAAGCATCGATCGACATCACACTTTGTTCGTTGATCGACAGCCAAGTCGGCTGCAAAATTTACGAAGACCTGAGAAATTACAAGTTTACCCAGAAGTTTCATCATTTGCAAGACAAGTCCCTGGCCGAAATATAGACTATTTATTACGGTTTTTCTATCTTAGTTTTGGGAGGCCACCAGATAATTAGTTCTAAGAGTTGGAACACCTTGCTACCTCAATTGGAGAGAGAGATATGGCCCTTATTACAGAGAAGATCTTGAACTCCTTATCTCTTTACTCAGTTTATTTAATGCAATTTATTCAGTCCTTATTCATGTTCTTTATTGCTATGTCTGAGTAGTTCATTGTTAGATTTGTGTTCTTCAATGGTAAAGATGTATTGTTGATTTTTATAGAATTGTTAGGGTAATCTTCTTGGTTCTTTGTTTAAGTTTCTCTTAATGCTAAGTTGAATTTGATCACCTCCATCTTAGAAGTTAGGAATCCATAGCGCAAGCGAGAGCCTGATTATGACCCTGAACCTATCTCATACAATCTAAATAACTGGTAAGAAACGAGAGTAGAATTGGAAGTTTATAGAACCCATCAAACCGCGAAACCCGTACCATTTAGTAAGAGCATCGATCGATACCATTATATATGGACATCGATCGACACTCAACTGAGATGCGCGAGGGTGATCTCCTAAAACCTGAGGTTTGAGTTTGATAACCGTACTTAATTAAAACCGTACCAATCTATTAATCTACAATACCTGATCTTACCTGAGAATTCACCCTAAGTCTAATCCCTTAATTTAACCTTTACAAACCAAATCAATCCTGTAATCACCTTGTTTACTATTATTAATATTTATCTAGCTTTATTTAGACAACAATAAATCAATTGTGCAATCCTATAGTTTATGTGGATTCGATCCCTAAGTACTAGACAGAACCTCTTATTTGAGAGAGTAAAAGTGGGAATAGGTTTAATTTGAGAGTGATATAAAACCCCACAATAAATTTGGCGTCGTTGCAGTGGAATTTTCACATAACCCGGCAACGGCGCCAAATTTGACATGCGTGTTTTAGTTGTTCTACCATGGTATAAATATCCAAAACAAATCACTATCAAATTAACCCTAGTCTTTAACACACAAATAGTACCCTTGCAAAAACAAATCATGTGTAGTACTTAGGGATCGAATCCACAGAGAGCAATGACACAAAATAGATTTCTTTTTTTAAAAGAATAAGCTAGTGAATATATATATATTGGTGGCAAACAACCAGTCAAGGAAATATTCCTTATCAAGAAGTAGAGATGCAATATAGAAATATGCTAATAATGCAAATATGGAAATAATGCAAATATAGAAATATTCTAATAAACTAACATGATGCAAATGTAAATATGCTACATCTAGGGTTTCAAGCCTAATGGATTATAGTGGATAAGAAGAAAATATATGTAAATATACTAGGACTCAAATATTAACTATTTTGACCCTTTTTACTCCAACTCTCGTATGCGAGCAAAAGGAAAGACCATCGATCGACGGCTAAAGCCTGATGACGATCGACGATGAAATCAGAAGGAAGTGTGAACGAGATCTGATAAGTCCACCAAACTTATTAGACCAGCTCTTGCATGCGCCTAACAGCCTAGTTCAATGTAGTATGTTCTGGCACAGAACCTACTCTCGTAGTCGTCCATGTCCTACTTTCGAGATCTTAGTTAGCTACTCTAGAATGCAAGCATTAAAAACGTCCTTGGACCTGTAAATACTTTGAAACATATCCCAGACACATATAATAGACCCTAAATAGAGCCGAGAACATGGCCTAAAACTGGTAATAAATAGGCTATATCAATAGTTTATCACTTTAGGGTCACTGGAATCGCCACCATCTTTGAATTCTCCATCTTGAATATCTACTGAACGGTGAGTAATAGAATTTATTCTTGAGAAAATTTGAAAAACGAGATGAAAAGAGTGTGTTGCGGAAGTAAAATATGGTTTCAAGAGCCTATAGGCTCTAATACAATGTTATAATAGAGAGTTTTACAGAGTACTTTGTAAGAAGCGAGGGAAGAACATAAAGAACGAGTGTGTGTGTGTGTGTGTGTGTGTGTGTGTGTGTGTGTGAGAGAGAGAGAGAGAGAGAGAGAGAGAGAGAGAGAGACCCTTATTATGAGTTTTGAACTTCTTTTGGGCTGAGAAAGGCAATTATGATCCATCTCCTAATTGGGTCTGAGTTTGAGTGTCACTCAGATCCTTTGTCACTCAGCTCGTCCAGCTCTAAGTTAGCTTCAGTGTAACTCATGTCATACAGATGGTTCAGCTCGTCCTTAGTAACTTCAGATGGTTTCAGCTCATACACACTCTCTTCAGCTTGTTTCAACTCGTCCTCAGTCTCAACAACTGGCTTTAGCTCAGCGTACTCGCCTTTCATCCATCCTGGTTGTACTTTGCTGCATAATCAGCTGGCTCGGACATGGTTACATCATTCCTCCTACTTTGAAAATATTTTTTCCTCAAACTTTTATCTCCTACATCAAAAGGAAAGAGGTTAGACACGAGACAAATGTTCAAGCAAAGAAACATGTAAGCCACAGAAAAGAAAAGTCTTAAAAGGAAACTTCCTTGGAGTGTTAAAGCTATTTTCCTCAAGTACTTCCATTTCCAAATCTCTTGCTGATAAGCATGGTGTCTGCTCTCATACCCTACACTTCTTTGAGACTGAACCTATTGATCCTGGACACTAAAAACATAGACTAGATATCCATTGTTATATAGGAAAGACATGTTCTTATTCTGATCAAAAACTAAGATTTTCTTCCTTAGAACATGTTGCACTTGTTTCTGGCAGTCAAAATGCACATCAAAATAAGTATTGTAGACCAAAATGGTCACAAGGCACACGATGACAGAACAACTTCAAAACGTGCCTATATTTCTTAGAATCTGAACACAAATAATTAATTCAAACTGAGAATCACATATCAGAGGCTTTATTAGGGTATTTTTGTGCAAATGATTCTTGCTCATCTCTAAGGAATGATAAGAATAGAGAGACCAGTCGTATGGTGCTTTCTCCTGCTTTAGTTATTGATAAACCGGAAGATCATGCCTTTAAATTACTGCAATAGAGGTCAAGACTGGGTCTTCCTGCTTCAGTTGATGATTCCATCTTCCAAAGGTGTCTTCTGGGCTCTGAGCCATGCCACCATGGAAGGTGTTTTGGTTTAAAACTGCATCCTTCAGTGGGGATTGCCTACATACCCTTCACTGAGGGATCAAGCCAATTGTAGTTCATATATTTAGAGGCACATAGCCTAGGTAGGCGCATATCCTAAGTGGGCGCACAGCCTCGTTGGCACATGGCCTTGTTAGCACGTGCCTCTATAGTTGATAGGAGTCATCTGGTCTAGAGGACGCATGGCCATACCATATGGTAGAGTAGTCGATATGCTTCGATGAGCATGGTGTGTCAATATGCTTAAGCGAATATGGAGTATCAGTCTGCTTTGGTGAGCATGGAGTGTTCCTGCAGATGGACAGGAGATCGTGGCCTGAGATGGTAGGTAGAGTTGTAGACGTGCTACAGTGAGCATATATCTTGGTTTGGTTGAGACAATCACGAAGATCAGCATGTCATAGGCATGTCAATGAAGATAGTCTTCTAGATTAATTTATGCCTTGGCGGCTGTAGAATTGATGTCTTCAATAGATGGACGTGTTGACCTTCTTTCTTTAGGTTTATGAACCCTGGAGTCGTGCCCCTCTTTTAGAATTTGGAAATATTAATTATATCCTTAGATTATAGAATATTTCCAATTTTCTTAATGATGGCCATATATACTAGAATACTTCCTATTTCTCTCGGATTTAGGAAGATTCGTTCTTGTCTAAGCTGGTTACCTTAGCTAGAGGAAGATTTTTCAATTATCCTTAGGAAGGAGAAATCACTTGACCTGGAAGCCAGCATCCTAAGGTCGAAACCCAAAACTCAGGGGCTGGAGGCAGGAAGCCGGAAGCCAGAACCAATAGATCGGCTTCCTGCTTTAACCTGGAGGTTATTTCTCCTGGATTAATTTTCCCCAACAAGTTGCCCTTTATTTTCTGGTTTCATGTTTGAAGGCGGGAAATAACATGATTTTCTTCTGAGAACTTCCTGAGTTGCAGTAGGCCACAAGTTCCTTGTCAAACTGGGAGTGGGACGTCAGCTCGCATATCAAACATGATGTTAAAGCCTAACCAATCAAACTGACATGGTGATAGTGCTTCCATGTATGTGCATATGGTCTAATAGGATTCATAGCCTGATTGGAGATATATGGCCTAGAGAATGAGGAACAATCTTTGGTCCAATATAGATGCATGGTCTAGATCAATATAGATAGACTCACATACATGCTTCAATGGGTATGTGTTTGGTATCAGTGATGATGATCATGTGGATCTGTTGTGTTCTAAATCCTGATGGCCTGCATATGTACGTCCTAATCTTGGAGTAGGAGAGGCAATTTCTTAGCAGGAGAGATACAAGGTCTGAAGGCTTGTGGTGCCTTCTTTTCTGGTGAGAGTAACTTGGTTGCGGGTCGATCCACTGCCATCTCTCTTTGAGGGATCATACAGAAATGGAACATCAAGCAATCCAATCTTGTAGAAGCCAGTGTGTGCTGGAAGGTAGGACTACTTTATCTCATGCAATCAAATTGAGTCTGTGGGACTCTCTTCTCATATAGAACGATGCTCCTGTTTCTTTCCCTGCTGCTTGACTATTCCAGCCTCTACCTCTTTCTTCTATGATTTTCTATGTGTGAGACTTTCTATCTCGGTGTTGACCTTGGTGTACAGTAGCTACGCAGGGATTTACTTTGAACAGTGACTTTAGCCTGCATTCTGGAGGATCCTCTGGCTTTATGATCAAGTGGAGGAGTAGATAGGTCAAGATCAAAGGTTTCTAAGAAGGAGGATATTGGCAAGGATGATGTTAATACCTAGGGAATATTTTTGACTTGCTTGCTCCTCTTTCGTCTTGTAGTAGGCAGTAGTGGCCTTTCATTTAAGTCTTCAATGCCAGTTCCCCTTATTGTGTTTTAAATGTTTCCTGCTCACTGAGGTTTTGAGGCAGTAGCTTCTCGCCTTGTCTCAGAGTTCTACTTTGAACGGGACCTTAAGCATGTTTCGTTGTTGAGTCTTTGTCAAAGAATCTTTGCTATGGGAAATAAATGAGAAAATATTTCCTTCTTTTCCATAAAGTAGTATTTGATGGCAGAGATTTTCTAGGATATGTCGTTTTGCTGCCTAATCATATGGCCCTCTAATCCCGATACCCTGTGGTAATCTGCTAGATTATATGGCATGTCGTCTTGATACCCGAAGGTGACCTATTCAATTCTTGGTAGCCAGAGGTAATATCTTGGGCATTTCATCCTGATATCCAGAGTTAATCTAAGCGATTTTGAGACATGTCATTCCGATAGTTTAGGTAACCTAATCGGTTCTTGGTACCCATATATAATCTCTTGAACATGTCATTCTATTGTCTTTTGTGAACAATAGTGTCCCTACTGGATAAATAAGATGGGAACTTTTGTTGAACTCTGCCATTGGTTCTAGGCCACTATCAACAGTATATCACATTGCAATCTGTCCTTGGAGGTAGGCCACTATTAATGCTTAGATGACCTTGTATCTTGATACCCAGAGGTATCGTGAAGTTCAAGAAAATTTATCTTAAGACCCTGGGATCTGGGATATGTTCTCCTTGATCAGGAGATATAAGAACATGTTTCCCTGGAGCCGAGAGGATCCTGGGCATGTTATCCCAAAATCTAATTATTTAGAAATACATCCTCCCAAAACCCAGAGGCTCAGGGATGTGGTTCTTTGTAACATGGAAGTTGCATGAACTTTTTGTCCAGGAACCAGGATGTTGTATGAACTTTTTTCCAGGATCCCAGACTTTCGACTTGGAATCTGGAGGTTGTATGGACTTTTGTCCTAGAACCTGGAGGTTTTATGGACTTTCTTCATGGGACCCGGAGGTTTTAAGGACTTTCATCATAGAAGTCAGAGGTTGTATGGATTTTCGTCATAGAAGTCAGAGGTTGTATGGACTTTCGTCATGTAACCTGAAGGTTGTATGGAGTTTTGTCATGGAACCCAGAGGTTTAGGATTTAGCTGTTTGGGACCCATAGGACTTAGGCGTATCCTTTAATTTTCACTCGTAGGTTTAGGATTTTATATCAAGCTCTTCCCTTGTGAGTAATTTGCTCCGAATTGCTTGCGACATTGCACTCTGCCCCCCGGAGGTAAGCCACTATCAATGTCGGTTTAGATGTTGCACTCTGCCACTCGGAAGAGGGCCACTATCAACATCTGTTTAGACGTTGCACTATGCCACTCGGAAGTAGGCCACTATCAACGTCTTGGGGTGCTGCACAATGACTTTTGCAGGAAAGCCACTGTCAGACTTTGAATACGTGCTGGTGTGACTTTGATATGACAAGGGTTTGGCAAGCGCTAGTCTTACTTATCGGTGCTGGTGTGAATCTACATGGGTTGGTGACTCAAGCGCCGGTCTTACTGCTTTCCATGTCTGGAAAAGCAGGAAATCAGGGTGATTTTGTTTCCTGAACATTGCACATTTTGCTCCATGTATAAACAATGGGGTCTGTTTACAGTACTTTGAAAGCATACTTAATATTTCATGTGCTCTCTCTAGCACTTAGCGTTTTGACGCAAGAATATGCACATTTCGTACAAAGGGTTCATGCATATGTTTTGGCGCAGGGCCTTTTTGCCTGAACTAGGAATTTTGACAGCATACTAAGTCTTGCACGTGAGACTATTCCTGTTTTGGTCATATAAGTTTTGCATCATTTTTGTGGATGTCCCACATGTATGCAAGGGTGTAGGTTTATTCCCTGTACAAACTTTGAGTTTGGATACATTACTTTGCAATTGTATTTATGCTTCATGTGTTGTCGTAGGAATTGGCATGTTTCTTATGATGCTCCATGCGTAAGAGTAAGCGTATAAGCTTCTGACACAGTACTTTGCATGTTATGTAATATGTTTCTTGCCTAAGAGAAAGCGCTATTAGCTTCTCAGGCAGTACTTTGCATTTTACGTAATATGCTCCCTGCCTTAGAATAAGCGTGTAAGCTTCTCAGGAAGTACTTTGTATCTCATGCTATTTCCCTGCAAAGAGTAAGCGGGTAAGCTTTTCATGCAGAACTTTGCCTTTTCATAATTTATCTCCTGCATGGGAGTAGGCTCTTGAGCTATCATGCAGAAGTTATTGTATTTGACGGTATATTATGGCTTGTGCTATCCCATTCATGGGATTGTCAAATATTTTCAGGTGTCATATTTTGTGGGTTTTCCACTTGTGCGCAAGATCATATGGTATGATAATCCATTTTATAGATCATAGTTGAAGGGATCTAGATTAGAGACTTCCATATTCAGAAATATGGAACACTCATCATTAATAGAAATCTTCCAACTTACCTTGAGGCAGAGATGAAGTCGGATCTGAGCCAAGAATTCTCCAAGCAGGGATCTGAAGGTGGCGTCCTGCTCGGAAGCAGTAGTAATGACTCCCTTAATTAATGATCCCCAACATTATTTTCCCCTATCTTTCTATTTCTTGGATGGAGGCGGGAGATAACATGTGCAATTTGATCGATTGAAGTCATACCTTCTCAGTAGGTTTATCATGAGCAGGATGTAGCTTCTTTAATGTCGTTTCTGTGTTTTATGTCATGGACCACATATAAACCCAGAAGTGGAGATCTTAGTCATAGCTACTTGAACGATGATTGCTGCCAAATAAGAGTTTCCAGATTTGGAGCCTGATGAGATCGATTAATTTCGAAGGATCCATGATCATATTCTCACATTTCAAAGGATGGCGAGATTCATTTCCTGGCACATGGACTCAATTGCATGTATCCTTCTAGTAGTCTTATTTAAGTGGCGCATGGCCAGATCAGGGAAGGAATCAGATTTAGTTAATGGGTACTTGATCTCTTTATTTAGTTAATGGTTCTTGGCCTAGACCAGGATTTCTGTGTAGTAGAATGCTACAATAGGCATACATCGTCGTTCGAATGATGAAGATCATGTGTATCTGTTGGAATCTGCCATAGGTGATCTGATGCCCCACCTTGAAGCAAGAATTCTTGATCTCAGATTCACATTAGAGTGATTACGAGATCCGCCTTTTTGGCACATGGCCTTGGTTGCACTTAGCCACATGTTTGGTGGATCCGAATGGCACATGGCAGGATCAAGAAAGCAAATTTTTTATTTACTTCAATGAGTACGTCGTTTTTCATGCTTCTGTGCCCCAAGATTAGAAATGGCTGGAGAATGATCTTCTTACCTGCTTCTCCTTGGTGAAACAGTATTATTCTGCTTGTTTTCTTTTATTTTTTATCTTTCTTCTTGGTCTTTTGCGGATGTACCCTCACTCTAGGAACGATAAATTATGTACTAGGTAGCAGTCGAGTGAAGACTATGCATCTTCTCCTTCTTTTTTCAGGAAGAATAATACCCTTCGTTGAAGCGTGGAAGATGAGTCTTTGTCGTATTAACCTAAGGTATCGAAGCATGTAACATTGGAATCTGGAGTTTTTGTTGTCTCCTTTGGAATCTAGTGTTTTGACGAATTCATGTTCTGATCCTCGAAGACCCATAGATTTATCTTTGGGAACCTTGAGGTTCAAAGGACTTAGTGCTCTGATCCAAGAAGACTACTAGATGTTATTTTTGAGAACCCGGAAGTTCTAAGAAATTAAGACTTTAATCTAGGAGGATCCGTAGGTATTTTCCATGAGAACCCGTAAGTTCTAACAAATGCCTTTTCATGACCTGAAGGTGAATTCTCATTGGCTGTCTCAAACCCTTTACATGTATTGAATTAATGCGGCATCGGACTCTGTTCCCCGGAGGTGGACCACTCTCGATGTCAATTGGATGTCGGCCATTCATAATGTCTTTAAGCTTTATGAGGCAGATAGCTGGTCGCCAGAACTTTGTGTGACGCTTGGTCTTGCAGTCTCATATATTCTTAGATGGTTTCAAGGGTTTCAATTATGACATTCCAAAATTTTGGATATATCTTCTTAAACCCCAGAGATTCCAAGATATATCTTCTTAAAACCCTGGGGTTGTGGGATTTATCTTCTTGAAGCCCGGAGGTTATGGTATTTACCTTCCTGAAACCCGGATGTTGTAGGATGTATCCTCTTGAACCTCAAAGGTGTTGGATTTATCCTTTTGAAACACAGAGGTTTCAGGATGTTGACAAGCTCTTCCGCCTACTTGCCATATGCCATTGTACCTTTGGCTTATCGAGCAATAATTTTTCAAACTTGTGATACCACCACGATCGGATGAGCTTGGAAGTAGGCCTAGTTGTTATCACTGATGGAGGGCTAGCTTTTCCGAACGACTTTATCAAATCTTTGTGTTGATGTACACATGGTGCTGCCTGCTCCTTCCTCTTCGCACCAGGATGGCATTCTCTGTGTGCTCGTGTTCTGTTAGGTAGAGCAACAGTACTTCTCCGCCCTCAGGCTTGGATAGAATGGGCTAACATGATCTTATATGGCCTTGAGCCCAAATTGACCCGGAGGCAGGAATTGACCCGGAGGCAGGAATTGACCAAGGTTTGGAGCTCCGTTGTGTGGATAGCACGAGTCGACATGGGTAAGATAATTCTTCATGCGATGGGTTAAGCGCCCTCACTTCCTATGTAGGAGTGGCCATATTGCAAAAAAATATGTTCTGTGTTAGAGTAAGCGTTCTTTATTCACACGCATGGTTTGGCGTTTTCTACTGCATACTAGGACATAGTAAGTCCATCCCTACTGCCCACCATCCATGAATGATTCTTTCCTTATACTCCTTGGATTTCCTCCTTTGTAGATGTCGTCGAATGACTCGTTCTGGTTGTTCTCTTCTCTCGCTTGCCTAAGCCACTCCCAAACTTTTACGAACGTTGTATAATAACTGATTCTGACAATTCTCTTCTTTCACTTGGGTGAGCCACTCTCAGATGTTTTTTGGATGTCATTTAATGACTTGTTGCTTCGTTTTCCACCCTTCCCCTTTTTGTTTTAAGTTGGCCAAGAGCATTATGGTAACTTTGGTGACTTTTGTGCCTTAGTCGGTCTAGAAATAGACTCAGCCCATCTTTTGGCATCAGGTCGATCGACACCAAGAGGTTTGTGTTGATCGACACTCCTTCTAAATCTCAACAGCTTCCTCTCGTGAAGCAGACGTACGACTCTCCCATAAAATGGGTATAACTTTAGATCTACCAGTCGTATGGACCTCAAAACGGTGGCACTTGAAAGATAACTCAAAGATCTTTAGTGTCGCACAAGAAGAGCTTAATCTCATCGTGGGAAAGCCTCCATCAAATGCTGACTTCTGATGCGTCTGTGAAGCTCTATATCTCAAAAATCTCCATAATCTCCAAAGTTCTCCAAAACGTACTTGAACTTAAAAACACTCTAAAACAGACTCCAAAAACATATAATAGACTCTAAAAGTGGCTTATACCATTGTCTAAAAGTGGTAAATTCCATGGTATATCAGATCTTATTTAGAAGTGGTAGGTTTTGAGGTGCAGGGCATTCCAGCAGTTTGGTTGGGTCTTGCCATGGCTGTCTTGCAGCCTCTAAGCCCCTGCTCCCCGTACCTTGATTACATTATATGGTACTTCCCGTATGGAGGCGAGCATTCCTGCCGGATTATCTTTGGTATTATCGAATACTCTTCGGAGAACCCAATTCCCTTGCTGGAAGGTCCTTGACTCATTTGTTGTATCTCCTGGTGATATCTTGCTGGTAGGACCAGTTTCTCATTCTGCTCGCCTCCCTCTTTTCATCGAGTAAATCGAGGCTTAGAGGCATCAACTCTTCATTTTCTTCTGGAGAGAAGGGCTTTGATATGGCTGTTCTCACGTGTCCTTCGGTTGGGGGTACCGCTTATGTGTCGTATACCAAGGAATAAGGAGTTTCCTGATTGGCCGTCTTGGAAGTAGTTTGGTAGGCCCACGTGACTTTGTGTAGCTCTTCTGCCCATATTCCTTGGGCATCCTCCAGACGTAGCATGTTGATCACCTTTTGTTGGTATATTTTGCTTGTTCGTTGGATTGAAGATGCCTCGGTGTAGCGAAGGTGAGTTTTATTCCTTCTTTTTTTGCAAAATTCCTTGAAATTGTGTATGGTGAACTGGGTTCCGTTGTCTGTGACAATCTCTTGTGGGACTCTGAACCTTGAGATGACGTGAGTCCATAGAAATTTCCTGATTTGGACGTTTGTTAATCTGCTTAACGCTTTTGCTTCCACCCATTTGGTGAAATAGTCGGTTATGACTAGGAGGGAAACTTTTGCCCCGACGCCAATGGTAGTTTTCCTACTATGTCCATGTCCAATTTCGTAAAAGGTTTAGGGGAGATTAGGGATTTTTGGTTCTCAGGAGGAAGTTTGGAGATTTTGGCATGTCATTGGCATTGATCGCAGTGTTTTGCTTGTTTTTTGTGTCTTCCGCTATTGTTGGCCAATTATATCCCGCCGTTCTAGCCCGAAATACCAGACGGCGTCCGCTGGAGTAGGATCCGTTTTCTCCTTCATGTAATTCCTCGAGTATCATCTTGGCATGTCTCAGTGTGATAGATTGCATATAGGGACTAGAAAAGGATTTTCTAAATGGCTTTTGTCGGGATAGATAGTATCTGGCTACTTGTTCTTGATCCTCCTGCCTTCATTGCAATCGTTAGGGAGGATATCTTTTTTTCTGAGGAAGCAAATGATCAATGACGGGATCAGAAACAACATAGTACATAAACGTAAGAAATCTTTAAAAAGACTGTGAACTAATTCGGAGTAGGCCTAAAGGCCAAATCAATAATACTCAGAACCAGATATATCACATCATCCAACACCCTGAAACGATGCCTAAGTACGGCAAAGTACTTATGTGTCAAACAAGTTGCTCCCCTTTGAACTTGGACCATTTTTGTTCAAAAAAGAAAAAATTAAATAAAATAACTTTGACAGTTTTCCTTGGGATCCACAATATTCTTCTTGTTATACATCACATTTTTGTCTTTCTCAACACAAAAATCCTCATTTTCTAATATGGTTTGTTTGAGATGGCTGATCTAACATCCCAAAACCAGGTCCAACTTTTTTTAAGAGAAAAAGATTTTTCTACCGATCCATTAGGGAAACCCTAGGGTTCCCTTTCCTTTTTCTTGTAAATGGGTAGCATCCTTCTCTCTTATCTCTCATCTTGAAATTGGAGTGAAGCTCTGTAGAGAATTCCTGGGAGTCGAAAATTCTAACCGTCAAGCTCATATCCTCCCTCTCTCTCCGCGCATCGTCTCTCTCTTTTCTCTCTCCGCACGCCGTCTCTCTCTACTCTCTCTCTCCGCACACCGTCTCTCTCTCTTCTCTCTCTCTCTTCTCTCTTTCTCTCTCTCTCTCTCTCTCTCTCTCTCTCTCTCTTTCTTTCTCTCTGCACGCCATCTCTGTCTCTCCTCGCGCTAGCCTATCTCTATCTCTCTCTTTTCCGAGATCATGTGCTGGTGGTGGTGGTTTGTTGATTGGAGGCATTTGGATTCTCTCAGATCCATATTCACATTTTCCAGATCTCCAGATCTAGTGTAAGGTGAGGTGATTCGAACCCTTATCTATTCACATGATCTTTATATTGGTTGATTAGGAACTAGAGGTTGGATAGTCCTTGTTTGAAAGTTAGGTTGTAGATTATAATGGGAGTTAGATTGTTAAATGAATGGATCATGATTGATAGGCCTTGATATTTACCACTTTTAGGCCATGATACCATTTCTATTTAGAGTTTAATATATGGGTTTGGAGTCTGTTTTAGAGTGTTTTTTAGGTAAAGGTATGTTCTAGAGAACTTTGGTGATTCTGGAGCCTTTTGAGATGCAGAACTACACCGATGCATCATATGTTTAGCCACAGATTGAGACCTTCCCTCTTTGAAATTGAGCTGATTGTTTGACACAGGATAGGGCTTTTTTTTATATTTTCAATGCCACTGGTTTGAGGTCCATCCGACAATTATATCTAAAGTTATGCATGTTTTACTGAAGAGTGGTCTATCTTCCTCACGAGAGAAAGCTGTCGGGGAGATGAAGGAATGTCAATCGATGGTACACCCTTGGCGTCAATCGAAGGTGATGCCAGAAAGCGGGCCAAGTATATTTCAAGACCAACTTAAGCCCATAAGCCCCACAAATTACCATAATACCCCTAGACGAGTTTAAACCTTATATTTATGTTTTTAAGTCATTGTTGATGGCTATGTTTTATACACTTGATCTTTTTCTTAGTTTTATGTTAGGAGAGAAGAGAGGAACTCCTTCAGATTCCTCTTGGTACTCTTTTAGTTTTCATATTGATTTCTATTTTATAAATATCCATTCTATGATTTATGTGACAAGTATAATGTTTGAGTAGATCCCTTGTTAGATTTAGGGTTCACTATTGTATTGATGGATTAGCCAAACAATATAACTGATAGGGTGTGATAAATAGCCTTCATCAATATTTTTCTTATTGCATGTGTTCTAGAGTAGTTAACTAGAACCTTGATCTTAGGCTAATTGACAATTGCGAGAGTAGGATCGTTACTTGAATAAATCTTGTTGAGCTAGGTTGCTAGATACATATGAGAGTTGGTCCAGTAATTTTAGTGAACATATTGAATTAGGTCGTAATGCTTGATTTATGTGAGCATCGATCGATGATAGCTCAATAGCATCGATTGACGGTCTATTCCGAGTTCTCAACGAGAGTTATTAATAAATACTTAAATCATAGATAGGTTCACTACTTGATATCTTATTGTTTGTATTCAAAGTCTAGGATATAAAAAACTATAATCCACTTACATGAAACCCTAGATCTAGATATTTCATTTAGCTATTTACAAACCTAAACTAATTAGTCACCTGCTTTCATTACTTACTGCATTATTAAACATCTTAGCTAGCTTAATCGCAACTGTGCTAGGTTTATTGTGTCCCTACGCTCCTTATGGATTCGATCCCTAAGTACTACAACTGAACAACTTATTTTAGAGAGTAAAAGTCACTCCTTAGGGTAATTTGAGTGATAACAATGATGCATAAGAACCTTCAGACTGTTTAAAGGACTTAATGGACTGCCTCGTGTTGATGTGGATGAATGTTTGATTGTGTGTTTGGTTGTTATGTGGTTTGGGATGAATGATGATGAAAGATAGGTTTCTAGAAAGAAGTGCATGCCTATGTTAATAGTGGATGTTACAATTGGTATCATGAATGTGTGTATGTATGATTGTAAAGTGAATGGTATGTGACACTGAGAACGAGTGGTGTCTACTAAATGTGTTAAGGTTAAACAGAATGAAGATGAAAATGAGAATGGGAAATGAGAATGCGAATGAGAATGAATAATGATAATGTGAATGACGTATTAATTGAGACACTGAGAACAGGTGGTGTCTAGAATGAGATATGATGAGTACCCGCGGGACAGTAACCTAACAAGAGGTACCTGCGAAAGTTAATGTGATGAGTTCAGCCTATCGGGAGATGCGGGATAAAAAATATTCCTACCGCGATATGCAGAATAGAAAATGTGAAGGGAAAATCCAGATCGAGTCATGCCAAGTCGTGGCATAAATATGGGTTTTACGACCGGGGTGGCAGGCAGAGCCGGAAGGGGCCAACGAGTTGGAACTCGGATTGTCATTTAGGAATCTGGGAGAACATTTGTTCACGTAAGATCTCTTGGGTAATGCTGACACAAAGTGGGATGTCCGTGAGTGGGCCATAGGTCCTTACTTCTAGGATGATTGGTGTCGAGTCAAGTTGTTGAGTAGTCGAGTCGGGTCAAGTCTATGTTGTAGCAGTGACTAAGTTCATTGTATTGCGTGATCACTAGGTTGATAGAAAAGTATATAAATTATGTGTCTGTTATCGTATGTTGCATTTGATTGTTTGATTGTAGTGGCTAGCTAGCTCTAGTTTCGCATTAAATAGTATAGAGTTTCATGCGGAGAGAATGGTCTAGAACCGCTTCACTGAGTAACTCTTTTACTCATTCCTCCTTTCCATTTCCTTGTGTGCAGGACTGTAAGTATAAGTATATGGATTTGGTTGGGTTGGTATTTGATCGAAGGTATGAGTCTGATGACTCATGGGACCAGTAACTGGACATGTTTTCTGGTCTAAAACGAGTAGACACGTGTCCTTAACACCCGGTCGAAACCCCAATTGGATAGTGGGGGATCGGGGCGTTACAATTGGTATCAGAGCCAAGGTTAAGATCCCTTTGCGTTATCTTAAGGGATAAACATTACCACCATACACAACACCCTGCAAGTAACTAGTTATCGCCATACTTATATTAAGGTTCTGATCGGATCTAGTGACTTGCAGGACGTCTCATCTAGATCACATTAAGTGGAGGATGCCGTGTATGCACTACGGACCAGAAGGTACCCTTGCATATGCCCTAAGAGCGTACCATGATGAGAATGTTAACCTGGTGCAGCCCTCGTACCCGGAACCAGAAGAAAAGTTCAAGGAATTCCCATTGGCGTATCCGCATTAGCCGACCGTGAACTAAAAGTGTTGATGCCTCATTTCCGGAGAATGGCCCACCAGAGGCGCATGGAGCAAGGCCATGAGATGTTCCAGCTCTCGCATGAGGCAGAGGTGGCGCCACCCTGGAGGGGACGGGGTCGCCCGAAGAAGTTGTTGCCGAGAACCAAGGTCGGACACGAGCAGCCGCTGTCTGTGGAAAGACCTTTGAGGAAATGTGGTCGTCCATAGAAGACATCCACCGCGAATGTTAATTCTCTGACAGTGATTACCAAACCGTGCCAATGTGAAGTTGTGAGCAAGATGAAGCAAGGATCGTGTTCCTTATTTCAGTACACTAAGGAGTTTCTTGAAAAGGCCAAGAGGTGCAAGCCAAATACCGCTGATGTGTGTACTAGTCGAGACTCCGCGGTGACATTCAAGTTAAGTTTATGGGTGTCTTGGAGCCTCTGGAGTGTGCTCTGGTGATGCAGATGGCCGGGCATGCAGCATAACTGGGAAGAAAGGATTGCTGCAAGGACGGTAGTGATCACCAGTTGTGAGGAAGAAGAAGACATATATGAGGGCTCTGAGGCGAAAGAGGATGATCTGGAATCTCTAGCTAGTGGTCCCGGCGCAGTCGGTCCTAGACCTTGAGGTCGACCACGTTTCTCCACGTAATAGTGACTAGCTGAGTTCCTAGGATCATTTCTTAGGAGTGGGACAAATGCTTTTATTATTTATTGTTTGGTGTTGGTGTTTTGCATTTCTAAAGGCATCATGTGGATTGTATTGATGTCGTGAGCTTTTAAAACCATTGTAGTCCTACTCCATTTCATTTATTCTATCGTTTTTTGGTTTTTTTAAAGATCATGGGTAAAGTAGTAAAGCCTTGTGGGCATCCCTTGATTGATGAGTGTTGTGTGAAAGAAATTGATTTCAGTTTTGGATATTATATTCGAAGTTTGGGGTTTGGGGTTTTGAATTCGGGGACGAATTCCGAATCACAGGTGGTAGTTATAACATCCCAAAACAAGGTCCAAATTGTTTAAGAGAAAACAGCTTCTCTACGGCCCATTAAGGAAAACCTAGAGTTCCCCTTCTCCTTTTCTTATAAACAAGCAGCATTCTTCTCTCTTTTCTCCCATCCTGAAATTAAAGTGAAGCTCTGCAGAGAATTTCCAGGAGACAAAAGCCCTAGCCGTCAAGCTCCTCTCCTCTCTCTCTCTCCCTCTCTCTCTGCGCACCATCTATCTCTCTCTCCTCGTGCTCGCCTATATCTATCTCTCTCTTTTCTGAGATTGTCTGGTGGTGGTGGTTGTGTGTTGATCAGAAGCTTTTAAATTCTCTCAGATCCATATTATTGTTTCCAGATCTATATCTTCAGATCTACTGTAAGGTGAGGTGATTCGAACCAAGATCTATTCTCATGATCTTTATATTGGTTGATGAGGAACTAGGGTTTGGATAGTCCTTTTTAAAAATATAGGTTGATAGATCATAATAAGAGTTAGGTTGTTAGATGAATGGATCATGATGCAGAAGAACCTTCACACTGTTTAAAAAAATTAATGTACAGCCTTTTGTTGATGTGGATGAATGTTTGCTTGTGCGTTTGGTTGTTATGTGGTTTTTGAAGAATGATGATGAAAGCTAGGTGCTAGAAAAAAGTGCACGCCTAGGTTAATAGTGGGTGTTACAATTGGTATTACAATTGGTATCATAAATGTGTGTATGTGTGGTTGTAGAATGAATTGTATGTGACACCGAGAATGGGTGGCGTCTAATGAATATGTTCAGGTTAAAGTTAGGGTCAAAGAGAATGAAGATGAGAATGTGATTAAGAAAGAGTAATGAGGATGTGAATGATGTATTTATTGAGCCACCGAGAACGGGTGGCGTCTAGAATGAGATATGATGAGTACCCACATGATAGTAGCCTAATAAGAGGTATCCGTGGGAAGTTAATGTGATGAGTTCAGTCTACCGCGAGATGTGGGATATAAAATGTTCCTACCGTGAGATGCGGGATAGGAAATGTGAAGGGCAACGTTAGATCGAGTCATGCCGAGTCGCGGTAGAAATATAGCTATTACGACCGGGGTGGCAGAGAGAGCCGGAAGGGGCCAACAAGATGCAATTCGAATAGTCATTTAGGAAGCTGTGAGACAGTGGCTCACGTAAGATCTCTTGGGTTAGGCCGACATGAGGTTGGAAGTCCGTGAGGCTGGCCATAGGTCCTTACCTCTAGGATGATTGGTGTCGATTCGAGTTGTTGAGTAGTCGAGTCAAGTGAAGTCTATGTTGTAGCAGTGACTGATTTCATTGTATTGCGTGATTGCTAGGTCGATAGAAAAGTATGGAAATGATATGTGTGTTATCGTATGTTGCATTTGATTGATTGATTGTAGTGGCT
This sequence comes from Moricandia arvensis, assembly GCA_905132765.1. Classification (NCBI taxonomy): domain Eukaryota; kingdom Viridiplantae; phylum Streptophyta; class Magnoliopsida; order Brassicales; family Brassicaceae; genus Moricandia; species Moricandia arvensis. Next base: position 91,371 of record CAJHQP010000015.1, on the reverse strand, counting down.
AGCCAGCTATTGTTTCGCATTAAGTAGTATAGTGTTTCATGCGGAGAGGCTGGTCTAGAACCGGTTCACTGAGTAATCCATTTACTCATTCCATCCTTTTCATTTTATGTGCGCAGGACTGTAAGTAGAAATTTATGCATTTGGTTGGGTTGGTATTTAAACAAATGTAGGCATTTGATGACTCATGGGACCAGTTACGAGACACGTTAGGTAGTCTTAAACGAGTATACACATGTTCACAACATCCGGTCGAAATAGAGTACCTCTATCGGACAGCAGGGAATCGGGGCGATAAAGGTGATTCGAAGAAACATTATTCTTGCAACTAAATCGGGTCACCAGCCTTGTGACTCTACAATAATTTCCACTCAACGTCATCCAAACAGGAACATGGTAAACTTCTAGGCATAAATCTGGCTAAACAATAGGCTTGAAAGAAAAATAGACAAGGTAAAAAGAAAGTTACCATAAGTTTTCATGTAAAAATGACAAGTGCTGAACATAAAAATAAACAAGGACCGGTACATATTGAGAAAAATTAAGGCACGCTTTTAAAAGGAAAAAAAACACTAATTACTGTTTGGTGATCTTAGTCACGATTAGAGGCTTTCGAGTCATTGGCGAAACCTCCGTTGCCCAAGAAGGTAGCAAGTGCCACCATAAAAAAATTAGACTTTGTTAAATGCACCTAAATTTCAGCTATTTTCTTTTAGTTAAAAACAATTTTAGCTATATTTTTAAAGTTTATATAGGATTGCCCCCACCAAAATATAATCCTACAGTCGCCACTGTTTCAAGTTCTGGGAATATGATTGGACTCAAAATGTTCTCGATACTGTAATTTTGAAAGCTCTCAAAGAAAATCTATCCCTGATTTATGAAAGCTGTACATAGCCCGTTATCCCGTTAAATGACTATATTATCTCTTCAACATCATACATAAATCTAACATCTGGGTGATAATTATTGGGGTCAAAATATGCATAATCGACATGAATAGTCATAACTGCCAAAGTAAGATAGGAGGGGTCGTGAAGGAACCGAGTTGCACATTCTGAAACGCCATTCTGCATATTTCCTCTTGGACTCACTGATGATTCATCAAGAGAGAAAACTATATGAAACACCTTCCGTAGTACTTAAACCAAGCAAATCAATATCAAACAGCTTCCATATAACTTAAAACAAACAGAACTATAACAAACAACTTTCACATAACTAAATAAAAAATATATAAACAAAACAGAAAATCGTAAGACAAAACAAAAAAATATTATGCGAAAAAATCTTTGTATAACCAAACAAAATTATTATTTTCTTTTTTTCAAACAAAATTATAAGATATCATATTCATATAAACAAACTGGAACTATACAGAATGATCTTCGACTACGTTTGCCACCATAATGCCGACCCAAACTTGGCTCGGCCTTAAGCTTGGCTTAACCCTGACCCTCGGGCTTTAGTGCTGAACCTCGGTGTTAAATCTGGCCAACTCTTTTTACAGCTAACGCCAACCCTAACCTCCTTAACACCGAGGATGAGTTGTGGCTCGACCAATCAAAATTACTTCTTAACAATGAGGCTAGATAGCATAGCCCTTACCCTGCCTAGTGTTGAGCTTGTTCCTCACTAATGCTGACCATTATTTCTTGGCCATTCTATGACAACCTAATGTCGAGCCTATTGATGCGAGCTAGGTCGGTGAGAATGAAGGGAACCAGGCTCGATTTGTGGGTTTACTTAAAAGGCGTTGTAATAACTTGAAGGTAATGGGTTTTAAGTAAAGCTTGTAAATGATAAAGGATTGTCTTAGAGAACAAGGTTTGGCCGAAAGCAGAAATATAAACCCTATTTTTTCTAGATCTCCACCTTTTCTCTCTTCTGGTCTCCTTTTATAAATCTCCCCTTCCCCTGTTAACCCTAATCCGACTTATGCTTTATGGGCCAGGCTCTTTCTGTGGGCCGAGAATCAGCCAATTCGGCCTAAAGCGAATTCGGCTTCTTCGGCTCATGGCGCCAAGTTGGGTCGATGCGTCTCTCGGCACTTACAGAGGTGTTTGGTCGTCGCCAGCCGCACCCTGAGCTGGTACATCTTCCTTGCTATCATCCGAGCTGCGACCTTCCCAATACCCATGTTATTGGGCCGGCCTTTTATTCAATGGACGGTATGGAGGGATGCAATCCATATCCAACAGTAAGCCCGCTCCCCCAGTTCATTCAAACAAAAGGAAGCGCGACTAGACTTCGAAAAAATTCCTCGAGTTTAGTTTGGAGGGCAAAAGTCCGGAGCGAGAAAAACCTTTGCTCGAATCGACCGGGTTTTACGAATTATCATCTTCGTTAATTTTCCTTGAGTGGACCATATTCGTCCCAATCTAATCGAATAAGTTCTTCTTGTGCATCGCAGGTGGTAAGCTTATGGAGTGATTGCGGTGTGTTGCTCGTACTCACCTGATTTCATCGACCAAAGGCTTAGGCTCTTTCTTTTCTATCAATTAGGTTCCTTCAAGGAGCGATCTGCTATGGCTTGGTTTGTCTAGTTAAGAGCTCCAATCAGAGTGATATCCGGTTTAGCTCGGGAAGCGGAAACACCGCTCCTAGGCCCAATAGGCCCATTTACGGTAATCATTGCGGGAGCCTAGGGTTCTGCCCCTTTTTCCTATAAATAGGGGTATCCGGTTCATTCTTCTCATTTTCTCTCCGCGACCTTAGGCACCTTCTTTCCCTCTCTATATCTACATTCTTTTTCCGTGTACTTGATTAGTTCGATGATGAGGACCGGATCCAAACGTAAGTTCTCTGAAGCCGAGAAAGGAAAGGTGGTCGCCTCGTCTACTACGTCTCACACGAGTTTGTCGACAGGATTCCCTCCCGCCAATAACCCTTCATCAGCCCTCCGGATGCGTTGAGGGACATGGAAGGGCTAGATCTGTCCCAGCGGTAGTTGGTCGCCGACTCGGAGAGACTACTTAGGGGTGACAGAGTTGGGAACCCAATGGTTGACAAGGAAAACCTTGCAGCGATTGCGGACGCGTCTTGCGGATAATCATGAGCGATGAGTCTATGCCTCTTCCGGACGACGAGTCGTTGTACCCGATCAAATATCACAAAATCGAGACCTTCGAGTGTTTACCCGCTTGTGATCCGAATCTTACTCACCCGTTGGTTGTTGAAGGACAGAATTGGGGAGATGTACGAGGTACTTGGTCTTCTACCGGCAGCGTCCAGACGGCCTAAGATCGAGTAGTGGTGCAGAGTCACGTTCATCATTCCGAGGGACGACCAACACCCGTGGACTCTGCCGATAGGCTATCAGTGCGTGTATGAGTTCTTCTTCCCGAAGGACGTGAAGCTGTGGTTCCCCATCCCGAGACCTGTGACGTCGTATTGCTTCCGCCATGAGTGGAGATCACCCATATGATCGTAGGTTTTTATTGTTCTAGCAGGGTATAAACATCCTAAACAAATAACTATCACATTAACCCTAGTCTTAACACACAGATAGTACTCTTGTCAAAAGAGATCAGGTGTAGTACTTAGAAATCGAATCCACAGAGAGAAATGGCACACGATAGATTTATTATTTCTAAAATGTTAAGCTAAGTGAATATATATATTGGTAGCAAACAATCATTTAAGTAAATATTCCTTGTGAAGAAGTAGAGATGCAATATGGAAATATGCTAATAATGCAAATATGGAAATATTCTAATAAACTAACTTGATGCAAATGTAAATATGTTAAATCTAGGGTTTCAAGCCTAATGGATTATAGTAGATAGGAAGCACAAATATGTAAATATACTAGAACTCAAATATTAACTATTTTTTCCCTTTTAACTCCAACTCTTGTATGCGAGCAAAAGGAAAGACCATCGATCGACGGCTAAGGCCTGATGTCGATCGACGATGAACTTAGAAGAAAGTGTAAATGAGATATGATAAGTCCACCAGACTTATTAGACCAGCTCTCGCATGCCCCTAACAATCTAGTTCAATGGAGTCTATTCTGGCACATAACCTACTCTCGTAGTCGTCCATGTCCTACTTTCAAGATCCTTGTTAGCTCAAGCATTAAGCACAACTCAATTGATGGATATTAACTTAACTAGCAATCCTACATTTGGGAAATCCATGATTGCTATCATTGAACCCTAAATCTAGTTGATGACTACTCATACATAATCAAAGAAAGAACAATAGTTTGAATATAATGCATAGATAAAATATTGGGGTTCCAATAAAAATCTCTTTAAGGAGTTATGAATTTTCTCCCCTAAAAACCTAGAACTATAAAGCTATGTAAGTTGTGTCAAGCCTTGCTTACGCTTGTACTTGCACACTCTTTCTGCTCTCAATATGTAAGTATAAATATAAAACTTTAAAACTTAGCTCAAAATTCGTCCAGGGCATTCTTGTCATTTGTCTTCTAAACTTTGGCTTTTCAATCGGCTGTCTGTAAATTGGACGTCGATCGATGTGAGGTGTGCCGCATCGATCGACCTTGGTATTTCATCATCCGTCGACTCCAAGTTTTTGTCATCGATCGACGACAATCTTGTACTTCGACTCCTCAAATAGTCACCTACGGATTCTTCTCCTCTAAATGCTCCAAAAGCTCAAGGTATCTCCATATATCTCCAAAACGTTCATGGACCTGTAAATACTCTAAAACATATCCTAGACACACCTAATAGACCCTAAGTAGAGCCTATAACATGGCCTAAAATGGTAGTAAATAGGCTATATCAACTCCTCCAGACTTAACCTTTTGCTTGTCCTCAAGCAAACTAAGCATGTGAAAGAGGTTTTGAAAAGCGGAGATTGACATAATGTCTAAGTATAACTGTCACCTTACTTTGTTGCAACCACATCCAATCAAGTCAATTACAGAGAAACTTTATAAACCCTATCCTAGTATAGCAACCAAATCCAGTCTACCAACAACTTAGCAAATACTAGTCTGACTCACCCCTCTGTTGATTTAATTTCAATGCATAAAATAAAATGTAGGCTTTACCTTGGGAGTATCGATCAAAGGACACATTGACTCTACCTCTGAAAGTATTTGAACAACTTGGCACAAAGTCTTCTCTGACTCCTTTCTTCCCCCTTTTCTCTTTGAATCTTTCTAGATCTCAAACTTGATGGACAATGATGGTGATACAGTCCATCTTCCATCTCATTTTCGATTTTCCTCTTCTTTTTCTTTTCTTTTCTTTTTTTTATTTTACTTTCTGGGAAAAGTTGTAGGTGAATAGTGGGGTCATCGATAATGTACTTACCCCTCTCTTCCAACAATGTGTGATCGTTCTTCTAAATTAGAATAGTGGGGTCATAGGTAATTTACCTACCCCTCTGCATCTTGGGAAGTCATCTCAATGTTTTAAGCTATTAGGTAGATGCTGAAGAGAAAGAGAGAAGGGAACCAAAGGTGCAATGACTTGTACCTACAGATGTGCAGAAGGAATCTGATCCAGTGTATACCAAGCCCCAAAGCAAGCAGATAATGTCATGGTTAGTGTTGGAAATAAACTTTCGTTCCTTCAAACTTTCTAAGCAAGTGTGATACAGTGGCAAGATGATCCACTTTGGTATCTCTATTAATTTTTGCAACAACCTTGTAAAAATGGTGCTAAAGTTTGGTTAGTTAATAATAAATCTTGATCATAGTCCCCTTCTTAACTCAATAAAACTTTTTGGAAAACTTATATGTATATTAAATAATACTCAAAACAAATTAAATAGCATTAGCGAACCTCCCCCAGACTTAAATTACACTGTCCCCAGTCTAATCCGTCTCGGATTTGTTAGGATAAATTAAACCATAGTTAAATAGATTAAGTAGAAAACTCCATACCAGACTCTGTAAAAGAGTATCAATCGATGGTAGGCGTGTGTGGTTGATCGATGGTTGCGATCCAATGTCGACTGATGGTGCCTATAGGGTGTCAATCGATGGTGGACTCAAAAAGTATAGAAAACAAAGTAAAACTCAAAATAAATAGTAGTATAAGTAAAAACGAAATAAAAACTCACTACAAGAAAAATGGGTATTGGTAGCATTTCACGGTAGCGCGGATTCACGAAGTGCTACTAAAAGATGTCCCAACTTAATGCTAGCGTTTTAAAAACGCTTGTGAAAAATTTCATTAACCCGGGAAAGAAAATTAATAAAAAATAGATTAATAGCGGTAAAGTGTAAAACACTTAGATTTATTTTTCGTCTTTTCCTCCTCTGCTTCTCATCGAAACCTCGAGCTCTCCCACAGATCGAAAAGTTGGAGGCCTCGATCTCTCCGAAAGTTGACGACGCTCTTCCTGCCGGAGCTGTTGTCATCGCCATTGGTCAATTGCAGGTGAAACCCAGTTTCAATTTTGTCGATTTTCTCGATAAACATAGATCGATTTTTTTTTTTGATTTCTTTCAGGTGTTACAATTTCAATTTCTTTGATTTCTCTAGTTTCTCAGAACCCTCGATTCATTTGAGGTCACGAAGATTAGGAGGAGACAAGTCAGGTTAGAGATAATCAAATCTGTTTTGGATTGATATCGTGCGGACTGTAGTATTGATTTGATTTGTGGTTCTTGTTTTTGGTCATTTGATTTGCAGGTTTGAGCTTCTGTTTGTTAAAGATCAAGGCGAGTTGAAGATCATATTGAGGTGATTCTTTTTCGACCATTTTTATATCCGATTTGTTTATTGTGTGAGTTTTAGTATCTGATTGTTTGTCTATTAAGTAGTTGATTGTCTGTTGTTCTAAAAAAAGAGTAGTTGATTGTTTATTGGTTATTATGTGAATGACAATGTCTGTGTTTGTTGTTTGTTTTATTTAGTTTGTCGGTTAGAAACTAAGAACATAAAAATGGTCGAAAAGTCATGGGTTCATCTAAACAGGTAAGGAAAAACAAAGTATAGTGTAGTTACTGTTATTGTTGTGTGATTAATAGAGTTTAAATTATGCTTGCATGTGTGTTAACCGAAGAGCTGATCCTCGTTATGAGAGAGGTGCATGGGAGTTTGTTAGGTGTGTTGGTGCAGATTTAGCAGAGTGTGAGTTGATCATTTGCTCATGCATAGATTGTCGCAATGTGGATCGTCATTCAGCAGATGTTGTTGTTGATCATCTAGTAACTAGGGGAATGGATTTGAGTTACAAGCTGAGGGAGGATTGGTATCATCATGGAGACGTCATATCAGGGGCTGACTGCAGAAGCAATGCAAGTGAGAGGAACAATGAGATTTTAGGGTTATACCAAGCAGCTGAGTTTCTGGATGAAGATTTTATTAGGCAGGGTGATCTGAGTGAGGTTGCTGAAGGTGAAGATAAGGAAGAAGATGAGTTTCTTGCTAAGCTAGCAGATGCAGAGACACCTCTTTATCCTAGTTGTGCAAATCACAGCAAGCTCTTGGCGATAGTTTCACTGTTTAGGATAAAGACACAGAGTGGTTGGTCTGATAGAAGCTTCGATCTTTTGCTGGAGAATTTACCGCAGATGCTACCCGAGGAGAATGTCTTGCACACATCCTTGTATGAAGTGAAAAGGTTTCTGAAATCTTTTGACATGGGCTATGAGAACATACACGCTTGTGTGAATGACTGTTGTCTGTTCAGAAAGGAGTTTGAGAAGCTAGACAACTGTCCAAAATGCAATGCTTCAAGATGGAAGATTAACAGGCGGACATGGGAGTTGAAGAAAGGTATTCCGCAGAAAGTTCTGAGATATTTTCCGATAATTCCACGTCTGAAGAGGATGTTCAGGTCTGAGGAAATGGCGAAGGACTTGAGGTGGCATTTTAGTAACAAGAGCACTGATGGAAAAAGCAGACATCCAGTAGATTCTGTTACTTGGGATCAAATGAATGACAAACACCCGTCATTTGCTGCTGAAGAAAGGAACCTTAGGCTTGGACTGTCCACTGATGGGTTCAATCCTTTTAGCATGAAGAATGTGAACTACAGTGCTTGGCCGGTCTTGCTAGTCAATTACAACATGTCACCTGAAAAGTGTATGAAGGAGGAGAACATCATGTTGTCATTGTTGATTCCTGGTCCAACCCAACCTGGAAACAATATTGAAGTTTACTTAGAACCACTTATACAGGATCTAAACCTTCTGTGGTAGCAAGGAGAGGTCACGTATGATGCATTCAGTCACACCACTTTCAAGTTAAGAGCAATGCTTCTCTGGACCATTCAGGATTTTCCTGCGTATGGAAATCTTGCAGGGTGTAAGGTAAAGGGCAAAATGGGATGTCCTGTGTGTGGGAAAAACACAGATAGTATGTGGCTGACTCATTGCAGGAAGCACGTATATATGTCCCATCGGAAAGGTCTACCTCCTAAACATGCTTATCGTGGAAAGAAATCATGGTTTGATGGTAAAGTTGAGCATGGGAAAAACGGTAGGATTCTGAGTGGTCATAACATAAGCCAGTTACTCAGAAATTACAAGAATGACTTTGGAAATGTCAAAGTAAATGGAAGCAAGAGGAAGATTGTAGAGCCTGTTGGATCAGAGTCGGATGATGAATCCAGTGAATCAGAGGAAGAGGATGAAACACTAGATGAGGAATAGCTATCTAGATGGAAGAAGCGGTCAATATTTTTCAAATTGCCTTATTGGGAGGTATGTTTCTTATACAGTTATCTCTCTTCTTTTTTCATAAATGTTCAATCTCTGGCTTTCTTTGACACTCTTACTTGTGTTTGTTTTGTATAGGAACTCCCGGTTAGACACAATTTAGACGTGATGCACGTTGAAAGAAATGTCGCTGCAAGCCTTATTGCAACGTTGTTGCAATGTGGTAAATCAAAAGATGGACTTAAGTGTCGAAAAGATCTTGAACAGCTTGGCATTAGGAAGGATTTACATCCTCAACCACGTGGGAAAAGAACGAAAAGAACTTACCTTCCTCCAGCTCCTTGGTCTTTGTCCAACAAATAGAAGAAAATATTCTGCAAGCGTCTATCTGAATTTCGTGGTCCGGATGGTTACTACTCAAATATATCAAGGTGTGTGAAGGTGGAGGAGTGTAAGATATCAGGAATGAAATCACATGATTACCATGTGTTGATGCAGCAGCTTCTTCCTGTTGCGATTAGAGGTATTTACTCACCCTGTTTTAACTTCGTATTTGTCCACAAGTTGAAGTATGTGGTCTGATCTCCAATGGTTATGTATTACAGGGTTATTACCTAAAGGTGTTAGGATAGCTATTGGACGCCTGTGTGGTTTCTTCCATCATCTCTGTCAACGAGTTATTGATAGAGATAAAATTGAGATTATGGAAGCAGAAATTGTGGAAACTCTATGCATGTTGGAGAGGTTTTTTCCTCCAAGTTTCTTCGATATAATGGTGCATCTGGTAGTTCATTTAGGTAGGGAAGCTCGGTTATGTGGACCTGTCCATTTCCGTTGGATGTACCCTTTTGAGAGGTGCTGATCTTCTAAGTACTTATCTTATTCAGTCAAAAATCTTGCTTTTAACCTTCGATTTATTTGATCTTATTCAGGTACATGAAAGTTCTGAAAGACTTCGTAAGAAACCCTGCAAGACCAGAGGGTTGTATTGCTGAAGCTTATCTCGCAGAGGAATGTGTTAGGTTCTGCACTGAGTTCTTGAAAAAGACAACAAGTTATGAAGAGAAACCTGAAAGGAATACTGAGTTCGAGAGCATCTCTATTCTGGAGGGACGTCCAATATCCGCAGGCACTGATTGTGTTCTTTCTGAGAAGGACTTGAACATAGTACATCTTGCTGTGATTCACAATATGGCAATCGTGGAATCTTCTGTGGAGTAAGTATTGTATTTTAATTTGCAGCTTCTGAGTGCTTGTATCTTGAGATGCTAATCATTTGTCATGTTTTTATATCCAGCATGCACCTACAACATCTACAGGACAGTAATGAAAGATGTAGACGTGATGCAACAACATTATGGAGAATCCATAATCAGAAATTTGCATCGTGGTTAAAGGAGCAGGCAAGTTCCTAATTATATTTTTATAGTGTTGTGTTATAGATATGTATTGACACTAAATATTTTATGTTGTAGATAAAAATTACTTCACAGAATCACGAAGAGACACTAAAGTGGTTGGCCTACGGTCCTCGTGCAAGTGCAAAGGCTTACAGTGGCTATATCATTAATGGTTTGTGGTTTCACACCATTTCAGTTGACAGGCAAACTCAGAACAGTGGTGTTTTGTACGAGGCAACAGCAATGTGTCAATCAAGTGCAAAAGACACTTCTCAGATGGTTGATTTAGTAACTTATTATGGAAGAGTGGTTGAGATTCTGCTGATCGACTACAATACATTCTACATTCCGGTATTCTGCTGCCAATGGGCAAACATAGGAAATGGAGTGAAGGTAGAAGATGGATTCACACTAGTCAACCTGAGCCAAAGCCAAATGGCTTTTGCTAGAGATCCATACATCCTCGCCTCACAAGCCAAGCAAATATTTTATTGTAGAGTAGATGAGTCATCAAGTTGGTATGTAGCTATGAGAGGTCCTACAAGAAGATATAGTGAAGACTATTGTGAAGATGGTCATGCAGATGTTGGTCCATTGCCAGCGGTTGTAGCTATGGATGCTGATGACTTGATTGATGACTCTACAAATGCCAGGGCTGATTGTGAAGGAATTTATGTCTAAAAGGAAACAATTTTTTGTTGATATTGCAGATGTTGCAATGGAAGAAACTTGTTTTTTGTAGGAAAAAACCTGTTTTTGTTTGTAATGAAGTTATCTGCTTAGCTTGAGTGTTTGCGTTGCTTGAGTGTTCTATGTTTTGATCTTGTTCTCTGCTTGTGTGTTTCATTCTGTTTTTAGACATTGACACTAACTCTTTCTTTGATGTTTCAGGTGAACATTGATCGGGAATCGTAAGAACAAGCGTGTGAAGAAGTCAAGGACACCAAAGAAAAAGCATACAGAAGCGGAGGACTTGGAAGAAATGGAGGTTGATGAGCAGGATGAGCAATTCCTCGAAGAAGTACCAAACAAAGAGGTTTCAGACGAAGAAGATCAATTCCTCGAAGAAGTGCCAACCACTACAAGAAAACTCGTCTTTTACTAGGACGGGTTTTCCTCGTTATTTCCTAGTAAAGGGACAGTTACTAGGAAATAACGAGGAAACGCGTTTCGTCGAAACACGTTCGTCGTAAAGCCTATTTTCCTCGTAAGGTCCTAGTACAGTTTACGAGGAAGGCTTTCCTCGTAAACGCGTGGTAACCTTTTCCTCGTAAGGTCGTCGTAATCTTTCCTAGTAAAACCGTAGTAAGCTCTTCCTCGTAAGTTTGTAGTAAACTTTACGAGGAGTTAACTAGAACAGCTTACGAGGATATTACTTGGAACCTTTACTAGGATTTTGTTTGGACTTATTTTTTCTCTAATAAAATATATTAATTATAAATATAAATAATTTATTTTTTTAAAAAAATCAAATTATAAATAAAAAACAAAATATTTTATAAATAGCTAAATAATATACAATTAAGTTTTAAAATTCAGAATATACAATTAAATTAAAAAAAAAACTACGGATACGGATTCTGTTCGTGAAATTGCCGAACGAACTCCTCCTGGCTCGCTAAATCATGCTCCTCTCCTAAGTTGGTTGACGGCTATGACTGTGATGGTGGATGATGTTGGGTTGGAATCCCCTCGCGTTCCCGTCTCTGACGCAATATCTCCGCCAATTGCTGGTTTCCACCCGCCATATATTCGAGGACATCGTTGAGAGAAGCCATCTGCTCGGTGAGCGAAGCCACATGAGACTGCGTCGTCTGCAACTCCGAGCGCAGCTGAGCATTGGCATCATGCTGCTGCTGAGCATAAGACGATGTCACTGCAGAGACATCGTTAATCGAGCCAATCCCGACGATACGCCCCTTTTTCCTAGGGGCGACCTGTAAATAAAAATATTAATAACATTAAAAAAATTTTAATAAATAATAAAAATTAATAGTAAAACAAATTTTTTTTACCTCCTCGTAAATCTTATCCACTTCAAGAGTGGATAATACGACTGGAGTCCCAGTCTGCTGAGTCAGCTGAGTCTGGCGTTCGTCAATTCGGGCAACAAAATCGTTGTAGATCCGCTCCGAAGCAGGATCTACAAACTGCCCAGCCTTGTTCCGGTGGGTCCTCTCGTAAAGGTCTTTCAGAGATGGAAGAATTCCAGTCTCTTTAGCCTAAAACAAAATTTGAAAATTAAATTAAAAATTTGGAATATTCAAATTAAAAAAAAATAGTTATTAAAAATCATCTTACCATGTCTAGACGAAATCCCGCGTGAGGTTTTCGACCCGTGCTGTGCAGCATCTTCGTGTTGCCATACTCGTCTCTAGTCATGCGGTTCTCGGAGTTTTTGCTGGAGGTTCTGACCGAGTCCGGAAACCCCCAATAGGCGATGAGGCCATCCCACACCTCGGTTGTGAGGCCATCGGGTTTCCCGGCCTCGTAACCATCCACCTAATTTAAAATAATTAATTAGAATTAAAGTCAATAATAATTTTAAAACTATATATATATTATAATTTATAAATCTATACTTGATAGTCGCCCTTCCAGTTGTAGACCGAGCAATCGTGATTTAGCCTTGGCCTCAAACTCTGTCTTCACCAGCTGGTGAATCCCAAGAGACCAACGATACCTTTGCTGTAATTAACAAGAAAAAAAAAAGAGACGGATTAGTTCAATAATATTAACAGTTTTAAATAATGAAAATAAATTAAGTTGATCATTAATTAAACTTACAGCGAACATTTTGAACCACGTCTTTTTTGTGTGGCTCGCCGTCTTCTTCCAGTTTGGAGCTGCATCGGGAAAGTATCCCTTGATACAGTCCGTGACGCTACTTCCGACACGATTGTCAACATTAAACCTGGAAAGACACAAAATAAATCATTAATTAGATTAATTTATAAATATTTTGTTAATTAAGAAATAAATTTAAAAAAACTTTTTAAAAATTAAAACATACCATAATACGTTTTTCCCGTCCCGTCGGATAGGATCTAACTCTAGCAGCCCTTCTCTGCCTGGAAGGGCCAAAATATCCTCCACCGTATACACCGCAAAGGGTGCGTTCGGCGGCACCTGCAAATCGGGATGAACCCCGACCGGTGGAGGAGAAGGAGGAGGTGGTGGTGGAGGATCTCCCTGAGACTCGGGAACAGCATGATCCGGAATCGAAGATGGACCGGGAGCTGACGAAGATGAACCCGGAGTATCCCAACGCCCAAATATATCTACATAGTGAATCCCCCGATGATCAAGAGACCGATCAAGAGACTGATCAAGAGATGACATCCTCTTACCAGCAGCCCTAGCAATCTTGTCTGCTCTAGGCATCTAAATCAAAAAAATTAAAACATTAATTTCCCTTATCATTAAAAAAACAGTTAAAAAAGTAAATCAACCTAATCTAAATTCCCTAAACTATCCACCTAATCTAAATTCCCTAAACTAACCACCTAATGTAAATTCTCTAAACTAAACACTAACCTAACTACTACCTTTAGAGGATTCTGAGAGGCAGTTACTAGAAAATGAAAAATCGAACTGCTCGAGTTTATATAAGGAATTGGGTTTCCTCGTAAAACCCTAGTAACCTTTACGAGGAAATAGCTATGCCCGCGTCTTTTTCCTCGTAAGACCCTAGCAACTTTATGAGGAAATAGCTATGCCCGCGTTTTTTTCCTCGTAAGATCCTAGTAACACCTTACGAGGAAATAGCTATGCCCGCGTTCTTTTCCTCGTAAGACCCTAGTACACTTACTACGGCCTTACGAGGAAAGGGTTTATAAAACCCCAAACTCAAAACCCCAAACCCCAAACCACAACTTTTAACTTATAAATCCCCAAACTCAAAACCCCAAATTGAAACAAACTCATAATAGAAGATTATCTTCTATGGGAGCATATGTCTAAGATATTATTACATATCTCTTAAGAAAAATTACCTTTAAGACATGTATTAATATCTTAAACAAAGCTCCTATATATGATTATCATCTATGGTTTAGTGTTTTTGGGTGTGTTAGAAATGAATCACCAAAAGTGGTATTTATAGAAATTTTCAAATCTGTATGTTTCCTCAAGTTCGTAGTAATTTGTACATTTCCTCGTAATTTCGTAGTAAACCTTTACTACGATTTTACGAGGAAATAGCTATGCCCGCATTTTCTTTTACTAGGGTCTTACGAGGAAAGGGTTTGTAAATCCATAAATTCGAAACCCCAAACTCCAAACCACAACTTCCATAACTTATACTCTTCTACAACCAAACTTCTTTAACTCCAAACCTCTTCTACACCTAAACCCCAAACTCAAATTAATTTTTGTGATTTAGCAAACTTAAAACATACACAATTATTCAAATTCATTCAAATTCATTTTTATGATTAAACAAACTTAGTCAACATACATAATTCATTCAGATACATTTTCATCTGTAGAAACATCATCATTTTCGTAAAACTCGTCCTCAACACCGTCATCCGTTGTGTGATCAGGAACATCTTCGTATTCTTGATTATGAGGATCAATGAGTAGGATGTCATCAATTTCTGCTTCAGGTTCCTCAATTTCATTAGTGTTTTCTTCTTGTAATGGTGGTTCTTCTCCAGTGATTATCCGTCCTCGAGGTGTAACTTTGATAACAGCTAACCAGTTTATTCCCGAGGTAGTAATCCGAGGGTATGGAATGAAGCAAACTTGATCTGCTTTGGAAGCTAATATGAATGGCTCGAATTTGTTGTACCTGCAAAAATTAAGACAACGTAAAAATCAGTTCTGAAAACAAGCATGTGTCAAATAAAGAATTTTTGGTTGTACCTTCGTCCACCATTGACATCAACTACACCATTTTTTTAATCCGAACACCTCTGTTGACGACGGGGTCGTACCACTCACACTTGAAAATAACGCATTTCAGACCCATACCTGGGAATTGCACTTCATAAATCTCCTGCAAGATCCCGTAGAAACCTATTTCGCCTTTCACGCATATTCCATAATTACTTGTCGCCTGATGTCTACCATAGTCATAGGTATGAAAAGTATAGCCTCGGGTGAAATACATCGATGATGTAGTGACCTTTGCAATTGGACCTTGAAGTAGTTCGCGAAACCATGCGGGATACTCAGGATCGTCATAATCAACCTGCAACAAAAAGTAATATAAACTAGACATTAGACTTACTTTGTGGTAATGTACGTATGCATACAATTTAAGTAATAAATACCTGTTTTCTTAACCACTTAATAAAGTGTTGATCTTTCCTTTTGTCTAACTCAGTTGTCGATATACCAGGTATTGCTTCCTCGACTTGAGTCTCAAATTGGCTGTAAAATCATGCATATATGTTATGTTACGTTATATATTTAATATTGAAAAAATATAAATATATATATAAGTGTGTATGTTTATATATTTACCTTTCAAAATAAGCAATCAGTGGATCCTCGCAATTAAGAAGAACATAAAGGTGTGCACTATGGACGTCTTCATCACTCGACCACCAAACTTCTTTCAATTTTCCACCCAATCGCCCAATTTGACAAAAGATGTCTGGAACATTGTCTTCCATATATGTCGGCACGACACCACCATCATCATATCTTCTTGGAGCTCGTTTCCTTGTACGTACTTTCGGTGCAAAGTAGTACGATGTGAAATGTGATGTTTCTTCCGTCAAACTTCCCGCAACAATGGAACCTTCAACTCTTGCTAGGTTTTTGGCTTTTCCTTTCAAAGTTTTCATGGCCCTTTCATACTGATACATCCATCCAAAATGCACGGGTCCACGAAGTAATGCCTCATACGGGAGGTGGACAACTAGGTGTTCCATGACGTCGAAAAAAGTAGGCGGGAATATTTTCTCCAAGTTGCAGATTAAGACAAGGATGTTTTCATGAAGTTGTTGGACAACTTCCACTTCAAGAGTGCGGGTGCTCAAATCCCTAAAAATGCTCCAATTCCTTATATATATACAATAACAAAAATTATCCACATTAGTATATATATATCTATATATATATAGAAATAAATTAATCATGTCATCGTAATTAATTACCTGAAAGTGCTTCATGTACTTTTGCAGGTAGTAGCTCCGCAAACGCAAAGGGAAGTAGTCGCTGCATAAAGACATGACAATCATGGCTCTTCATCCCGGAGAACTTTTGCCCTTTCTCAACACATCTTGAGAGATTTGAAACATACCCATCAGGGAACTTCACTTCTGAAGCCACCCAGTTGAACAACACAGACTTTTTTTCTGATGACAGTCTGAATATTGGAATTGGATCTTGCCCATTGCTTTTTATATGTAGCTCACTCCTTGAGCAGATATCGGGTAAGTCCAACCTTGATTTTACGATGTCTTTCGTCTTCCCTGGGACATTCAATATAGTGTTCATGATGTTCTCAAAAAAGTTCTTCTCTATATGCATCACATCGAGGTTGTGGCGCAAAAGAAGATCTTTCCAATATGGCAACTGCCAGAATATACTCTTCTTGTGCCAATTGTGCTGAACACCATAAAAATCAGGCATATTACTGGGAACATGCCAATTCCCACCACGATGAGCTGTTTCTAGAGCACCGTAGTGATCGATTTGCGCTTCGATTTGTTCTCCTGTTAAGTATGGAGGAGGAGTGTCTCTGACAACCTTTTTGTGCCTGAACAATTTCTTGTTTCTTCGGTATGGGTGGTAAACGGGAAGAAATCGACGGTGACAATCGAACCAACTAGTCTTCCTACCATGCTTCAACTGAAACGCATCTGTCATTCCATTACAATATGGACAAGCTAATCTCCCATGTGTAGTCCACCCAGACAACATACCATATGCAGGAAAGTCACTTATGGTCCACAAAAGCATCGCTCGCATCGTAAAGTTTGTTTTCCTTGAACAATCATATGTCCTCACCCCTGTTGACCACAAATCTTTCAACTCTTTTATCAGTGGTTGTAGAAAAACGTCGAGAGATCTTTTTGGATGTTTTGGACCAGGTATTAATATGGTCATGAATAGAAACTCTTGTCGCATGCACATCTCCGGTGGCAGGTTATACGGTGTAAGAAAGACCGGCCACAATGAATATTGTCTCCCAGACATTCCAAATGGACTAAATCCATCAGTGCATAATCCTAGATACACATTCAGGCTATTGCTAGCGAAATGTGGATGTACATAGTTAAAATGTTTCCAAGCTCTAGCATCTGATGGATGAGTCATCTCTCCATCCGTCTGAGTATGCTCGGTGTGCCATCTCATCCCTCCAGCAGTCTCCTCAGATTGGTACAATCTTTTCAATCTGTCTGTGATTGGTAGGTACCACATCCTTTGGTACGGCACCCTATTACGCCCTCGACCTTGCGGTTTGAATCGTGGTTTCTTACAAAATCGACATTCTTCTAACTTCTCATCATCTCCCCAGTAAATCATGCAGTTGTCGATGCAAACGTCTATCGTCTCCGAGGGCAACCCAAGACTATATACCAATTTCTGAATCTCATAATAAGATTCAGCAGACACATTCTCTTCTGGCAAATACTCTTTAAACAAGTCTGCCCATGCATCCATACATTTTTCAGGTAGATTGTGATCGGTTTTAATACTCATCATTCTAGCAGCCAACGACAATTTAGACAGACCTTCTTTACAACCACTGTAAATTGGCTCATTCGCAGCTTCTAACATTTCATAAAACTTTTTTGAATCTAAGTTAGGTTCTTCAACTTCATCATCATCATCAGTTACAAATGCATCACCTACCATATCATGAACCCTATCACAATCTACCATTTGTTCCTCCTGGTGATGATAACTAGTTTCATTACGCAAATGATCTACCGGTTCAACTTGCAAATTGCTACTACTGCTAGCTTCATCATTCCTACAACTAGCATATTCTCCATGTTGATACCAAATATAATAATAAGGCACGAACCCTCTATTTATTAAATGCTTCAAACACTTTCACGAGGGTCTAATTTTGTATTGCAGCATTTCCGACAAGGACAGAACATCTTACCACTTTCCTGTGTGAGTGGTGTAGAATCTGCTTGATGCATAAACGTCTCCAACCCTTCGAGATATTCTGTCGTCACCCTCCCGTTATTATCTCTGTGTGAATACATCCACTTCCGCAACTCGAAAATATTTCCCGGGCCGAACATTTTTTTTGTGTTTGATCAAGCTTATAGCTGATTATTTTTTTGTGTGTTTCAAATGAATCACAATTGTGGTATTTATAGAAATTTTCAAATATGAGCATTTACTAGGAAATTGCTATGAAATGAACACGTTTTTATTTAAATTCCATATTTCCTATCCAGGTCCTCCTAATTTCGTAGTAAAACACATTTTCCTCTTAATTTCGTAGTAAAGCATTACTAGGCTTTTGCGAGGAACAATCTTTACTACGGTCTTACGAGGAAATGTAATCTTCCACGTCATTTCCTCATAAATCTACTACAGCTTTACGAGGAAATATGTTTCTCGTGATTTTACGACGACTTTACGAGGAAATGTATTTTCCAAGTAATTTTGACGTAATTTCGTAGTAAATTTACGAGGAACATATTTCCTAGTAATATTTCGTAGTAACTTCTTAGTTTTCTTGTAGTGAACCAAAGAAGTTGCAGAGGAAGAAGCGCATGCTGAAATAGAGGAAGAAATTGTAGAGGACGATGGACAGGACCAAATGGAGGAAGAAGTCGAGGAAGCTGATGAACAGCAGAGTCAGAGTCAGACAGCTGACACAATTACACAGCGTAAAAGACGTCGAGGAGAAACAAAGATGAAGCAGATTGCCAAAGATCCAAATGACCAGATACATGTTGACTTCACCGATTTGGGAGAACCTTGTGGTCCAGGGTCAGTAATGTTATCCTCCTACTTGGGTCCCCTAGTACGTGAACATGTTCCGGTGGTCATTGATAATTGGTGGAAGGTTACTGAAGAAATCAGGACTGTGCTATGGAAATCTTGCATGGTAAGCTGAGTCAACTTATATATTTGAGATCGAGTATTTGGTTATATGCTAATGTGTCTCCCATATGTGAATACATATGAGGTTTGACGTGGACGAGATTTCAAAAAGGATGCTTTGTTTAAGCAGATGGGGAGTCTGTGGAGAGCATCCAAATCACGTCTGGTAATCACAATCAGGAAGGCTCCTACACTGAAAGCAAGGACGGAGCTGCGACCCAAGAATGTAACGCCAGCGGAATGGCGTAATTTTTTCAGGGAGAAGACAAGTTCTGCCTTCAAGGTTGTCAGTGACACTTACAGGGAGAAAAGACAGAACCAGATTCCTCACACTTGTGGTCGAAAAGGAATGGTGAGATTGAGAGAAGATCTGGTTAAGACTAGCGAAGACCCATCAAAAGTGTCAAGGCTAAGAGTGTGGGTCAAATCACGAACTAAGAAGGATGGAACGCTTGTCAATGTGAATGCGGCTGAAAAGATAGTAAGTCAAATTTTGTCTTATGAAGTTGGATTGCTTGTTCATCTAATAATTTCTCATCTCTTTCAAGAGAAAGGCATCAGAGATAGAACTTGAGGGTCGTGAAGATTCAAGCTCAACGAATCCAAAGCATGATCTGATAACTGAGATATTGGGACCTGATCAACCTGGCAGGTTGAGAGCAATGGGCAGAGGCATTAGTATCACCAAATTAAACTGTTTACAAATTAGGAACAACTTCATGGCTGCCATGGAAAAAAAACAAGTGTCTCTGGAGAAACAGGTTAATGGTTTGCAGCAGCAAATTTCCAGGATGAATAATCAGGAACAAGATACCGATGTCAGTGAAAACTCGAATAACAAGGTATGGACTCACTTCCTCTGTCACAATCTATCTCTATAACTGCAGAAATGAATTGATATAAATCTTTTGTATTTGACGCAGAGTGTAAATACCAAGTTACTTCAGAAGTGTTATCTTGTGGACTGGGCTGCTGTCGATGTCAATGTTGCTGAGGGACGGGTTGTTTCAACGGAACCTGAGGAATTAGTTAATGGGATTCAGTTGGGGCCTAATGCTGTGAAGTTTTTAGTTGAGACTGCAACAAAACCAGAAACCTTTTTATGGAGACCTGCACCTAATATGTTCACAATGGAGGATGCAGTAGGAGAAATGATTGCATGGCATTCAGATCACTATATCGTTCCAACTGCATGATTACCAGAGGACAATGCGCCTAAGGTTAATAGTCCTCTTCCTCTGTAGCTGAAGTTGAGTCGAAGTCTGAGTCTTTCTTTAGTGAAACTTGTTTGTTTTCTTTTACAGAGCCCTTTCAGCAGTTCAAATAAGAAATGCCAACTCATGGACTACATACATAATGAGGAAGTCGTTGCTATAGGCCGATGGCAGACGAAAGAACCACAAACGATGGTCAATGGACTTCCAATAGGTCCAAACGCAATAAAAGTGTTTGTGGATGAGGTAGTAAAACCTGATGCATACATATGGAGGCCTACTGTGGGGAAGATAACTATGGAGGATTATCATAACTGTTTTGTAGCAAGGCCAGCAAATAGAGTTGCGTTTGACTCAGAAAGTGCTAAAGCTGGAAGTTCTATAGCAGGAAGTTCAAAAGCAGTAAGTTCAACTTCTAAAACTCAAAAGTCCCCACTGAGTGCGAAACCTGGAACCAGTGTGAGAGATCAGTCTACAAATGATGGGGATTCTCCATTGACTCCACCAGCTCCGACAAAGATACCTGCAGCGACCAAGAAAGTCCAGTCACATGTAATTCCACCATCTTCTCTTCGCAGATCAGTGGTACTTTCTTTGTTTCATCTGCTTGCTTGGTTCTGGTTGTCAATCCTCAATATTGCTTATGCTTTGTGGTTTGTGGTTGCACTGCTTGATTGGTGATAATTGTGATTACTGAATATTGGTTATGCTGTTTGGTTTGTGGTTGCAGCGTAACAAATTCAAGCCAAATCAAAAAATCAAGCTGTTGGACCTGTCCGGAAATAAGGTGGTCGTTGCTGAAGGACGATGGTCATCGAGTAGTCCTGAGCATCTTGTCCACTTTCAGCCTTTGGGGCCTGGTGCATGTCAAGTCTTTGTGGATGTTGTCAAGGTTAATGATGCTGTTGTGTGGAGGACATCATCAGAGATCGAGTATATGGTTGATGCACTTGGAAGTTGTCTTGCTTGGCCAGAGGATAAAGTTCTACCGGTGAGATATGATCTCCTTTATCTCTAACATATATAAGTGTTTAAATATGTCAAACTAATCAAATTTGTCTTTCTGTGCAGGTTTAAAAACAAGCCAAAGGAACCAAGCAATAAGACTGTATTTTTTATGACTCTGTTTTAATGACTTTTTTTTTTAAAGACATGATCAGCTTTTCTGTTTCTTTGTTTTAGAACGTGACTCTGTTAATTGCCACTCTTGGATCTTAACTAATGTTTCTATGCTTTTTAAATCTTAACTAATGTGTTTATGATTTCAAATGTAAAGATGGTCCAAAATTAAAATGTTTAATCACAACACATGCCCAAAATTAGAAAGAAAAAAAATACAATTTCATTTATATATCAAAGCAATTTAGGGTTTAGGGTAAGGATAGGGTTGATTTTGTAAGTTTTAGTTTTAGGGTGTTAAGTGATTCATGATGAAAAAATAAAGTTATGGTGTTTATTGAAGGTTACCAAAAGATAATAATGTCAAAATTTAGAATCAATTCAGCTTTCCACCACAACTTTGTATTATAGGGTTAGTGTTTTAGTGTGAAGTTTTAGGGGTTAGGGTATAAATTGGTGGACTTTGAGTGTTTGTGGTTTATATGTTCACATAATGATGTATTCTTTGCTTTTTTTGTTTTTATTAATTATATGATCATTTTCAAATGTAGATATATCCAAGACAAGTTTAAACCATCCTAAATCATCTCAAAATCGAACAACATTCATGTTGTTCTTACTTAGAAGCATTTTCGAGTGCTTCCTTGTGGAAAAGAGAAGAAAAAATCGACTTATTATATCCATTCGATCATGATGATGCAACGGTGGAGATTAGATTTTTAGGTTATCCTCGTCCTTCTCTCTGATTGGTCGACTCAGCTTTTAGGAGGGAAAGCCAAAATATCCTTAATCGCCTTCTCTCCTATCCTCAAACCCCCACAAATCTCTCCTCCACGATTCTATCATTCCATCTCAAATCCACCACCAATCTCTCATTCCATCTCAAACCACCACAAATCTGCGTAACCCACCATCTCAAATCCACCAAGAATCTCTCATTTAGGTTACAGAGTTCTAAACCCTTGATTTTACATTTCTTAAAGATCATTATTATATTTATCTGATTACGAAGGTAACTGTTTTGCAGATCCAAAAAGATTTGAAGCCTTACAGATCTCAAAGATTTCTCAATTCCCAGGTCAGAGTTACAAAATTGCTCTGATACTTTTTCGGTTTAATCTTCAATTAGTTCTGTTTTCTGTCTTATTATTATTGTAAAGATCTTAACTTTAATTAACATCTCTGTCTAGCAACTCTAATGGAACCAAGGAAGGTCATCGTCTGTGCACTCCCAGCAGCCCGAGTGAAACCACAAAAAGAAGCAGTCAAAACACATTCACCACAACGAGGAGAGTCCTCACGAGGAAATGATGTAGATGAGATAACCAGAGCCGAGAACATAAGCTACCGCCTGATACGCATTGAGGAACCTGAAACCGACATCGAGCCAGACTACCTGGAATACCTCCGAGCTATTGGTGCCTTCAACTCTGCTCCACCACAACAAGGAGGGTCCTCAAGAGGCAAAGGTCGTCGCTAAAACATGGAACCAATCTTCGTCCAACTCACAATCCTCTGATATTTTAATTACCTCCACTATGTTTTATTTGCTTCAGTATGTTTTATTTGCTTCAGTATGTATTATTGCTTCAGCTATCTTCTGTCAATTTGCTTCAGTAAAATGTTATTCTTAGTGTTTTGAATTCATGTTTCTCTAATCTAAATTTTAATTATCATTTTAATTATAATTATTTTTTTTCCAAATTTACAATTTAAGCAATTCAATATTCCAAATCAAACAATTATACCAGGAAATCAACCACATAATATTTCATTATTCAAATTTCAAAAAAATTAATTCATGCTATTACAATTTACGTAGTACAATAAAAATGCTACTTATTACAATTCGATTACATACAGGATACGCTATTATAGGTGCAGGCATCCAGAAAAAAAAAGAGTTATAAAAACTTATTCCATGGAAAAAAATAAACGTCAATATAAAATTTATGCCGATAAAAACAAAACGCCATATAATAATATTTACCAGCATTAATACATCGTTACTAAAAAGGTTTAATACAGCAATTAAAAAAACGCTATTATATCTTCGTACTTTATAGCGCATGAATATTCGCTATGATATGGGGGGTCTATTATAGCTGCGGATGTCACGGCGTTTACAAAAACGCTACTAAAACGATATGATCGCGTTTTCTAGGCGCTGCCAATATCGATATTTCTTGTAGTGACTTACTATAAAGTGGATTGCCTCCCACTCAGCGCTTGGTTATAGTCTTAAGCTCAACGTTGTGAACTCTCTGACTAGTCTGATGTTGGATTAACACTTGGAAGATAAGTGTCTACATCTTCTTTGCTCTTCTGAAACCATTTATTAATGAAGCTCCTTATTGCCTCATCTCCTATGGATTTCTCATTCCTTGTAACTGCTCTAGCAAACTCCATTGAATGCATTCCTTCTTGTAGTTTCTCAATACTACGTTGTAGCATTCTAAATCTAGTAGATGTAGTCTCTGATATATCCTCCAATTTCTGAGAAATATCTTCCTTCATAAGGCTATGAGAAAAAGCAATCTCATCGAATCTATTTTCCAATTCTATTTCTGTTGCTGTCTTCTGTTCGTTGTCTTCAGCGTCGATTGATGCCTGATGTTGCCGTAGATCGATGCCAGTCTGTCTGTTCCAATTGCATGTTGTCTCCAAACAGTATCCAAATCTTGCTTCATCTCATTCATGTGTGCAGTCAAACCGGTGAGGCAATTGTCTATAGGATAGTAGACATCATCCAACCTCTTGTAGAAATCATCCAGTAACATCTTTTGAGCTCTGTAGATCGCATGCACAATATCATCAATCTCTTCTTTGTTGTATGTCTGTTGATCCTTCCTAGACATAACGATCTTTGTTGCATGTTCTAGTAAACATATGTAGCTCTGCTCAAACAAATTAGTTCTCTCTAGAACTGCTATGATGTTTTCAGCTTGCACATTCACTACTCTTTTGTATGTAGCTCGTGCATTACCATTCTCATCTCTTTAGATGCCATACTCATCTTTCTTTTTCCAGTGGAAAAGTCTGTTCTCTCAGAATCAAAAGCCCTTGTACCTTGCTCGAAACGTCAATCGATCGATGACCTGATGTTGTTGTCGATCGATGGTGAGAAGTTGTAGGCATCAGAAGGATGAAATTTTTGTACCCCTCGAAAGGGTATGTCGATCGATGCTTGTTGGGTGCCGTCGATCGATGCTTGTTGGGTGCCGTCGATCGATCCCATATACTTGGGATTGCATGGAACATTATGGATCGGATCGTTCTTTTGCTCCTCAATGTCGATCGATGTTGTATGATGCGCGTTGATCGATGGATGTTTCTGCTATCCAAATAAAGTACTTGATTCATTAGCCATGATAAGGGCATCTGCTACATCCTCCTAAGATAAATGTAGAATTCTCCCACAAAGAGCCCATGCACGTCCCTTTGGGTCTCTGAAAATTCTGAACTCATATGGTCTAAGATTACCAATATATGTATCTTCTACTCCAATTTCGTGTTCTAGTTCCCGTCTGATGTTGTTCGATGGCAATGAGTAGTCGGTGATCGATGCTTGATCATCCATTCTCGCGTTCATCACGCAGCCAGCGTCTTCTCATGCGAGGCCGCGATATTCAATCTGCTCTTCCTTTCTATTATGTTTGTCGATCGATGGTGTATGGTGACCGTCGATCGATGCTCGATAACCAGACTGTTGTGCAAAAATGTTTCCAGCTCCATTAGCTAGGTGTGCAGCATCGATTGACCTTGGTCTTTCATCTTCGGTCGACTCCAAGGTTGTGTCGTCAATCGACAACAGTCATGTACTTCGACTCCTCAAATAGTTATCTACGGATTCTTCTCCTATAAATGCTCCAAAAGCTCCAAGTATCTCCATATATCTCCAAAATGTTCATGGACCTGTAAATACTCTAAAACATATCTTAGATACACATAATAGACCCAAATAGAGTATATAACATGACCTAAAACTGGTAGTAAATAGGCCATATCATTGGTACTTGCGAATCGTGGTTGCGCTCATGGTAATGGCCGCCGAGATCGACTTGTCAATGAGTGTTAGAGTCTTCGAGGAGATGACAATGACTAGTGCTCAACCTGACGGCCTGTTCTCCCTGCGTATGAGGTTCAGCTTGAATATTCTAACTAGCCACCCAAACAAGACCCCACATTGGGAGACCCCACATTGGGAGCTTTTGTACTTCTACGTGAAATGCGATGAGGCAGCCTTTGAGGAACCGCCCAGCAATACATATTGTGTTTGATGGAGCCCTCAGCTTGGTTAGATTGATTCCACCGAGCAAATTTTTGGTCGCTTTGCTGACTAACTTGCTGTTTCGTTTGTTTTTCTTTTTTCATTGACCCATCCCGATACAAAAGCATATCCCGGGGACTTTTTTCCGAACGCGTTGAAGATCGCAGCTCTCAGCAAGTAGAAGTGGTCGCGTATTACCTGCAGTTGGATCCACAGAAATCAAAAGCGCATCTCTAAAGGCTTTTTATCTCAGACCTTGCGCATTCTTTTTTGAAAAGATTTGTTCGGATGAGTTGTTGATCGTTGTTGGATCGTTGTTGAATCGTTGATCGCAGCCGACTGGATATCCAATCTCCCGTGTGAACAAACTCGCGGCCCAAGTCTCAAGCTCGTTCCCATTAAGCCGAACATTCCGAGCAGAAAAAGAAAAGAAAAGAAGGCTTTAGTAATGAAGGCATTCCAGATTTTAGCTCGCTGCTCGAGAGTGACCTCGAAGGAGTTGATCTTTGGGATGTCAACCCTCTATATGTACTGGATTCGCTGAACTCTCAATCACCAGATACTGCAGGACGACAGCGCCCCTTGAATCTGAAGAGGCAGAGTCTAAGGACTGCCTGATCTGTAGGAACTCGAAGTCAAAGCGAAAGGGTAGTAAGGAAAGTTCGAGGCCCGAACATCCTGATTGTTCGAGGTAAGAGAGTGTCCATTCCCCAGGCGAACAGCCGGTCGAGCAGCAGCTCAGTGAATCTGAAGGGAACGTTGAGGTTCTTAAGGCGGCGCAAGACCCAACCTCTAGCGAGCAACCATCGACGAAGAAGAAGAAGAAAAAGAAGAAGAAGTCGGTCAAGAAGACCATCGAGTCGCCAGGCTTGACGGAGGACGAGGCCTCTGAACCAGTTAACCAGCTAGGGAACGACAAAGAAGAGTTTCCTCCGATCTCCGAAGATCAAAGTGCTCCCATCGTCAACAGTTTTATCCCTCAATCGGCTAAGAAGTCTATGGAGAAGGGGGAAGAGATTCCTCGGCTCCCTCGCGCCCCTTTACCTCATTGAGTGGACTTCCATTACTTCAATGAAGGGCCTCAACTGATCAACAACACACACATGTGCACCGAGCTTCTTCGCCAGGTCAAAGGCGAACCAAGGGACATCCGGCGGTTGGCGGTTTGCTTTTCTACAAACTGTATATCGATGCGCCTAGGAATGCCTTCCTGGTTTGCAACTTTAATTTCTTTGTTACTTGATATGTTCCATCCTAATCTTTCCTCGTTTTCTTTTTTTACCATACATTATGATGGTCGCTGGAACCACTTGGTCCATGAGTATGACCGATCTAGGACCATAGTTAAATTAAAGGAGGCCGAGAATGACATAGCTAACAAGGACGCCTTCATCCAGAGAAAGGAGGATGAGTTTCTTGAGGTATCCAGGAAGGCGGTTGAGGAGAGATATCGATGGGCTGCTCGTTTCAGAGCCAAAATGGTGAAGACGGAGGAGTTATCCTCCGAATTGGAGAAAGTTTGGTCTTGAGTCAAAGAGCTCGAGCAGAGGAATGCTGAGATTGGTGCTTCGAAGGATAACGAGGTGATTTGTCTCAAGGGGTTCCGTTTACATGAGGTCACTCAAAAGAGAGCTAGGGTTGTAGCCGCGATGACCAGCAAGTGTTCCAAATGCTTCAAAGGTATTCGCGAGTACCATGCCCAGCGAAACGTCCATGAAAAGGAGCGGCTCTACCTCAGCCAGACTAAAGGGGCGTGGGACTAGCTCAAAATGTTGAAGGAGCAGAAGGGACTTCAAGTTCCTGGTATCGCCTTGGACTCTTTTTCCACGACAGAAGCCGAGTTCCAGCAAGCAGTTGATAAGACTTAGTTCATGGACATTCCAGATGAGCTTCTCGAATTATCTCCCTTGGTTATTCCTTATAGGTTCGTGATCGACTGCCCTTTGCCCAGTGTTGACCAGTTTGAGACGAACATTAGTATGATCGATCCCTTAGTTGCGACCAATCTTCGGACACTCAGTCGCTCGTTGAGCAAAGGTTCTGGCGTTAAGTCCGCCTCTTCAGCTCGCAGTGAAGGCCAGAGCGAAGAAGTTGATGTCGCGTCCAGTATAGCTCGAGTCCAAGCTTCTGAGGAGGATTTTAGGGAACGATTGGTCGAGCAAGATGGCGAATAACACAAAGTCAGGTTGTAGATATCTGTAATGTTTGTTGTAGTTTCTTTTTTCTTCTTCTTCCTTTTGATTTCTATTTTTTGAAGTTTATTGTGATATCTGGACCTTCCTGCTTTGATTATAAATTAATGTTGCTTTATTGTTTATTTTGCCCTCCTTTTATAATGACGGTTCCGTAATCTTCTTCCTTACGTCCCGTTCAACGATTTCCAGCCTTAGATTCCTGGTAATCTAAACTGGACAACGTCCTGCCCGCGTATTTTGGTAAATTCCCAATCGCTGGGTTTGACCTGAAAATGTACGGAGGAAGAAACGTTTTTATTTTGATCGACACGACCAAGCCTCGTACTTTTCTGAATGATATAGGTAGGTGTTTTGTTGGCCAGAACGTTCCTACAGATCATCGGGAGTTCAATTGGTCGTGAATTGATCGAATTCCCAATTTGGAACCTGATGCGAATAGTCGATCAGGAACCTGATGCGAATAGTCGATCAGGAACCTGATGCGAATAGTCGATCAGAATACGATCGTTTATTCTCTTAGGGACGATTCTTCGGTTGGAAGGTTCATTGTTTTTTTTCTTTTTGTTGACTCGAGCAAATTTGGCAACTTTTCGGCCTGTACTTTGCTCACTTGATTGTTTTTTTTTTGTTGAGTCGAGCAATGTTGGAAACTATTCAGTATGTACTTTGCTCGCTTGATTTTTTTGTTGTTGTTGTTGTGGCTGGACCTCTTTTTTAGGTTACCAATGTATTCCGTTGGGTGAATCAAGCCTTTCGTAGTTCTTTTGGTCCGAGCAAAAGTGACCAGGGTGTCATTTGCTCGGGTCCTCTTTTTTTGGTCCGAGCAAAAGTTACTGGGGTGTCATTTGCTCGTTGTCACAGTATGTGTTCTTTAATGAAAGTACTAACGACGGTTAGAAGAATTCCAAGATCTTGGTACCAGCTCTCCCGAAGAAGTCTTGAGTTTGTAAACTACTAGCTTGACGACTTCGACGACCTTGTAGGGTCCTTCCCAGTTCGTTTCTAGTTTGCCCGCTCTTCATTCATGGGTGTTTTCAAACACTTTGGTAGGACGAGTTCATTGATTACCAGTGGTCGGGCACCAACTTTCTTGTTATAGTAGCTCGCAGCCAAGTGCTGGTAGTTCTGGACTCGGAGCAGCGCCTGATCGCGTAGTTCCTCTATGTCATTGATCGCTTCGAGCAACATATCACGGTTGATTCTACCGTTCGATAGAATTTTTGCTCATTGCAGGCTGGTGACATTGACTTCTCCTGGGGACATTGCTTCGACACCGTAAGCAAGGTAGAAAGGTGTTAGGCCGTTGCACCTCTTGGTGTTGTGAGATGGGACCATAAGACTCCATCTAACTCTTTTTCCCAGTTTCCCTTTTTTAAGTCGAGTCTCTTTTTGATGTCGTCAATGATAGTTTTGTTCGTTTCTTCGGCCTGGCCATTGCCTTGTGGATATCCTTGTGTAGATGTGTTTAACCGGATTCTCCACCGATAGCGAAACCCATGAAATTTGTGTGAGATAAACTGCGAACCATTGTCGGTGATTATCTCGTACGGAAGTCCGTGAAGACAAATGATGTATTTCCCGAAAAAGTTCTGAACTTCCTTCTCGGTTATATGTACAAACGACGCTGCTTCCACCCATATCATAAAGTAATATGTCATCACGAGCAAGAAGCGACGTTGGCGCGAGCTCGGTAAGGGTCCGACTATGTCCATTGACTAACGCATAAATGGGTAGGGTGTCGCGGTTTTTCGCAGGAGCTCGGTGGGACTGTGTATATTGGGAGCATTTCATTGGCACTTTTCGCACTTACGGGCGTACGTTTCGAAGTCTTTAATCATAGTTGACCAGTAATAACCGAGACTTCTAGCTTTGAGGAGTAGTGCTCACCCTCCCAAGTGGTTACCGGCTGCCCCATCATGGATCTCGACCATTACTAGGTAAATCTCTTCTTCAGTGATGCAAATGAGTAGGACCTTGTTTGCCATCCACGATAAAATGTTTCATTCATGAGGACGTAGTTTGTGCTTTGTGCTTTTAGCCGCCGAGCTTCCCACTTGTCGGATGGTAAGGTTCCATCGGTGAGGTATTGAATTATGGGAGTTCTCCAATCGGCTTCGTTTTGCTCGATAGTGGTGGCTGGTGTAATGTGACTGCTGATATCGAGGACTGAGTCTATGATATCTTCCTCATCGGAGACTACCGCGATCCTTAGGCGGTCTATGTGATGGATCGGTATGGTATGTGGGACTTGATCTTTCAGTTTCCTACCAAGTGCCACGAGCGCGTCAGCGCATAAGTTATCCCCGCGAGGGACCTTAGTGATGGTGGACTGCTCGAAAGCTCATGCGAGTTTTTGAACCAATTTCAAGTATGCATCCATCCTTTTGTTTTTCACATTGTATTACCCGTAGAACTGATTAGCGACGAGCTGAGAATCACAGTAGGCACCAACTCGTTTGGCTCCGATGGCTTTAGCCAGCTGAAGCCCAGCGATAAGGGATTCATATTCTACTTTGTTGTTGGATGCGTTGAAGCCTAATCGGAAAGATTGTCGAATAAGCTCACCAGTAGGCGACTGGAGCTGAATGCCAGCTCCCGATCCTTTATTTGTTGATGAGCCGTCCACATTCAGTACCCAATTACTGTTCAGCAAGATTAAATCTTGCTCGAGCTCGGGTGCCAGTTCCATCAAGAAGTCGGCGAGAACTTGTGACTTTGCCGTTGTCCTATTCCTGTAACTGATATCATGTTCGCTCAACTCGACGGCCCATTTTGAAATTCATCCCGACTGATTTATGTTTTGCATTATGGTTCATATGTGTTGATTTTTCAAGACAACGATCGAGTGCGGCTATAAGTAAGGTCAGAGCTTCCTCGCTGATGTGACAACAACAAGGGCCATTATCTCTAAGGTCGAATAGCGAGTCTCCGCGTCCACCATTTGTTTGCTGGTATAAAAATGGGTTTTACTCGCCTTTATCTTCTTTGACGAGAATGCTGCTGACAGCAGTAGGGGATACGGCTATATAAAGATAGAGGATATCGCCCACTTCCAGTTTCGACAATCCTGGAGGGGTTGTTAGGTAAGCTTTAAGGCGTCTGAAGTCTTCCTCGCACTTTTCATCCCAGATGAACCTCTTGTTACCGCGTAGAAGGTCAAAGAAGGGGAGGCACTTATCGGTTGATCTGGAGATGAACCTGTTGAGAGTTGCTACGCGACCGGTTAGTCAATGTACTTCCCTACTGTTCCTTAGCATCGAGAGCTCAAGAATGGCAGAGATTTGCTTTGGATTTGCCTCAATACCTCGCTGAGTGACGATGTAACCTAGAAACTCGCCAGATATGACTCGAAATGTGCATTTTGCTGGGTTTAGTTTCACTCCATACTCGTTCAGCGTTAAAAACACTACTTCAAGTGTCCAAGGTGGTCGCTTGTGTGCAGGGATTTGACCAGCGTGTCATCAATATAAACTTTCATCGTGACTCCGAGTTGCTCAGGCGAACATCTTATTGATGAGCCGTTGGTAAGTTGCACTGGTGTTTTTAGGCCAAACGGTAATGAAAGCCGTTTTCTCTCTATCGTCAGGATGCATCATGGTTTGGTTATATCATAAGAAGGCATCCATGAAGATGAGTAACTCGTTTCCAGCTGTTGAGTTGACTAATCGATCGATGTGCGGCAGTGGAAAGATGTTTTTTGGACATGCATTATTAAGATCGATAAATACGACGCATACGCGCCATTTGTCGCTCTTCTTACGTACAACGACTGGATTGGTGAGCCATTCGGGATATCGTACTTTTGTGATGGAACTGGCAGAGAGTAGGCAATCAACCTCCTCGTTAACAGCGTTTTCTCGCTCGGGTCCGAGCTTTCTCTTCATTTGTCTGATGGGCTTATAAGTTAAATCGACATTAAGTTCATAAACTGCCACAAATGGATCGATTCTTTTCATGTCGGTCGTTGTCCAAGAAGAGGTCGAGATATTTTCCTTGAGGAAAGATATGACCTGGTCCTTAGGGTCGTCGCTCAAATAAGCTCCTACTCGAATGATTTTGCTCGGATCTTCAGCGTCTATAAAGGCCTCGACGATTTCTTCCTTGAGCGGGTAAATTTTTTTAATCGGCCTGGCCATTGTATTTATATGGGGGTTTAATTGTTGAGATTTGACTTCGTTTACTAGGAAGTCGCGGGATGCCCTTACGCGAAGCGTAAGTATGCGACCATCGTGTCATGGGAACTTGATAGACTGATGATAAGTCGAGGGTATGGCCTTCATCGAATGAATCCAAGGAGTCTCGAGGATTACATTGTATGGTGCGCAAACACACTGGGTCAAATCGTTCCCAGTATTGTTTTGGAAGATCCGTTGAAGCCTGAAAGCGATCTAACAAAAGGTTTGACGTTGCCGTGGTCGATCCCCATTTTGTCAAGCGTCCCTTTGAAGATGAGGTCGACCGAAATTCTGGTGTCGATTAGTATTTTTGATACTTCGCAATCCCCAATTCTGAGTTCGACAAGGAGAGGATAATTGTGCGGGGTGTGGACTTTGTTCGAGTCTGCTTCGGAGAAATTAATATGCGGATCATTCTCTGAAGCGACGGGCCAGTTTCTTGCTACTACAGCCTGCGACGGAATTCCTTGACCGATCTTACCGAATCGTCGCAAGGTGGACATCCAACCATGATGACGTTTACTCTGGAATAGTTCGCTCGGTTTGGTTTTGCTCGCAGGTCCTTTGCAGGCTCGGTCAATGGATTTTGTTCATCCGTCGTGACTCCTTGTTTATTCTTTAAGCCGGTACGTGTTACTCGGAGGTCGGGACTTCTATAGTTCAGTGTGGCGCGTAAGTCAGGGACTTTAGTGTTCAGCTTGCCGCGCAAGTCTGGGACTTTAGAGTTCAGCTTTCCTCGTAATTCAGCATGTTCGGGATTGCTTCCGCCTCTGCCTGCCATTGAATTTTGTGCTTTAGGTCGCTCGAACCTAGTTTGTAGATCGAACGGCTGATGAGACTGTTTAGTCACTCTCGGACTTTGCGTACTGGTTTGGGATTTTCATTTGAACAAATTTCAGAGGTCTTCCTCCAGTGGTTCTTCATTGGATGACGGGGATGGGGGCGGTGACGATCGTGAAGATCTTCCTTCGGGACATTTGTTTTTCGTCGTCAGAAGAGGAGTTACCGTCCCCGTCTGGTCGGGAGATATTTGCCTCGGCTCCTTGTGAAATTTTTGTGTTGTTCCTGCCCTGCGGCTTCTTATTCTTTTCTTTAATCTTGCTCCAACTCTTGTTACTCTTCACAGTTTTTGGTTTGGCTGGCTCGATGCATGTATGGCCGCTGGCGAAGGCCGCGAGCAAAAGCTCGTGTAGTTGTTTGCATTACTTGGTGTTGTGCCCCTTTACTTTATGATAGTCGCAGTATTTATTCTCGTCGAAAGGGGCGGTCGGATTGTTGGATTTACCTGTTCGCGGGGGAAAAATCTTCCCATCTGCGTCCCTTTCCCAAACGTTCCACCCTGGTTCTCAGACAACGATTGCGGTGCCTGGTGGGTCGTCTCTGGCTACAGCGTACACGGTAGTCTTTTTCTTGCCAGCTTTGGCATACAGAACATGCTGCCTTGGCTCATGAGGTGCATCTGTCAGCTTCGCTCCCACTTGTTTCGCCGTATTTTTCTTGGTGTAGAATGCCCTTTTGTCTTCTTCTAACATGATGAACTTTTTGGAACGGTGGAGAGCATCTTGCAAGGAAACGGTGGGATGTGATATAGATTTTTCTGAATTCAGAATTTATCCATAGCGTATGTAGCAGGGCTTCGACCGCGGTTTTTTTGGTAACGAGGACTTTCAAGACCACCTGCTTAAATTGCTCCATATAATCTTTGAGGCTCTCGGTAGAGGACTGGGACATTTTCCAAAGATCAGAAATAGAGGCTCTATCTCGAGTGACCATGACATAGTGTTTCAAGAAATCTATTGACAGGTCATGGAATTATCAATGGATCCTTTCGCCGGTCAAAAGAACCACGTCAATGCTGGCCCATAGAGGCTCTCGACGAAGAGCTGGCAAGAGCATGCGTCCTTCTCTTCATCGGTGAAATGTGCTCAGGTGACAGCTTTGTTGAAGCTTTTCATGTGGTCGGTGGGATCGGATTTGCCCCTGTAAGGTTGGATTCGGATTTTGTCCCTCTGTCGGATCTTGACGTCGTTAATCCGCCGGGTAAATGGGTTGCGCAAAGTGGCTTCGAGGACCCTTTAAATCTCGGGGGCCGATCTGGTTATGCGGTGGATTTTGGAATGTATATCCTACAACGAGTTTGGAGTTGAGCGATAAGTCGACTCGTGGTAGGGTCTGAACTTTCTAAGTGCTGTCTTGATCCGGACGTTACTTGTTCTGCGGCGTCTGCAGAGGGTTCAAGAGTACCAGTCAAAGGGTTAACGGAAAAGAACTGCCTGCGGACCGTAGGTGGATTGCTGGAGGTCCCAGGAGCAAGGGTGAAGGTGACGGCGAGGATGTCGAGGTGCACGTTTGTCGCCATTTGTATCTCTTCTTGCTGAGCAAAGTTCGCTAAGATTGTGTCCCTAATCTCAGTCATGGTGGGAGCGAGGACGGTGGGATCAGGGTTTTCTTCGGTGGTAGTGTCTGCAGAGTTCATTGTTCAAGTCGGAACCCTACTTCGGCAAGGCCCCACAGTGGGTGCCAAATGTTAATGCGAGCTAGGTCGGTGCGAATGAAGGGAACCAGGCTCGATTTGTGGGTTTACTTCAAAGGCATTGTAATAATTTGAAGGCAATGATTTTTAAGTAAAGCAAAACAAGGTTTGGCCGAAATCAGAAATATAAACCCTTTTTCTTGATCTCCCCCCTTTTTTCTCTTCTGGTCTCCTTTTTTAAATTTCTCTCATTCCATGTCCGTCCTAAACCGACTTATGTTTAACGGCTAGGCTCTTTCTGTAGGCCGAGCAATCGGCCAATTCGGCCTAAAGAGAATTCGGCTTCTTCGGCTCGTGGCGCCGAGCTGGGTCGATGGGTCTCTCGGCACTTACGGAGGCATTTGCTCGTCGCCAGCCGCACACTGAGCTGGTACCTCTTAGTGGCTGTCATCCGAGCTGCGACCTTTCCAATACCCATGTTATTGGGCCAGCCTTTTATCTGATGGGCCATATGGAGGGATGCAACCCATCTCCAACAGAGCCTCCTCTTTTCTTCATGTCGAGGATAAACACCCTCTTCTTTAACTCGATAGCCTTGCCTAACACCAACCCTAGACCTTGACACTGACCCTTAGCCTTAATTTCGACTGGTTGTTTCACCATCTCAATGCCAAGCCAAAATGGATAATCGTAAAGCCAAGTCAATTTTCAATAGGATGAAATGATATATCGAACAACAGGAACTTGAAGATTAAAATCAAATGCAAACCGACAAAAACTCGA
Organism: Moricandia arvensis; assembly: GCA_905132765.1. Taxonomy (NCBI): domain Eukaryota; kingdom Viridiplantae; phylum Streptophyta; class Magnoliopsida; order Brassicales; family Brassicaceae; genus Moricandia; species Moricandia arvensis. The sequence goes on along the minus strand of CAJHQP010000015.1, from coordinate 56,119 downwards.
TTCGTATGAGAAATGAAGGACTGGAATGTAAACCCAACACAAAATGATTCCAAGTTGAAGTCGGAGTGGAATTCTTGATTGATTTAAAAAAATTACAAATCGAGAAACGAAAAAGAGAAATCATAAGAAAAGGAAAATACAAAAGAAAAAAAAAATATATATATATATATATCTTAGGATAACTTTTTAAAAATATTTGTTCAAAATAGCATTAAAAGAGAAAAGAAATTATTAAAGAGTGTAAACATATATTTATACCATTTGAGTTAAATAATCTAGACATAAGGTTTAGAGTTATAGGGTGGAATTTTAGAGGTGAAGTTTAAAATTAAAAAAAAATAGAAAAAAAGGATATATATATTTTAATCATTTTTTTCTTAAAAATTATTTTGTGACAAAAACTTAAAATAGACTATACGGGAGATTTGACCAAAAATAAAAGTAGATAGAAATGAATCATTGCGAGAATTTAGATGCTGAGCTACGAAGCTAATAAAGAAAGTCAATGGTCATCATAAGCAGTGGCGAAACCACATAGTTTAAGTGTGGGGGATGTGCCCCTAATGACTTTTCAAAGTTATATATAAATTTCTTAATAACTTCAGTTATGCCCTTTTTAGCAATTATTTCCTTAATTAATTGAACAAATTTAATCATTCTCCATAACACTTTTCTCTAGCTCCACTCCTGATCAGAAGAAACAAAGTGACAGAAGAATCATAATATCGCTACTTAGCTTTATGTCACAGACTGATTTCTTGCAGCAATCAGGACGTGCGGTCTTACCACCTTTCACCCTTGTGATTTGCTAAGTCAGTCTTTCGGATAAACTGAACAGCACTTAGAGAGAGAGTAGGACGTTTTTGTAGAGAGAAGTTAGAGCTTTTGGGAAGTGTTTTTCTTATTGAGTTTCTGATTGAATTTTACAATGAGGTCGTGCTCCTTTATATACACATCCACCTCCTCTACGAACGGTCCAGATTAAACCGATCTAACGGCTCAAATATTTTCCATCCTATGAAGTAACTTCACCTTGAAGTACTTCTCCCTTAAGTAATCTTACCCCTTAAGATAGCCCACATTATTTTACAACATCCTTATTTAGATATTTCACAAGGCTTTAACACTTAAGAAATACTAAGTATAACTTCGGCCGAAAACCTCGTACTTCCGGCCCGTTTGTTCTTCAAAATTTGGGCGTGACTTCCTCCCCCACCTAAGCCGGTGACTCCCTCGTCGCCGAGTATGCCTTCACTACCTCCCAAAACTGCCATAAGTCATCTTCTGGTTCCCATGTTGCTTCAGCGTCTGGTCGTCCCTTCCATTTGATGAGAAAATGGGTCTGTCTCGGGACTCCTCTCTTCCTTACTACTTTGGACGCCAACACCTCTTATATCTCCTTGTCATATGATTTAGTCATGACTGGTGGTGCTCGGGTCGAAACGCCTCTGTCTCGATCATCTTTGTCCGCATGATAAGGCTTCAGCATGCTCACATGGAAGACCGGATGGATTTTTAGTGTATCCGTTAGGTCCAAACGGTAGGACACCTTTCCCACCTTTCCAACTATCTCGAACGGGCCTTCGTACCTCCGGATCAAACCTTTGTGTAGGATCCGGAATTCCTTGAACTGTTGAGGCAGTCATTTTTCATCTGCCCACTTCTTCATTCGCTTACGGGACTTCTCTAAACATGCTCGGGCAAGATCAGCATGTTCCTCTCACTGCTTAGCAATTATAAACGCCCCTGGACTCTTCCCTTCAGTATTTGGTGTAGCCAAAATATGTGGGGTTAATGGCTGTTGTCCCGTTGCTAGCTTGAATGCACTCCGTCCCGTTGCCTCGCTGCGTTGAAGATAGTATGAGAATTGGGCTATCTACAGCAACTTTGCCCAGTCCTGTTGGTTGGCGCCCACAAAGTGACGGAGATAGCCCTCCAACAAGGCATTCACCCTCTAGGTCTGTCCATCAGATTGTGGGTGGAAGCTTGTTGAGAAGCTTAACTCTGTCCGCAACATCTGAACAGCTCCGTCCATAAGCACCCAGTGAACCGGGGATCCCGGTCACTCACAATGTTCCGAGGCAGCCCCCAAAGCTTTACCACGTTTTTCAAGAATGCCCTTCATGCCTCCTCTGCAATACAGTCCCGGTCACATGCCACGAACGTTCCATACTTAGAGAAACGATCCACTATCACCATGATTGATCTGAACCCTTCGGATTTAGGAAATGTGCTGATGAAGTCTAGTGAAACTGAGTCCCATGGTCTCTCTAGAATCGGAAGTGGTTGCAGCAAACCCGCAGACTGCTTGTTCTTGGACTTGTTTTGTTGGCAAACCAGACAAGTCTTCACATATAACTTCATGGTATCCCTCATCTGTGGCCAGTAGTAGCCAGCTTCAACTAGTGCCATTGTCCTCTTCTGTCCCGGATGGCCCGCCCATCGAATATCATGACACTTATGAATGATATCACGTCGAAGACTCTCCCACTTTGGAACAGAGTCGACGACCTTTGGTGTAGAGTAGCCCATCCTCTACCCAAAACCGATGCACCTTCCTCTAATTGGACAGCTTCACTAGCTCCTTAGCAATTGGATCACACTCCAGCCCCTCCCGGATCCGAGCCATAATGATTTCCTCGACTTGGCTCATTTCTGCTAGCTCCGCTTTCCGGCTCAATGCATCAGCTACCACATTCACCTTTTCTGGCTTATACTCCATCGTATAATCAAACTCGGCCAGGAATTCTTTCCATCTTTGCTGTTTCGGGGACAGCTTCTTTTGGGTCTGAAAATAACTCGTCGCCATGTTATCCATCTTGATCCAGAAATGTGATCTCAAAAGATAGTGTCTTCAAACTCGTAAGCAATGGACCACGACAGTCATCTTTTTCTCATGAACCGTGTAATGTCATTCAGTATCATTGAGCAATCGGGTGTACATTCTGCATCAGCACTCCCCCGATGGGAAAGTCGGAGGCATCCGTATGTAACTTGAATGTTAGACCAAAGTCCAGCAAGGCAAGGACGGGTTCTTGACTCACCGCAGCCTTTAGCTCTTCAAAAGCTTCTGGACATCGTTCGGACCACTCCCATGTATTTCCCTTCTAAAGAAAGTCCGTCAATGGTGCAGCCTTCTTTGAATATCCCTTGATGAACCAACGATAATAGTTCACCAACCCAAGGAAAGATCTCAGCTCCGTCACCCTTGTTGGCGCCTCCCATTCAATAATCGTCTTTATCTTCGGTTCATCCATTTTCAGCTTCTCGTGCCCAATGATATGGCCTAGGAACTGAACTTCTTCAGTGGCAAAGGTGCAATTCTCCCTCTTCACAAACAGCTTGTTCTCTCGGAGAACCCGAAATACTGTCAGTAGGTGATCTACATGATCCTCCATCGAGTTGATGTAGACAATATCATCCAATTATGCCACCACGAACCAATCCAAGTAGGGCTGTAGGATCTGGTTCATCAAAGTGCAGAACGTGTCTGGGGTGTTCATAAGACCGAATGGCATCACCAACCACTCGAACGACCCATACCGCGTTATACACGCTGTCTTCAGCTCATCACCTTCCGCTATCCGGACTTGATAGTACCCCTTCGGCAAGTCCATTTTCGTGTAGACTTTCACCCCTCCAAGTCTATCGAAGGGATCCGCGATCAATGATATTGGATAACAGTTCTTTATGGTTACCTTATTAAGGGACCGGTAGTCCATGCACATTCTCAATGACCTGTCGTGCTTCTTTTGGAACAAAACCGGTGCGCCATAAGGTACCTTGGACGGTCTCAGCTTCCCTGTCCCCAATAGTTCATCGAGTTGTTTTCGTAACTCTTCAAGCTCAGATGGTGCCATCCGGTAAGGTGCCATTGCTGGTGGTTTGGCTCCTTGTTCCAACTCGATCTGATGGTCCACCGCCCTCCTCGGTGGTAACTTCTCAGGCAACTTCGCTGGCATCACGTACTTATTCTCTTCAAGGACCGCCTCAATGACTTGAGGGATGGACTCCACGTTCTTAGTCTCATCCTCCATCTTCATCATGCCCAAGAAAGTGGGTTCACCCTTCTTCACCCCCTTGTTGATCTGCATCGCCGATAGTTGCCTCGTCCCATCGGTCTTTCCTTCCATGACTGGAATCATGAACGGTGATCCCTTCTCAAGAATGCATACCGAGCTCAACGCAGGCATGGGTATGGCTGAGACTTGTCTCATGCAGTCCATCCCCAAGACTGAAGTCGTCCATAGGAATGATTGAGAAGTCCACCGGTCCGCTCCAACTTCCCAGTTGCATCTCGAACCTTTGGACTATCCTGTTGACAGGTTCAGCATTGGCGTTCACCGTCTTCATCCAACCATCCTTCTTTGACAACTTGACCCCAAGCCTCACAGCCTCATCGATGGCCATGAAGTTGTGAGTGGACCAGGTGTCCACCATCACACGAGTTGGTTTGTCGTTGATGTGTGCCTCAACGTACATGAGCCCCTTGCTCGTCGGATTCACCATTGGGTTAGCCTTCAAGGCGTTGTGTAGCTGCAACGACCCCATCTTACTTGGTCCCTCTTCTGGAGTCCTGGTCTCTCGACTCTCAATGATTGCGGACAAGGATCCCATCTTTGGGGAATCCTTCATCGCATGTGGCCCCTTGCACACAAAGCATCCTCCCTTAGGCACAAACGACTTCTTTCTCGCTTCAAAATCCTCCCATCGAGCGCCTCTCTCAAAACTCCTTGAGTTGTATGGCCGGGTTGTATCCCGTCTTGCTCCCCCACCTTTGGCCACGCCATGCTCCTTCTTCTTAAGGACTCGGACAGACCAGAACTATGGAAGTCAGTCAAGGACTCGGCCACCGCTATTGCTTCATCGACGTTCGTAATACCCCTTCGCTGCAACTCTTGATTGGCCCAAGATTTCACTCCGTCGGTGAAGTAAAACAAGATCCTCGGCGGTCAAGCTCAGGATCAGAAGCATGAGCGTTGTGAACTCCTTAACATAGTTTCAGATCGAACCATGCTGACGAAGTTCCCTCAACTTCTTGCGGGCCTCGTAGACAACATTCTCCAGATAGAAATGTCGTTTCAACTCCCTCTTGAAATCTTCCCAAGTATTGATCCGGTATGTTCCATGCTCGATCTCCGAATGTTTCCTTCGCTACCACAGCATGGCCGTGTCCGATAAGTAAGATGTCGCGGCCTTCACCTTCGCATTCTCGTCCTCCAGGTTGAGATTGTCGAAGTATTGTTCCATCTACCAAAGGAAATTCTCGACCTCCTTGGCATCCCTCACACTCTTGAACCAGTTTGGTTGCGGAAAGTCAACCCGACCAGCACTGGTTTCTCCAATGGCTCCAGCATTCACGCTTGCCCTCTTGACCAACTTGATATCCTCCTCCATCACCGTAAAGCTTTCCTTCATCCCCTCGATGTCATCACGCAAGGCCTTGATGGATCCCATCACCAACTCCTCGAGTCGAACAAACTGAGTTTCCAAGTCAGCAGCATTTTGCTTGACCTCCTCAAGCTCACCGAACACCACACCTTCCAGCTCTGTGACGGTATGCTCGACCCTCTCTAGCTTCTCACCAATTTCACCCACACCCACACCCAAGGCCTAACGAGAAACAGTCTTTTCCCGTTGGGTTCCATCACGTGTGGACGTAGCCTCCCTTCCACGTTCCTCCACACCGGACGTCGAACTGACCTCCTTATCTTTACCTCCCTTGGCCATCTTCTTACGGACAGAGTCTCCCCTTGTCTGGACTGTAACTCCGCTCTGATACCAACTGTCACGGACTGATTTTTTCCAGCAATCAGGACGTGCGGCCTTAGCACCTTTCACCCTTGTGATTTGCTAATTCAGCATTTCGGATAAACTGATCAGCACTTAGTGAGAGAGTAGGGCGTTTTTGTAGAGAGAAGTTAAATCTTATAGGAAGTGTTTGTCTTATTGAGTTTCTGAATGAATTCTACAATGAGGCCTTGCCCCTTTATATACACATCCACCTCCTCTATAGACGGTCCAGATTAAACCGATCTAACGGCTCAGATCTTTTCCCTCCTATAAAGTAACTCCACCTTGAAGTACTTCACCTTAAGTAATCTTACCCCTTATGGTAACCCACATTATTTTACATTATCCTTAATTAGATATTTTACAAAGCTTTAACACTTAAGAAAATACTAAGTATAACTTCGGCTGAAAACCTCGTACTTCCGACCCGTTTGTTCTTCAAAAGTTGGGGCGTGACATTTAGCTAAGTTAACTCTTAGCAAATTTAGCTTTTAGCGGATGTAGATTTTACGTGATTACATTTCTATATTAAATAAAAACTACTTTGGATAGGTTTCGGCCGTTTTCCCATCACTAAATACCTAGGGCTTCAAGCGAAGGTGATCAACCAATGGATGTGATCAACCAATGGATGTGATCAACCACTTATCCCATGTGATTAATCAATCACTTCTCCTCAAAATAATGAATTTTGACATATTAAATCAAAATTCATACTGATATAAAAGAAAAATAGGTAAATGATTTATTTCTACACCAAAAATATCATATAATAACAATTGCACAAAATCTTTCTAATTCGTCGTTATTCCATATATTAGAAGTTTTAAAACAAATTTCCCTCTAATCCGAAAGATCCAAACTCGTATCTCCATAATGTATTAAATATGAACTAAAATCCACACAATCCGATTTTGATCGGTTTACTACTCAAAATTTTGATACATAAGCAATGGTTAACCACCGTACAATCTGATTTTTAAAATTTATTAAAGTTCTATTCGAACATTGTGCCGGGTTTGTATTTGGATCTTATGTATTGGGTTTTACATTCGGTCCAAAACATACTAACTTGGTATCGGTTTACCTTCAAACTATTAATACTATGATAAATCTTCATTTGTGGGATAAATGTTTTGATCTTTATGACTAGGAGAAATTAGATTTTAAAACTTCTAATATGTGGAATTAGGAAAAGGTTGAAATTATATGCAACTGCTGTTAGGTTCCTTCAAGATGGAGGAAACCAAATGGGTTTGGTTTGAAAAAAAACCAAACTTGGCGTTGGACCATTGATTTTAGTCCATGAGAATATTATTGTGTCTTAGGGTTAATGAGACAATACATAAAGCCTCTTAACCTAATTTTTTGTGGTTAGAATGAGAAAACATAACACAAGAAAAGAGATAAGAAAAAGAGAGAAAAAGAGAGAAGATGACATATTTTTGTCTTGGTTTGTCAAGGCAGGTTTGGAGTGTCAAACGGATCCTGATCGGACTGCTATTTTATGGGAAACTTCTTCAGTCAGTGGGTTAGAGGTTCACTGAAGGGATTTGGATTTCAAAAGTTAGATCTTCTTTTGTCTAGGTTTTTTTAAAGCTGGTCATCACAGTTCTTCAGCAGTGCTGTCTTGAGCGTTTGGTAAATCCGACGGTGAAATCTTCTCTAATTGAGCCGAAATTTGGCAGAGGTGTTTTTGACTTGTTTATCTTGGATTTTTACGGTGGGATTAGTTTCTGATTTCTGAAATTCTTGTGAGCTGAAGTCATTTTTTCCTGCTGGTTTTTGAAGATTTGTGTTACTCTCTTCTTGTTGTTCTGGTGCTGGAGATAACTCTTTATAGCTAGAATATTTGTTTGGTTCAGGTTGTTGAACGGGGATAACGTGGTTGTACTCATACCCATTAATATAGTAGATTGTTGAGTGGACTACGGTTCCGTGGTTTTTCTTTCTCACATCGAGAAGGTTTTTCAAGTAAAAAATTATTGTCTCATTTAGTTTCTATTTATAATATATTATGCTATCGTCGAAGTATTTTTCTCACAGGTTCATACAAGATCAGAAGGAACATGATCACTTAGTAGTTTCTGCTGCGCCGAGTGTCCATTCCCCCAACAACTGCTACTATATAATATTTCTAGTGTGGAAATAGGTCACTTATCAAACAAAAATCTTAGCTAACTTATATACCTAAAAATGACACCGAAAAGCACAATTCAATATCGTTTGACAAGCCACTAAAAATCTTTAGCTTTTTATTCTCTTTTTAGTATGTCATTTTATTTGTTTAGAAGGGAATTTTGGCTTTATATAATTTAGAGAAATTTTTTGAATCGTAATAAAGAAAAGATATCATATTTACATTCTAAAGTTGGCATCTAATTTTCTTTGTAAAACATGTTTTTATCGATGTGTCATATCAACCAGTCGCCATCGTTTTTATCGTGAGTACTTGCAATGACATCGCTAAATCTCAAATTCTCTAAGAAAACATATATTAGACTCCCAGACGGCAGTTTGGCTGGCAATTATATATTTGTGGCTGTTCACCACCGTGGCATATTGCTCTTAATTGGTTAATTAATGGAAATTTTTGTAAAGCCCTAATATTTTTTAATCTGTATTTGGAAACAAGTTTATTTTAGAATTTGGATCTTTGAAGATTTGATATAATTCAGTAACAAATAAACTTATTTTAAACACAAATTAAGAACATTATGGTTTCCCAAAATTTTCTATGAAATCACTGGGAAAATGAGAAAAAACTGGGTTTAAGTAAAAAAAAAACACAGTGTTGAAAAACAAACCTAAGCTACCAAGTTTTGTTTTACTTTCTATGCAAATGTAATATTTATAAGTATATACACGAATAAATTCAAAAACTGATTTCCAGTTAGTTTCTGATTTTCTATAAATTTGTTAGGTCATGTCCAATTGTCTAACTAACGCCTAGTTCCGAATACGGAGACAGACTAAGTTGCGGTTTCCATCTCGTGTGCTTGTATGTGTTGGGTATAGAGGTAGCTTTGGGCTTTTAACATATAATATTGGATTCGTCCCAGGGGTCATTCGAACTGGGGACCTCTGACACAATGGTCAGGATTCTTTCTAGTTGAGCTAATGACTTATGGTTATATTAACAAGATTTAATCTCACATTGTGATATTTGTAGACATTTAACATCAGTCATGAATGCCACTGTGATTAGTCACTTTCCATTGTAAGAATTGGGGCAAACTGTTTGTGATACTTAAAGGTGGGCACGGAGCAAGTATCTGGTAAAATTTTGGATACTCGATACTCAACTTGACTCGTTCAAGTAGTTAAATCTGCTATTTGTACTTGATTCGTTTAAAGCGAGTACTTGCCATACCAAGTACTTATCAAAATTTTAAATACTTTCAAATTAGTTGACTTGTCTTGCTACTTGTTCAAATCATTTTGTTATTAATTGCTTGATTATTTAAATCTATACCTTATTAAAAAATATTTTAAAAATTAAAATACGTATTTAAATTGAAAGTTAGATTATCCCACTTCAATTTAATAAAAATTTTGATTTATAAATCACAAGTCTTTTTTGAGTTTTGTTTATAGAAACAAAAGTGTCAAAATTTATATTGAGTTTTTTTTATAACGATATAAATATTAAAAACACATATTTTGATAAATATTAAGTATAATTATTATATGAAAAACAAGTAACAAATTAAGCAGTTAACGAATCTTGATACTTGACTTGTACTTGTAAATAATAAAAATTAGATACTTGTTATTTGACTTGACAATAGCAAGTACTTGCTATTTCAAGTCGAATACGAGACAAGTAACGGAACAAGCAGAGTACCAAGTAATTATGCCCAGCCCGCTGATACATTTGACTTGGCTGCATCTACAAGCTTTCTAGTTTTCCATTTCTATTCAACTACTCTTATTTTTTTGGTTTGACATCCTGCTCTTGTGTTTATGATTGTGATATCGATAAATGTTTGAATTTCTCTCCACATAATCTTTTCTCATTTACATATTAGAAAAAAGTCTATTTTTCAATTCATTTAGCCAATGAAGCTTATATGGTTGATAAAATTGTATATGACCCCATATGTAACCTAACACATAGTTTCCTTATTATCTATAAGGAAAATATACATAGTTATAAATCCATGGCATTTTAACAATAAAAATTTGATTATATCATAGATTTTTTTAACATCAAACGTCCATTCTTTTACTCGATCTTAAGCCAGTCTCGACAGCAAAACCAGAATATAACAACCAATATAACAAAATTCCCTATACAAAGATCTTAATATTATATCTAGAGTACCTAAAATTACATTTTGAAACCTAAAATTACATTTTGCCTCCGAGGGATTTAGGATATCTTCAAAATTGGAATCGTGTTTAATTTTTTTACCTTTTTCAACTCTTTTGAGAAATTTGGTCATACATGAAGTTAGTTAATCATGGTGATCAGTTACTTGCAGTTCGTTTCAAAATTCTAGCAAGTTGAAGGGCATAGCATACTCTCCATCGCCTAGATAAGTGCTCCTAGATTTGAATGCAATTTTGACTCTCGTCGTTTATGTGTTGTGTCCCCATTAATTGATTTTTCCAGAGATGTTCTCCTAAACCTATTCCCAACCACTAAATTGGGAGGTAGAAGTCCATGTTCGATCCACCAAACATATATTCTCCAAGCATATGGGTTGTGAGTAAGTGTTACTTAATATTGCGATGTTATATGAACAATCACATTCGCGGAGAACCAAGCTTTGCACTCTCCTTATGTGTGTATGATCAGTTATAGGGGATCCATATATATCCCTCTATAGTTTATCGTTTTGAACTTTTCAAAGATACCAAATTATCCAAGGATATGGATTTATCTCCAGCTAGGGGTCTTCAATACTGCTCTTTCTCCAAAAAGATAGTTCATATTGGCATAAACACTCGGTACCAAGAAGATGTATGGGCTTGATATAGATCATGCATGTAAGGCTGGTGGGCACTCAAAATGGCGTGAGTATCTAACTAATTAAGGTCCTCACATCTAGGACAATAATTATCACATTATATACGATGACGTATCAGGTCCCTTGTTACCATTACGTGGCCGGTTATCAGCTACCAAATAAGATGACGCATCTTCTGAGGAGCCTTTATTCTCTACGCAAAGGCTTGAAGCATGGTGACACTAAGCTCCAAATAGACCTTCTCATCTTCATTACGTAAGATATTATATGCTACCCAGTATCCACACTTAACATTATATTGAACACTTTTTGTGAAGCTCCAACAAAACGTATCTCAGCTTATGGCCAAACTACGAATCAGTGGTACATCCTCTTGGACAACAAAATTTTCAAGAATCTTCACATTCCATTCCTTCAATTCCCATTTGATAAGATTAATTACTGTCATTTTGGATCTACCACAAGGCCATTAGGACGTCCTGGTCTAAGCTAGTGTTGTAGAAATTCGAGGGTCCTCCCAAAATTTGACCTCATATCATGAATGAATCTTCTGTCTAGTCTCAAACAATAGTAATTGTCTCTCCATTGAAACATTACCCATAGATAGGAAGGATTATCCATAGAACTTACTCGCAATGGCAAACTAAGTCTATAGTATTTTCCACGCAAAAATCGAGCTAACAGAGAATCTTGAAACTGAACCAATCACCATAATTGTTTCGCCAGGAGTGTCAAATTGAACTTATGGATCATACGGAATCCACTTCGCCCTCCTATTTTGGTAAAAAAAGTTTTTCCTATTTCAGCCAGTGGATTTCTTTTTGTAGGTAGGTTTAAACTCCACCAGAATGTGCAATGGCACTCGAAAGTCTCACATATCTCCAGAGGAAGCAAAAAGCTTGACATAATGTAAGTAGGAAGAGATAATAAAATAGATTTGATTAGAACTTATTTCCCTCCTTTTGATAACTGTTTGCTAGTTCATCCATTCACTACGTTTTGTAATGTATCCTTTAGAAAGACAAACAACTTTCATTTTGATTCGCTAAAATCTTCTGAAATCATGATACCTAATATTTACCACTTTTAGACCATTTTATGGGACCTATTTAGAGTATATTATATGATTTTAGAGTATGGTTTAGAGTGTTTTCAGGTTCAGGTACGTTTTCCAGAAATTAGGTGATTATGGAGCTTTTTGAGATTCAGAACTGCGCAGACGCGTCAGACGTTTATCTATGGATGGGAATCTTTCATGATGCGATTGCTCTGATCTTTTGACACAAAATATAAATTTGAGTTAGCTTTCCAATGCTACCGGTTTAAGGTCCATCTGGCGGTTAGATCGAAGTTATGCATGTTTTACCAAAAGGTGGTATATCTGTCTCATGAGATGATGTTGCTGAGGAGATGAAGGAATGTCAATCGATAGCACACCCTGGGTGTCAATCGAAGGTGATTCTAGTTAATGGGCCAAGTTTATTTTATGACTGACTTAAGCCCAGATGCCACCACAAATTACTAGAATGCCCGTATATGAGTTTAAACCCCATTTTATGTTTTCTAAGGCATTGTTGACGGCTACGCTTTCTATTACTTCTTTTATTCATTGTTTAGAGTTGGAGAGAAGATCAATTCTCTTTCATAAATTGATTGGAACTCCATTAATTTTTATCTTTTATTTATTTATCTATTATATTTTTTAGACTATGATTTGTGTTAGTGCTTGCATGTTTGAGTAATCATCTTGTTAGGTTAAGTGATTTCATGAGCTTAATGTCAAACTGATAATATGTTAGGATTGCTAGGGTTACTTATTTATTTCTACACCAGGGTAGCTTGTAATAATAGGATCTGGAATAATTAGAAAAGCACGACAGTGTGACTGATTGTGTGAACCTATAATCATATGATAACTAAGAGTACGAGAGTGCAATCAAATGGAATCCGAACTCTGTTGGATTAGATATCTAGGCTCATACGACAGCTGTTCTAGGGGTCTAGTCGAACATAATCGATTAGGTCATAATGCATGATTTAAATGAGCATCGATTGATGCTAGCTCAATAGCATCAATTGACGGTATGTTACCGAGTTTTCAACGAGAGTTGTTAACAAAGACTTAAATCATAGATAGATTTACTACTTGATATCTTACTTATTTAAATCGAGTTATATAAAACCCTTAGCATTCATGATTGTAGTTTTGAATCTCTTGATTGATAGATCCCTAAGTCTAGCTTTTATCTCATATATTCTCACAACCAATCAACCATTTGCTTTATGTTTTGTTTACTGCTTTATTATTGTTTACCTAGCTTAGTCTTAATATCTAAAGTCTATTGTGTGCCTACGCTCCATGTCGATTTGATCCATAAGTACTACATTGAACCTCTTATTTGAGAGAGTAAAAGGCATTCCTTAGGGTCACTTGAGTGATATCAAATTTGGCGCAGTTGTCGGAGAGCATTAGATTCGCCATTAGACTTGATTAATAGGTTTAGTCTAAGTTTATTTTCTATTTTAAGTTACTTACAAAAACAAATCTTGCTTTTCAGGTACTTTCCCATCAGTACCAAAAGCAGCAAAGAGAAAGACTTAATTTTCTCAGACCCAGTAGCCATTGAGCGTAGTATCGTCAAGGAGAAGCAATAAGCATCGATCGATGATAACATTTCTTCGTCGATCGACACTCACCTTTCGGAATCGATCGACACCATTACCGAGACATCGATCGACGGTGATTCCCGAGCAGAGATGGTTCCTATGCTGATCGTGACTAGGAATGAGAGAGGGGACTTGTATGACTTCGATGGTCATGCATAATGCAACAGGTCAGAGAATTGATGATCAAGGGATTGTAATCCCTGAACCAGAAGAATCTGTTGTTGCTTAGGCTGGAACTGAAGCCCAGACTACTCAACCCAGAACGTTGGTTGACTACAATAGTTCAGATCAATTCTATGCCAACAGATCTGCTATTCGTCTTCTATCTTTCCAAAGGAACGATTTTGAGCTGAAACCAACCTATTTCACAACTGTGGCACAAACACCATTTCATGGATATTCTCATGAGCACCATATGGATCATTTGGAGCGATTCGAGGATATTATGTCTGCTATCAAGGCTAATGAAGTCTTGGAGGACTACTTTCTATGTAAGGTTTTCAAATATTCGCTTGCTGGAGATGCTTCATACTGACTTAAGCAGCTACCACTAGGATCTCTTACATCCTCGACAGACATCAAAAACGCCTTCTTGTGTAGTTTCTTTGATGAAGCAAGGACTGCAGAGATGAGGGATAAAATTTGGACATTCTCTCAGGGACCCACTGATGCTTTTAGAAGCTCTTAGGATAAGTTTAGGAGATACCAAAGGGACTGTCCACATCATGGCTTCGCGGAGGTTCAACTATTGGAAATCTTCTACAGGGGTATTCATTTGTGTTATATGTTGATTTTGGATGGTGCAAGCGAAGTAAACATCAAGACCAAAACACCAGAAGAGGCTAAGACTTATTGAGAACTTGGTGTCTAGCAACAATGCTAAAAGTTTGGATATGCACCTAATGAAATAAGTTGCAATGCATGGTGAAAACATTGTTGAGGCTGAGATTGGTTTTGTACATGAAGTCTCATTGGGGGAACATGTTGTCGAGAAGGTTGAGAATCAGGGCCATATTCAGAGGATGGAATATATGTTACAGAAGGTCTTGAAAATTAAGTAGAAGTTGAGTGCATACATAAACCTGAGGTTGGAGGTTGTCTACAAAGAGCTGAGTGGAAAATTTGAAAGCCTTGGACGCCCATGTCATAATGCTAGATACCCAGGCTCTCAGACTGAAGAAGTTGTGAAGAAGCAAGAACCTCTGGTCAAAGAAAAAGCTGAGGAAAGAAAGAGGCACCAGGATGATGCCATCTTAGATAATGATTTTGGAGGAAGTGGTTAAGCATGAGAATCTGAAAGAAGGTGATTTTCTAGTCGAAAGTTCTATATCCTTTGGCAGCTCGCACCAGTGTCGATCGACAGCACATACTGAGCACCGATTGACACCCATTGAAGAGTATGTAGGAGCGGTGAAAATCATGAGCCACTCAGACTTTGCTGCTCGACAGCCGCATCCTCCCATCCCGTACTGTGAAATAGATGACGTCGATCGACTTCAACAAGACAACGTCGATCGAAAACAAGAAGTTAGCATCGATCGATACACACCCAGCTCGTCAATCGCCACCCACCTGATAACATCGATTGACAGCCACCAGATTGCATCGATCGATATCCACCCAATGATATTGATCGACACCCTATGGACGAGTATGAAGGTATCATGGATCAGCAAGCAGCAAAAGAAAGAATTCCAATTGGGAAGATAGCGAAATCCAAGAAACTTTATGTCCCCAAACACCTCAGGAGAGAAGCGAACAGAGTTGAACTAAATGGATTTCACAAGAGAGTGAAGAGGGTTCCTAAGGATATGTCTTTCTAGGATGTCTATCATAAGTACAAACTTGGTAAATTCTTTAGGGAGAGCAGAGAGACAGATGACGACATTGAGATGTTATTCAACAAGGTCAGCTGTAAACCTTAGAGGGCACTGAAGAAGAAACAAGATCCTGCGAATTTCTTAATTCCATGTTTTATACATAACCACGATTTGCCAAACTCCCTCTGCGATACTGGATTTGCAGTCAGCATCATGGCCATAGACACTGCTAAACTATTAGGATTAAAGATTGAACCTTCTCAAGATAGTTTCACCTTCGTCTATAACTCCAAAGCAAACTCAGTAGGCATGATCAAGAATATTAAGCTGGAGATAGGGGAATGCACTATCCATGTCGTGGAGATCAAATCAGGTTGGAAATCTTATTTTCTTTTTGGAAGAGCCTTCATGGCTACCGTGGGGACAGTTTGTGATCTAAAGAAGAATAAGATGTGTCTGACCAATGTTGATGAAACTGTCTTCTATTCTCATGTGGACAATAATAAAAGTGACGAGTTTATTTCATGAATAGATTTGTTTGAAGATCTAGCATCTACAGCTGATTCAAGTTGCTAGACTATAAAACCAACGTCAGCATCGGTCGACACTTAGAATTCAGCATCTGTTGACACTCAGCCTTCAGAATCGATTGACATGAACCTTTCAGTATTGGTCGACACTCTCCGATTTCAGAAAAAAAACCGAGACTGAAAATTCTAAGTCTGGGGGAAGGGCCAGGAAGAAGAAAAAAAGAGGAAAAAAGAATGCAGATTTCCTATCACTAGCTCCTTCGCTAAATAAAGAGGAAAGTCTTGAGTATAGGGTGCGCTGCAGAGAAGGTCCAGAACCTTTTACCAAGGTTAAAGTTCTATGTGATCTAGAGCTGAGAGATAAAGGGGAAGTTTCTGCAAGAGCTTTTATCAATTACATCAACAAAATGAGGAAGAGAGACACTGAGACTTATTTTGGAGCAAGTTCACATTCTTATTCAGACGTAATCAGACTTCTAGAAAGTCAAGTAATGACTGAAAATAAGCGTTGAGTGGGAGGCAACCAACTGTTTAGTAAGTTCTAAATTTGGTTTATTTTCATATATTACTGATTTTTCGTATTTATTTATTTCAGGTAAGAAAAAAAGAGCAGAGGAAGAAAACATGAATTCAACATCGACCGACACCTGATCAATGTCAAACGAGGAACCATCACGAGAATCGATCGATCACCACTTAACTGTGTCGACCGACACTCACCATCAGCGAGCAGATATACCATTTTGCCTTGTTAAATATTGTTCTTATGATTTGTTTTCCACCAATCTTAGACTGCATAAAACTTTCGACAATGTTGTTTAAGTTTGGGGGAGGTAGTTACTGATATTGTGCTTTTTTAGCTTTAATTTTATAAGTTTTATTATGTTTTATTGAGTCAAGAATGGGATGATGAACTTTTTCAATTTTATTTATTGTCAAACCATTCTATAGCACCATTCTTAGACTTGTTGATCGCAGAGATTACTAGAGATACCTAGAGATACCAAAGTGGATCATCATGCCAATATATTACACTTACTTAGAAAGTTTGAAGGAACCAAAGCTGACCTCCAATCTAATACTGGCTTATTTGCTTGCTTTGGGATTTGGCATACATTGGATCAGATTCTTTCTGCAAGTCAGGAAGGAAAAAGGCTGCGTGCTTTTGATTCTCTTTTCTCTCCTCTTCGACATCTAAAGAAAAGAAAAGATTGACATGATTTCCTAAGATGCAGAGGGGTATGTACATTACCAATGACCCCAATACTCTAATTCAAAGGAATGATTACACATCGTTGGAAACGAGGGGTAGGTAAATTACATGTGCGTCATACTAGTATTTGATAAATTGCTAATATAATTGATTTGATTGGTATACTAGGATAAGGCATATAAATTCCCTCTAAGATTGACATTATTTGATGCGGTTGGAACACAGTAGAGGGGATAATGATAAGTTAAAAAAAATTTGAGTCAATGTTTTTCAAACCTCTTCCACAGGTTAACCCTTGTGTCGCTTGAGGACAAGCAAGAGGTTAAGTTTGGGGGAGTTGACAGGTCCTAATATTAACAATTTTAGACCATGTTATGGGACCTATATAAAGTGTATTATATGGATTCGGAGTCTGTTTTAGATTTTTTTTTAGGTTCGGGTACGTTTTGGAGAACTTTGGTGATTCTGGAGCTTTTTGAGATCAAGAACTGCACAGACGCGTTAGACGTTTATCTATGGGTGGTGACCTTACCACAATGTGATTGAGCTGCTATTTTGACACAAGATAGATATTTGAGTTAGATTTCCAAGGCCAATGGTTTGAGGTCCATCTTACGGTTAGATCTAAAGTTATGCCCGTTTTATGGAAGAGTGGTCTATATGCCTCGTGAGACAAAGTTGCCGAGGAGATGAAGGAATGTCGATCGACGGCACACTCTGGGTGTTGATCGACGGTGATGACAGAATACGGGCCGAGTCTATTTTATTACTGACTTAAGCCCAGAAGCAACCAAAAATCACCAGAATACCCCTAGATGGGTTTAAACCCAATATATATATATATATATGTTTTCTAAGGCTTTGTAGACGGCTACACTTTCCATTATCTCTTTTATTCATTGTTTAGGGTTGGAGAGAAGATCAAATCTCTTTCAGATATTGATTGGAACTCCATTGATTTTATCTTTGATTTATGTATCTATTATATTATTCAGATTATGATTTGTGTTATTGCTCGCATGTCTGAGTAATCATCTTTGTTAGGTTAAGGGATTTCATGAGCTTAATGTCAAACTGATACTATGTTAGGATTGCTAGGGTTACTTATTTATTTCTACGCCAGATAGCTTGTAATAATGTTTCACTAGGTAGCGTGAGTGTTCAATGTTTCACCATCTCTATCCGTTTCACATTCTTCATCCGTCTCGCTATAGAGAACACCCAACATTTGACTGAACCTAAACATCAGCTCCTTCTCTCGGCCGTCAGCCATCATTTCTAGCATACATCAATCTTCTTTTTTCAAGCTGCTGCAGCATTAGTGAGAAATTTGTAGAGGAATGTGCTTTTAATGTCCTCCTAATCTGTTAGAGATCCCGGCTGCAGTCGACTGAAGCATCTAAATGCATCTTCGGATAGATAATATGGGAACATCTTGCAGACTATGTGATCTTTAGCTATTCCATGTCGCTCGGTCTCTGAGACTAGTTTTTCAAGTTTTTCGATGTGGTCTCTGGGATCTTCGCGAGGAAGTCCCCAGAAAGGAACTGAGTTAACCAATCATACCATTCACGGCTCATCATGAAGTCATTCATCTCAGAAACAACACTAACATCAGGGATTACAACCCCTTGTGCATTAATCAATTGTCCTATATTGTTGCGAGGACGGCCTTCTTAGTCTCGTAAAATACCATTCTTGTCAAACTCAGTATTAGTAACTCGTCTTTCTTTGTCTTCCCACAAATAGTATAAACGTGTGGGCGTCAATCGATGTCATGATGTTAGTATCGGTCAACGGTTAATTATTGGTGTCGATCAATGCTCGCTTCTGTTTTCTAGCGATCACTGCTTGGAGGGTGTTGACTGCCCTCGTAGACTTATGGATCGTGCGCGAATCAGCATGCTCCTTTTTTGAAGAACCCAAAAATCCTCTCCTCATTGCTTCCTTGTAGTAATATGTATGTACTTGAAACACAAGAAAAACAATTACGTTAGTAAACTAATATAGAAAAATACCTAGACTAAATCCAACAAATTGAGTCTATTGGTGAATCCTCGCTCCCCGGAAACGGCGCCAAATTTGACAGGAGGGTTTTTATGTATTTCAATGCAAACTCTTTCATATTAATCCTATGAACTATTCTTGCCAAGAGAGGTCAAATTGTAGTATTTAGAGATCGAACCCACAGGGAGCGTGGGCACACGATAAACTCAATATAGTCGTGGTTAAGCTAGGCAAATAGATTAGTAAGCAGTAAATAAACTATAGCAGATAATTGATTGTTTGATAAAAGATGACCAGCTCTCGCTGCGAGTCTATTCTATTGACTAAGTCTGATGTCTCAGCTCTCGCTTGTTGACACGGAATGACAACCATCTCTCGCTGCGAGTCTAATCTATTGACTAAGTCCGATGTATCAGCTCTTGCTTGTTGACATGGAATGATCGTCGATTGATGGCAATGATCCTGCGTCAATCAATGGTCTAATGAGTCAAGCTTTATGACCTAATTCAATAAGTTCACTAAATTAACTAAATCAACTCTCGTTTGTTTCTAGCAACCTAGCTCAACAGGATTAATTATGGTATTAAACCATGCTCTAGCTTGCGCCTAACTATCCTATGATCAAGGTTCTAGTTAGCTACTCTAGAACACAAGCAAAAAAAACACAATTCTATTGATAGATCTAATAATCACCCTAGTAATTCTATTTTTTGGCTAATCCATCAATACCATTAATAAACCCTAAACCTAACAAAGATTTACTCAGACATGATCTTTATCACAGAAATCATAGGTGAAACAGATATAGAATAAAAATCAAATAAAAACCCAAAAGAGTTCCAGGAGAACTCAGAAGGAGTTCCTTCTTTCTCTCCTAACCCTAGAACAATAGATAGAATAAAACTTGGTGCCTAAACAGTGGCATAGAAACACATAAATAGGGTTTAAGTCGTCCAAGACATTCTGGTAATTTTTATGGCTTCTGGGCTTAAGTGGGCCATAAAAAAGTCGGGCCTGTCTTCTGGGATCACCGTTGATCGACACCGAGGTTTTTTCGTCGATCGACACCAAGGCTTTTCCGTCGATCAACACTCATACATCTTCTCGACAGCTTCCTCTTGCGAGGCAGACATAACACTCTCCAGTAAAACGGGCATAACTTTGGCTGTAGGATCCTGATTGACCTCAAACCAGTGGCATTGGAAATATAACTCAGATCTCTATCTTATGTCAGCAAATAAGCTCAATCTCACCGTTGGAAGGTCTCAATCCATAGCTAAACATCTGATGCATCTGTGCCGTTTTGCATCTTCAAAAGCTCCAGAATCACCAAAGTTCTCTAGAACGTACATGAACCTGAAAGTACTCAAAAACATACTTTAAAACATATAATAGACTCTAAATAGGACTGATATCATGGCTCAATAGTGGTAAATATCAGGCCCTATCACTTAGCATCCTCAATTGTAGTTTTGAATCTTTGGATTGATAGATCCTAAGTCTAGCTTTTATCTCTTATGTTCTCACAACCAATCAATCATCTGCTTACTCTTTTGTTTACTGATTTATTATTTTTTACCTAGCTTAATCGTAATACCTAAAGTATATTGTGTGCCCGCTCCATTTGGATTTGATCCCTAACTACTACAACTGAACCTCTTATTTGAGAGAGTAAAAGTCACTTAGGGTGATTTGAGTCCCCAACTAAGAACACATTCCACCTTCATTCAAAGCATCATTAATTGTTTGCCTTACATTTTCAAAAACTCTCTGACCAAAGAACAAAGATGATTTAAGTTAATGGCCAGAAGTTTTCCCATATTTCCTTACTACTTTCATTAATTCCTCATATTCATGGGGCTCCGTCTTACAAAGAAATGATATCATCTGCAAAGAGAATGTGAGATATTGAGGACTAGTGCATGAAACACACGCCTATGTTAACTTCCGTTGATTCTCTACATGATTAAGAAAACTAACGAGCACTTTCATTCAATGAATAAATATGAAAGGAGACAAAGGATCTCCTTGCCACCGTCCTCTTTCAAGCATACTAGTCCCTTATGGCTGACAAAACCTAAGGAAATTATACTTGACTGATGAAATACATCAACAATCAATCCATGTGTAAAAGAATCCCATTTTCTGCATTATTGGTCATTCCATCTTATCATACGCTTGCTTATATATTTCTTTATTTCCATTTTCATTCTCTTGGTCATTCCTCCCCTATTTGTTCGTAGCACATGAAACATCTCATATACAATCATGATGTAGTCTGTAATCTGTCTTCCAACAACAAAGATGTAGTCTGTAATCTGTCTTCCAACAACAAAGACTGGCTGGATTACTGAGATATGGTCAGAGAGAAAATCACAAAATAACATAGCCTAACCTCCCATTTTGTTACAGGGGCTGTCAAATCTTCATTAATCGACTCTTTGATGGTCATTGATACATTAGCTAAAGCTTCCTCAATTTCCTCCAGATTTGACGATTCAAATATTTGTCTAAAATAATTTGTAGCAATGGCTACCAGTCCCTCCTCAAACCCAACCATATTTCCCGAGGCATTCAGTAGGTGTGTGATTCGATTCTTGGCTCTCCTTGGCTTTGGTAAAGCATGAAAAAAAATTCGAGTTTTTATCTCCCTCCCGCAACCAGAGAACTCTACTATTTTGTCTCCATGATATTTTCCCAACCTTAAGAGCCTCGAATATCTTTTTCAATGCTTATTCTATCTCCTCCGTTGTGGCATCATCATTTGAATACAACTTTCTCTTTAAGTTCATCCACTTGATTTACTGAATTTATGTCATTTTTAGTCTTACATTGACTCAAAGCTCTGCAGAAACTCGATATACGCTCCATAATATTCACATCAGTTGGGAGGTTCGATGAGTTCCATCCCTCAAGAATAAACTGCCTAATTTCTTCACTGTGCAACCAACTTATTTAAACCTTGAATATTTTCTTTGCCCTGATGGGTTTGGCAAGAATGTTTGTTAGAACCAGACGATGATCTGATCCTCACAAACACAAATACTAAACAACTGAATGAGGGAATTTATCATGCCAATCTTCAGTTTATACTGCTCGATCTAAACGTCGCCATACTGTCGATCGTTCTCTCTTTCCAAACCATGAGAGCATATTTCTAGTAAATGGCAACTCCATCATCCCACAGTCACTTAACATCTGTTTAAAAGGAAAGAATGAGCTATCAGATCGTCATCTACCTCCCTCCTTTTCATTGTGCCATGTTATCTCATTAAAATCTCTGATCATGAATCAACGTCTATTTCATATAGTCGAGAAAACCGTAAGACAGTCCCACATTTGATATCTTCTTTGTAAAACATGATCTACATAGACAAACGTCATAAACACTTTTATTCAATCAGTGATTACCTCAGTGTCAATCATTCAATTATTTGAAGAAAAAAAATAAATTTATTTGAAAATCATCCCTAAAAATCAAAGCTAAACCAAACACTGACAAGATAGCTTAAGGGCACAAAACAATCAAATCCTAAGTCAGCCTAATGCTTTGCAACAAAAGCTTCATATTTTTCTTCTATGAGAGGAACAATTACAGGGAAATACTTCTAACACATCTCTGTGAGGGATCAAACTGTAAGATCGTTCTCAATCCCTCAACAGTTTCTATTGAATGTCTTCATTGATAAATATTGGGCGTATTTTTGGATTCCACCAGACTTTTCTTGTGAAATTGAGATCCACTCTTCTGATTCCTTTTACTCACACCTCGAGACGATCAACCAATAACTGACTCTACCACATTCCCTTAAAACCTAGGAGAAGCACGACAGTTTTTCTTCTGTTTCTTTGTCTCAAGCTTGTATGGAAATAGAGCTCTTGAGACGCCTCTTTTAAATTTTTACATTTCATGTTCAGTCTCTAAATTTGATATATCATTCGTACCATAAAGCAAAATCTCGCCTTCCCCTCTCCCTCCCCCCCCCACAATACTCGGATCAAGATGTTATATCCTTTTGCTCTTTTCTTCCACTTCCATTGGCTGCATTGCAACTTATTCCTCTTCATATAGTATATTATATTCTTCCATTATCATCAGCTTATTCCCATTAGGCTCATCATGATGTGGCCATCAAATCAATAGCTGACCTGGAGGTGGACCCAAACCACAACTTAACAAGCCAAGGCCGAAAACATGATGTATGTGCATTACAAATGTCATATATTACAAAATAGAATACTTTTGCCATTAAACAGTTTTCATGGAATCTACACTCAATAATAATTCAATACCAATTGGAATCATCTTGAAATCTACCCGTACCAGGAAGATATGAAGTTTACAAACCGGAGGTTTCCAACCAGTCCATTTGCGAGTACGACCCATTTGAGAAGATTATAGCCAAACCTTGAAGCTGCCTGAACCAAAAATGTTTAGACACTTCATGTTTTATCTCATATCCTTCCACCAATCCTATCATGAGGATAAATGGCCATGTAAATATGGAGTTACGGCCCATTTCTCAAAACTGGCCAAACCAATCCTACACTTGCCTACATTGGAAGATCTTTGTTTGCTATCAAACCAAACTCAATTATGGCAAACAGTCTACTTTTTACAGATTCGAGAAGCACTCATAAATATCCTAAGAAGAACCAGACCACACTAAATAATATAGCCAACCCACCCAGAGCCTTTTATGGAAAGATTATACAGTCTTTCGGTTAATCATTTCCAAGAAAGTCAAATTTGACCAGAAGACATTCTGACTAAAACAAGACTTACAGAAGACAAATCCAACATTTAGGAGGCCAGTCCACCACCTTAAATTGGACCAACAAGCATAGGAATAAGAGGAACTACATTAACTCATTCTTACCTTATTTGGAGCTTTGGACATTCAAACTTCAACAAATCTTTTCCAGTGAGTTAATGAACATGATCAGCATATAAAAATCACCCAGGAAGACCCCAAGGAAGCTCTAGTATACATTAAAACTATCCAGGTCCAAGAAGGATCAGACTCTTTATTTGGAGTCAAAATCCCACAAAAGGCTTTAACGGCTAGTTTTTAATTACTTGGTTTTTTTCTTTAATTTTGTACTTCTGAGCAAAGTCTACGACCTATAAAATCTCATTATATTCCATTGTATTATTCAGCCTCAATCAATAAATAAATATAATCAGTTTCTTTTGTTTTATCAAGGAAGATTCTTTGCCTAAAAATTGATCTTTAGAATTATTTGAGAGATTCATCGTAGTTCTATTGATTTCATGAACTCCATAGGTTGATAGTGAGATTAATCAGCCTTGAAGATCACATAATTAGAGATTCAATCATCACCCCCGTATTGAGAGAGTAAATCATCTATCGCACATCATCATCCATCATAAACCATTCCATATTTTATCTTGTTATTTCTCTGTTTGATTATTATTCATCATTATCTATTACTTTGTTTCAATTTATTCTGGACGTGAAGGGACAGTAGTTCATCAATCGACCATCACCATCTCTATCGATCTCTCGACCATCACCATCTCTATCGATCTCTCGACCATCGCCTATTCCATCAACCATCTTTCCATCCTAGCTTCTGGGGCTGTATCGTTTGGTATAATATCTTCAAAAGCTTATGGTCCAGGTTATATCAATTCTTTCTAGCATCCTTAAGTTTTTATTCTTTCTTATTTTGCATTTATAAAACCAAAATTCCATAAATAAAAAAAATTATTTGCTTCAACTTTGCAACTCTTCATTTTTTTGTTGTGTTCTTAAAAATATAAAAGGAAATAGTTTAAGTAGTTTGATCCACAATTTTTTTTTGAAAACTATTACTTCTTGTTTGCATTCATTCTCCCTGGTCCACTTGCCATATTAAAATTTGCATATCATAAATTTTTATTTTGAATTGTCTCCTTTTTCATTTGCATCCTTAAAAGTTAACCAAAAAAAAAGATAGCATTAGATATATTTTCGTGCATAACATAGCATACCTAAATATGCATTCAAAAGGCAAAACAAAAAAAAGTATTTCATAAGTTGGTCCAAACATAGTTTTTCCCTTTCCTAGCTACTATTATATAATCTTGTTCACATAAATTCATAAAGCATATTGTCATTGCCTATTTTTATTTAGTCAATTTCGTTAGTTGTTACTCTCAAATTTACTTATCATTTCGATCTATTTATTGCATAGCACTTTCGCATTCAAAAAAGCAATGTAAAAATTTAGCATTTTCCTTTTTTGTCGGTCCAAGTTATTGCATATCATTGCATATTTCATATTTCATAGAATCTGACTAGTGCTCATAAAATATCTTGAGTACGTATTTGTGTGTCCTTTCAGGAACACATGGAGAAATAATATTCATGGTAAGAACATCAGTCCATGCTTGATGAAGAAGATGATCATGGAAATGATTAATGGACCAATGAATATTCCACCACTGATTTTAAAGAGGATCCTTAAGAAGAAGATCATTAACCAGAACCACCAGACCCTTACCAAGATGACAACATCCCTACTGACGAGTCCAGAAATGAAACTGACCCAGAAATAGGCTATGAAAGTGATTCATGGCAGGAAGAGGCTGGAGTCAAAAAACAGTCTTGAAAAACAAGTAGATTGGGAGCATGAAACTGATGAAGTAACTGAGGCCCAACTGGAAAGAAAAACGAGGACTCATGGGAGATTCAAACCACTCTTGACACTGACCAGGAATACACAATATGGTGTGAACACACCAACTCTCAGATCAGTTTAGGAGAAATCGATCACAATGATGAAGAGACTTGGAATTAAGAAGCTGATCCAGAAGATGGCTTTAGTACTAACCCAAAACTTGAGGAGTTAAGCCAGAGGTTAGGACCCAACCATGTTATGGAAGAGAGGCCATGAGTGAAATTCCATACTCTGATCATGAGGTAAGGCAAACACTATCCTTCAAACCTTACTAAGATATTGAATCATGGTGTGAAGCAACTGATTTTTAAAATTAGTGAGAATGAAGCAAGGAAGTATGGCACAATATTGAGAGCCATGGAAATGAACCAGAATTCCAATATCGCTTGGCTGAAGAGGAGGATTCCATAAGTGATGCTGGAAGAAATGATAAAGAACATGAAATGCATTCTATGTACTTTTCAGGGTATGGCCAAATAATTAAAGATTATCTAAATTGAACGGACAAAATGGAAACCTTATTCCAGAGGTACGATCTACCAGAAAAGGAGAAGCTATCATATACCATGAAGACACTGGACTTGCATATGCATGGTGGGAAAAGAACAAGTTGCTCAATGGCAGTACAATGAACCAGCCCATACTTGGGAAAGCTTCAAATTCAAGATGCTGGAGAATTTTGTGAAGAAAGATCCAGATCAAGAACATCAGTTCCATATGATTGTTGCTCATGCAAGCTATTCTCACACCTCAACCACAAGCTCTAAGGATGGGAGCAAGCAAGCTAATATCCATCACACTTAAAAAAAGATGGAGCCATCCATAGAGAAGAAAACTATCAAGCAAGCAAAGAGTTCACTCAAAGTGGTAAAGGTACCAGAAACATGTCCTTGGACGGTGGGAGCTTCAGAACTTACAGAAGGGAAGGCCAAAGTAGTGCATATCAAGGGAGGACCATGACCTGAAGTTGAAGCTCAAGCACCAAATGCGCAAACCAGCATCATCAAAGCAAGGTAAGTCTTCTAATTCTAAAAGTGTTAAAACAATAGGTGTCATAAGAGAGAAAAATGTGTTGTAACTTGTCCATCTATAAAATTAGTAGGAAGTACATCACTAGATTTGAAACCAGAAGCCAATAACAAAAGTGATACTCTTGTTCCACTAGAACTTTCAACTTCTGGATTTAGGCACTTGTCTTTTTGATCCATAGATAAGATAAGGTGATGGACGACCAAGCCAAGGTGAATGGATGAAAGAGAACCAGGAACAGCACATGACTTTTCCACAAAATGTTGAAGAAGAAGGAAGAAACAATAAGAGCAAACAAGCTGCTAAAGAGCAAATCATTCTTAAACTTTCTCAACCACAATTATAATACACTTGTTTCTCGCCAAAAGTGTTGATATTATTTCAGGGACATGGGCTAAAGATCCCATGGGCGATCCACACAGAGAGATCATAAGGTGTTGATATGCCAAAGGAAAACAAGAAGTTGTCATCAACAACAACTTGATTCAAGATGATCCACCAGATCATACACCAACCACCAGAGGGACAGAGAAATACAGAGGATTATTCATGTTGTTCTTACTCAAAGGAGAGCCACCTGATGTAGCACAAAAGATCAAATGATACAATACCGAGGTAAGGTTCTAGACTCTCAAAGGAGAATGAAACCAACTTTCTCTATCTTGGTGCATGTTATCCAGTTTTGAGGTCAAAAAATTTTCAAGGGGGAGGGTATGATGCAGTCATTAATCCATAACTGAACCGGAGGTCAACCCAAGTCACAACTCAGCTTGCCAAGGCGGCAACCATGTTATATGTGAACTAAAAATGCCATATATTACAAACAAAGCGGACTTTTCACATGAAACCAATTTCCATGGGTTTAAACTCAAGAAGGTTTCAATAACAATTTCAATCATCCTCAAATCTATCCGGACCAGGATGATCTGAATTTTACAAACTAGAGGTTTCCCAAAACCAGTCCATCTGCGAGTACCAACCATTTGAAGAAGATTATTGCTAACCTCGAAGCGGCCAGAACAAAAATTGCTCAAAGACTTCAAGATTGATCTCTTAGATTTCTAAAAACCCCAGAATGTGAATAAATATCCATGAAAATATGAAGGTATGGGCCTTTTTCCAAAACAGGCCAAACCAGTCCTACACTTGGCTAAATTACAGATTCGGGTTTGCCATCAAGCCAAACTCAATTCTGGTAACAGACCATTTTCTCCAGCTTCTAGATGCACTCTAAGATATCCTAAGAAGTACAAGACCACACTGGATCAGGTGAATCCTTGAAAATGTTATCCCACCCAGAGCCATTTATGGAAAGATTGGACAATCTTTTGGTTTAATTATTTCCAAAACAATCAACTCCTGCAAAAAGACATTCTGCCTAAGCCAAGACTTCCAGAAGATAAATCAACCATTTAGGATGCCATTCCATCAGCTTACAGTCCACCATATGAGGAATATGAGGAATTACATTTACTCATTCTTACCTTATTTGTTGCTTTGGGCATTCAAACATCAACATATCTTTTCCAGTCTGTTAATGGACGTGATCACACCAAGGTAGTTCTCAAGGAAGCTCTCTTATCCCCTAAAACTGTTCAGGCTCAATAAAGGTCAAATTGTTTATTTTGAGCCAAAATCCCACAAAAGGTTCAAACGGCTAGTCTCTAACTGCTTGATTTTCTCTCCTCTAGTTTTGTAATTCTGAGAAAGGCCATGGCCTATATATAGATTCATAGATATTCCATTGTATTATCCACCCTCATACACTCAAGGAAGAGTCTTTGCATAAAATTGGTCTTTAGGATTTTTGAGAGATTCATTGAAGTTCTAATTATTTTGTGGACTCCATAGGTTGCTAGTGAGATTAATCAGCCTTGAAGATCACAGATTGAGAGAGTTAATCATCACCCACGGATTGAGAGAGTCGATGATCTGTCCCACATCATCATCCATCACCGAACATCAAACATCTGTCATCAACCATTCCATCATTTCTTTTGGAATTTCTCTATTATTATTCATCATTATCTTAATATTCTTACTTTTTCAGGTTAGCTTGGACGTGAAGGGAAATATTTCTTCCATCGACCATCACCATCTCTATCGATTTCTCGACCATCGCCCATTCCATCAATCATCTTGCCATCCTAGCTTCCGGGGCTGT
Organism: Moricandia arvensis; assembly: GCA_905132765.1. NCBI lineage: Eukaryota > Viridiplantae > Streptophyta > Magnoliopsida > Brassicales > Brassicaceae > Moricandia > Moricandia arvensis. Next base: position 27,233 of record CAJHQP010000015.1, on the reverse strand, counting down.
ATCAGTTATCTTCATCTATTGTACGATCATCATCATATAGAGATCCAATGATTAACGCTTTTGATGGTGGGAGAACATTTTCGATGTATGTCCTTGTTAATTCGCTATGTCCGGAACTATGGTTCTTGAACGTGAAAATTTCATCAACTATATTTGGGTTATGTTGAGCTTGAATCACCAAACTATGCATTATTTTTCCATTGATCCAATAGGTATTGTCTTGTTTGTATTAGAGGAATTTACCTTATCACCTTCACTTAAGTTGATGGGCCTCTGCTTCCTCTCTAAACAAGATTTTACTTATGGACGTTCCTTGTTTCATATTTTGTTACGTCCCGAGTTGCTTACTTCGCATCTTTCCGAGCATAAGCCTATGACTTGTAACGATCAGAATGGGAGTCAACTTTTTTGAAATTGTACCTTTTGGAGTGGGAGCTTCTTTGAACTATATAATTGTCAATGTTTCGTTTGTTGTAGAAGATATGATTCTGTTGATGATCATATGGAAGGCGAGCATCATAAATCCACTTAGAGTCTCTTGTTAGAGTTAGTAACACCCACAAATTATTTTGACGCCTTGAGCAATGGCTCAGTCTTGATCTCCAGCTAAGGGTCAGATTGTACCCTTGTATAGACACTGTCGTTTTGAGCAGAGAGAGGTCCTTAGCTTTCTTCTTGACGGTGCTTACGTCGTGGAAATGATCCCACAATATGAGCAATGTTTAAACAATCTTTCATATTAGATCTGAATTGAGATTTTCCCATTTTTCCATCTTATCTTCCTTGTAAAGTTGAGAGGTTTCCTACCGTCCATGTATATGAGCAATCTCCCCTCAACAATATCAACATGTTTTACTAATCCAATCTTATCACATATACCTATTGAGGTTTAGATCAGTCAACAGATGCATAGGGATACAAGTTATATAAATCCTGAAAGAGGTTATCTAGGGATAATCCTCATCACTAATAGGCTCCCATAAAACTAGGACAAACATATAGAAGTTATAATTAAAGGGCTAAATTTTCAGAACAGTCAGAAGATCATCCTCATTACTAAAATTGAATAAAAAGCGACCATTGCCTAGATCAGTAGATGTGATCTTTTCTTGCATTCCACAGTGCTCAAGCATGAAAGCAATCATCTTCTGAACATTCTGCCTCTTTGGATTGAGAAACTTGCCAATAACAGCAAACGATACTCTTTGATACGGTCCTCGTTAGCCTCATATGATAGGAGAACTGGCTCATCATTGCCATCGTCACAGAAGATGCATTTACTTTTTGTTTCCACCATGATCGGGTACTAATGGAGCTAGTTACGTTTTAAACAATAATTCAAAGCACTTGCTGTCAAAGGTTGAGTAATACACACATAAATAACCCTCGGGAACAGAGAATGTGCAGAACAAAGGATGCGCGAACGTATGGATAGTACAATGATACTATCAGAGACAAAGAAAAATCGGTAGATGTGGTCGATGAGGAAAGAACCACATTCAATATAATGATTGTCACAACTAAACCGGTGAGTAAATTCTGCAAAGCAAGATGACAGAGATGAATCGCCAGGACAAAGAGAGTATAGACACCATCTATGGACAGTACATCAACGTGATCGTCATATATTCTTTTGTTGCTGAGCAAAGCCAAGATCAGATAGGTGGGTGGGAACAAGAAAATTAAAAAAAAAAAACTTTTCTCTCTCCTCTCTCTTTTCTCTCTCGACTAAGAAAACCCTAATTTGTATATGCGAGCGGCGGTCGGCAGTGGCTCTTCTTCATTGTCGGCCTCCCATCCCTTTTATGTGCTTTTCTCTCTTTCACCTTGGTTTTCTCGTCTTCTTAATGCTTGCGGTTCTGTGTCATTTGAGATCTACGCCATATGGTCAGATCTGGTTTTTCGATGGAATCGCAGAGAGAATACGGCGAGGCTGAAGCGAAGGCAGGCGGATCTCGAGCTTATTAACGGATTAGCGACTTCCATGATGCGCAGATGGCGTTTCTCTCCCATCGTTGTCATTCGATTAGGTCCATGCTCGTCGGATCTTTAGGAGAACTCTTCATGTTCTGGTGTCTCGTCGGAGTTGATGCATGTTGCTCACCACTTGAGGACCGTGGAGAGGCACCAGAGGACATCAGAATCTTAGGGTTTGTTTGTCGAGTGTTCTGAGGGTGATTGTGTCGGCTCATATGGGTTAGGGATGGTGGGTCCTCGGGTTCTGCAACTTTTCTGGTGCAAATTCCCTCTCTGACTGTCGGTTTGAAGAGAGGTGTGTGAATCTTTCTCGAACTTGTGAGATGGAGACACCAACGGTCGGCAGAGGCTAAGGTCACGAGAGTTGGTTCTTCTCACAAAAACGGGCGTAGTGGTTGTGGGACACCTCCGATGGTGGCTAACTGACGATATGTCACTGACGAACCTCTGCCTGGACTTGGACAACACGGAACGAAGTTGCGAAAATCGGAAGAACAAGTCACTCGTCCAAACCAGAGTTGGAGGCCTTGTTCTACATTGTACGTCTTCTTCCCACTCACGTTTTTTCTTTGTTTTTTCTAAATCTGTTTGTAGTGTAGCCAAATCCATGTTTCACCGAATTTCTGGTTGTACTGTTTCTAACGTCCTCCAAGGAGAATTTTAATATATATATATATATATATATATATTATAATTAAAAAAACAAATCTCTCAAATAGATTTTTTGAAGTTTTTGTTACAAAATAGACCTCAAAAAAAATGACTAAAATAGACTTTTTAATTTAAGAAATTTTAATAACTTTAAAAAAAAAATTACCTCCAAAACCTCACCCCATAACTCTAAAGCCTAAGTAAATTAGTTCATTCAAAATTATAAATATATATTTACACTTTTAAATAAAATATATTTTGATTATTTTTCTCTTTGATTATAAATGTATATTTACACTTTTTAATAAAATCTATTTTTATTATTTTTTTATCCTAAGCTATTTCTGTCAAAGAAAAAAACCAAAATCAGATTATTATATATACAATCAAGAATAATGTACATCTCAACTTTTTTTCGAGACTAAAAAATACAGAAGAAAAAGCCACGGAGACTACTTTTAAGACACGCTAAGAAAGTCAACCAGGGAAGCCCAATACAAGGAAAGGGATGATTTTGATTATTAAATAAAAAGACAAGAAAAGAAGAAAACCAAACAGGCAAACATTTAAGTCTACTTCGTCGTCGTCTTCCACTAATTTTTTGGTTTTATAGAAAGACTTTTGGAGAAGTACATTTGCAGTCTGTCAATTACCCTTTCGTCACGGTATTATTACAAGCCGCGTAGTTGCAGACTCCAAAATTATCCTTTCTTTATGGTTTTTCGAATCTGGGTTCTCCGATTTTGAGGTAATTCTATAGTGGTTTCTCTCTAATATCTCGATTTGATAAAGGGCCGCTCTTTATCCGGGGATCTAGGGTTTTATTTTTCTGAAAAGCTTCAAGATATTTGATTCTTGCAGGGTCTTGAAATCTTGGAGCAGGTGTTTGCCGAATCATTTAAAATTAAATTGAAAGGTGTTTGCTTTGAATTTTTAATCAAACATCTGCTTCTTATGGCGAGCTTATGTTGCTTCGGTTCTTCAGACTACGATGTATGTAAACTCATATCTCATATCTGGTTTTGTCTTTCCTTTATATATTTTGATAGAATTGACTTGTTAAATTGATTCTTGTAAGTTGTTTTAGACTAAAATGGAATCAATGTTTTGGGTCAATATGTTGGAAGACTTGGTCCTATTGTGTTAAGCTATTTGTAGTTTTGTGGTACTGTCTACTTCTGAGTCATAGGGTCTGGATGTTCTTCTCTGAGTCTTGTATAAAAATTTTATAGCTCCTGGCTGGGAGGGCGTCAACTAGTTCAGGGAAAGGTAAAAACAGCGATGGCGAGATTAAATTTGGTTACAGCCTGGTGAAAGGGAAAGCTAATCATCCAATGGAAGATTATTATGTCTCCAAATTCACAAAAATTGACGGCAAGGAGCTCGGTTTGTTTGCTATCTACGATGGTCATTTGGGAGAACGTGTTCCTGCTTATCTTCAGAAGCATTTGTTCTCCAACATTCTCAAAGAGGTCACCAAAACTTCCAGCATTTTAGTCTTTTTCCACAGCTTCTAGCTCGTGTTTGTTCCTCTTTTTAACCTTTGCATGTGTGTGTGTGTTCAGGAGCATTTTTGGTATGATCCTCAGAGAGCAATAGTTGCTGCCTATGAGAAGACAGACCAAACCATTTTGTCACAGCCTGACCTAGGCCGTGGTGGCTCAACCGCAGTAACTGCTATTCTGCTGAATGGACGACGTTTGTGGGTGGCAAATGTGGGTGACTCCCGCGCTGTTTTGTCACAAGGTGGCCAGGCAATACAGATGACTATAGATCACGAGCCCCACACTGAAAGGTTAAGCATTGAGGATAAAGGAGGCTTTGTATCAAACATGCCAGGTTAGTTACTCGTAGATTGTCATACCAAACACATCACTTCAAGACAATAGTTATCCAAGCATCAGATCCCTAAACATGTTTTTGTCTTTGTGTTTTTTTCAGGAGATGTCCCTCGGGTTAACGGGCAGCTAGCAGTTTCCCGTGCTTTTGGGGACAAAAGCCTCAAAACACATCTACGGTCAGATCCAGACGTTAAAGATTTATCTGTAGATGATCAAACAGATGTTCTAGTTCTTGCTAGTGACGGTCTATGGAAGGTAAACATTATGGTGTATTCTGTTTTGATTACCGGTTTTGGTTCTGATATGTAATGGTATAGGTGATGGCTAACCAAGAGGCCATTGATATCGCCAGAAGAATCAAAGATCCATTGAAAGCAGCAAAAGAACTAACAACCGAAGCACTAAGAAGAGACAGCAAAGATGATATATCTTGCATCGTCGTCAGATTAAGGTGATGAAGGATATTTTGCATAACCACCAGAAAAAAAGGATGAAACTATTAGGAACGGAAGAAAACAAATAAATAAAGTTTGATTATGAAGAATAGAAGATGATGTAAAAGGCATTTTAATATTTTTTTTGTTTCCTCCGGTGTAAAATGGTTGATCGGTTTTCTGGATGTTTGGTAATTTGATTGGTTTGATTTGTGGTTTGATTTGTGTAAGTGAGTGAGAATCATATGGTATGGTGTATAAACACAACTTTTCTTCGGTTCTTGAGTACTCATCATGTCCTCTTAAACTTTGGTTACAAATAGGGTTTTCATTTTTTTACTGTAATCCCCAAAATTAACATATTTCTGAAATTTGATCTTCTTGTGGCTGTAACTAGTCTTAGAGGATTGAGTAACACAATTTTTTTGTACAATGAATATGGGATGACAATGATTTGTTATCTAGTTTATTTAAATCCAGCCTAATCTCACCAGGAGAATTGATGCAGGCAAGGACACGTCTAACCTGCTGAATTAATGGAAGGAACAAACCAAAGGGTATCAGCTGATCAAACCATTGGCAATAAGATTGAACCACAGAGGTATCAGCTGATCAAACCATTGGCAATAAGATTGAACCATCAGCCAACAAACGTTCCAATTTACTTATTTCATTTGTTCAGTGCCTGAACAGAGAGAATAACTAAGGGAAAAAGATTTCTAACGTAAGCATCTTAAACAATTAACAAGGTAAATTTGTGTTTAAGAGAAGCAAAGCAACTTTGAGCAATTCGTCAGCTTCCCAAACGATACAATCACTTTCGAGGAGTACGAGACCGTCGGAATCGACAAAGCTCACTGTGATCCACTCGTAATTGATCTTGTGATAAAGGATCTCGATATTTCCAGAGTCCTTGTAGACACATGAAGTACCATTGACGTTATCTTCCGAGATACACTCAAAAGGATGAACGTCGATCTATCTTTCTTTGGCACAACGTTAATGAATCTCGGATCGATCAAACTCCTGGTCATGGCCAAAGAAGTCACAAGGATTGTCAATTTCACGGTCGTCGACCATCCAACTATTTATAACGTGATCATGGGAATGCCTTGGATAAACTGCAAGAAGGCAGTCCCGTCAACCTATCACTTGGGCATCAAATTTTCGACTCCGAACAGAACCACAACAATCTGGGGATGCTAAAAGTAGTCGCGACTTTGCTTCCTTGCCGAACATAAGCTGAGGCAAATCACGACGACATCTATGTTAAACTCAAAAGCAAGAAGATAAATCAGTCTCCGACTGAAAACTCTTCTGAAAAGCACATTCCAGAATCATCCACCCGACCAATGGCTTTAGACAAAAAAAAAAGCTTCTGAGCCCAACGCCCTAACCCAATTGAAGGAGAAAAAAAACGGAAGAAGTCATCGATCCAGCAACAGTCACTGCAACTAAGGCGATCGGCGCAGCAGCAACCGCCGAGTAAAAATGCTCGCGGCAAGAGCTGAACTACTAGACGACTTGATGCCCGAAAGGGGTACGTAGGCAACTCATCGCAAGACGAGTTCAGTTGTCCTCCTCACTCAAAAAAGGGGGGAGTGGGTATGTACACGTATACTTGTATACTCCCACATTTTAAAATATTTACCTTTGTACTTGATATTTTTAAAACTTCTTTGATAATAAGAAAACGCGATATGACTCCAAAAGGTCTCCAAAATATTTTTTATCGCTTAAAATACTCAATCTCTCGGCTTACTTTACATCTATGATATCAATTTGTCAAGAAACGTGATATACCTTCTTATTTACCAGTTTTATATCATCATTTGGACCATATTTGGAGTTTACTATGTGTGTCTGGACTGTGTTTTAAAGTCTTTACAGGTTCATGTACGTTTTGGAGTATTATATAGATCATGGAACTTGTTAGAGTATTCAGAGGAGATATCCAGTAGCTGTTCACATTCAGCAAAGTACGAGTCCAAGTCAAGCATGATCATCGATCAATGGAGCATCCTTGCTGTCGAACGACGGCCCACTCGCAGAGTATTGGCCGACTTCAAGCCCAAGTCAAGACAAATTACGAGAATGCATCTGGACGAGTTTTGACCTTGTTTGTTATGTCATTGTTTAGACAGAGACACCAAGCACATTACGTTTTTACGGCTTTTAGTTTTCTTGCATTGTGTTTTTAGTAGTTTAGGGGAGAACATTTGAACTCCTTCAGAGATTTATATTGGAACCCCATTTATTATTCTATTCATTATAATATTCAGTTTAACATGTGTTTTTTTATCATGTCTGAAAAATTCACCTGTTCGATTTAGGGTTTATAATGGTACTAATGAATTAACCCCAAAATAGGAATGCTAGAATGAAGTAATATCAATCATTGGTTTTGTGTTTGCTTACGTTCTAGACTAGGTAACTAGAAACTTCAACTTAAGACATGGATAACTACGAGAGTAGGTTCTGTGCTAGAATTGATTCCATTGAGCTAGGTTGTTGATGCATGCAAGAGCTGGTCTAATTAGCACAGTGGACAAACTTCATGTCTGAATAGCATTGATCGACATAAGCCCTTAGTCGTCGATCGACGGTGCACTTCTCTGTCCGCATACAAGAGGTGGACAAGAGGGGGTCAGATTATTTAACATTTATTGTCCTTGCATATCAATAATTCCTTGCATTTTATCCATCATAATTTACATGCCTAAAACCCTAGATTTATAACTTTTTCATATTTGCATTCACTTTAATATTCTGGATAATTTCCTATTTATAAAATTTACAATTAAACCCTCTATTTATAGCTTGCCTAGCTTAACAATTAGAATTATAGAAATTTATTGTGTACACTCGTTCTCTGTGTATTCGATCCCTAAGTACTACAATTTAGCCTTAACCCGCAAGCTTTCAAATTTGGTGTCGTTGCTGGGGAGCAAGGATCGCCATTAGAATTATTTTCTAGGTTTAGTCTAGGATTTTTCATTACTGCAAGTTACTAATAATTTCCTTTTCTTGTCTTTCAGGTGCATGCCTAATAGCACCAGAAGCAATAAAAACCAGGAATTATTCTTCTTCGATCTAGTTTTAATTGAACGCTCAATCCGTAAAAAGATACGTCAAGCATCGATCGACAGCAACACTCAACCACCGATCGACACTTCTTCACGACCAACATCAATCGACAACACCAACATGGCATCGATCGACGGTAGTTCACGAGTTAAGATGATTGTGACTTTAGTTTTGGTCTGAGATGAGAGAGAAAACATGTATCACCTTGAAAGTCATCTGTGTAATTCAACATGTAAGACAATTGATGATCAAAGGGTTGTAATCCCTGAACTAGAAGCGAACGCTGTAGTAGCTCGACCTGAAGCTAATGCCCAAGCTGCTCAATGAACATTGGCAGACTACAATTGTCTAGACCAGTTATATGCTAAAAGATCTTCTATTCGTCCTCCAGCTTTCCAAAGGAACTACTTTGAGATCAAACCGTCCTTATTCGCACTTGTTGGGCATACACCTTACCATGGATGGCGACATGAGCATCAATGGATCATCTGGAGAGGTTTGAGGATCTTGTATCTTCTATTAAAGCCAATGGAGTCCCTGAGAACTATCTATTTTGTAAGCTCTTCAAGTATCCACTTGCTGGAGAGGCTTTACAATGGCGTAAGCAGCTACCACCAAGATCTCTGACATCCTGGACAGACATCAATAATGCGTTCCTACGCAATTTCTTTGATGATGCGCGAGCAAAGGATTTGAGAAGAAAAACCGCTACATTCACACAGGAACCTGGAAAATCATTCAAAAGCTTTTTTCAGATTCAAGTTTTACCAGAGAGACTTCCCACATCACGGTTTCAACGAGGTACATCTACTTAAAACCTTCTTCACAGGTATTGATCTGCAGTACCAGATGGTTTTAGACACAACTAGTGAAGAGAATTTCAGCACTATGAGTCTAGAAGAAGCAACAAAGTTTATTGAGAATTTGGCGTCTAGCAGTAGCACCAAGAACATTGACTATGAGAGGGAGAAATCAGCTCCATCTTTGAGTAATGAACATATAGATGAAGTCAAAGCAAAACTGGACAGTGTTCAGAAGTTTCTCAGGGAGCAAGAAGTGAAAGCCATGGAATGTGAATTTTGTTGGTGGAAGCGGTTTCTAGAGACAGGGAAATCAGAGCTACAGAAGAAACTCTTATGGTAGCAACATGAGCAACTACAGCCAAGACAATATTAACCTTAAAATTCAACACCATTCATATTATAAGCTTAACTCCATATGACACATTCACCATACCCACATAGTCTGGGGACTTTCACAACCTGCAATGTTTCCGTTGCGCTTTCAACATCCATTCATTTATTTTTATACTCTATAATGGTTTGTTTAATAAAATTCAGCACACAACACCCTTCACATCATCTTCTCTTTCTTCCACATCTTTTTCTCTCTTTCACATAATAATTCAATACTTATTCATTTTTTATACTCTACAATGGTTTCTTTAATAAAATTTAATACCTAGTAATTTATTTTCATATTTTTGTTTTATTATATGTTTGTGTTTTTGTGATTACATATTAATAATATTTATTGGTTAAATTAAATTACAATATTTAAGAGGTAAATAAATGACTAAAGAAATGAATAAATGACTAAAAAATGAATAGATGACACCAATGTCGCATTTGAAGTTTTTACATCATCATGTAATCAACATGGAAATACAACTGCTATTATGCTAAGCTGCATATTTAATATAGGAAAATTTAATAAGCATATATAATATGGGCTTTCTTATATTGATTATATATATTAAACCAATTACCTTAAACAGGTTTCTTTCAATTTTTTTTATGAATGAATAAGATTCATAATTGTTACTTAAAAAAAACCCTTAACCATTTTAACTATAGATGAAACGAAATAAAAAAAAAGAGACTTTTAACTATTCAACTATCATGTAACCAAAAAGACAACAAAGCTTCAACATTTTGTAATAAAACAACAACCTTTGACTATTCAAACATAACAGGCAACCAAAAAATGGCAAAACTTCAATTTTTTGTACTAAAGCAACAACCTTTAACTATTCAAACATAACATGAAACCAAAAAGATGACAAAGTTTAACTTTTTGTAATAAAGCAGCAAACTTGAAGTTCGCTGGCGTCATCTATTATGACGTCATTATCATGGAGATTTACCAAGGCTCAACCTAATGCTTTAATAAGGCCCAACCTAATGCTTTAATAAGGCCCAATTTAGAGCTTTTAAAAAAAAATTCTAACGCTTTTAAGTTGTTTTCATATACTTCATTACTTGTAAATATCTTTCTTCTGAAAGGTTCAGAATTTTTCTGTGAATTGGAGCAATATTTTGTCAACCATAGCTTCTAACTTGCTTATTGTGCAAGATCATATACCGTTTTTCTAGACCACTTTACCAAACCATTTTTGATTCCAACAAAGATGTGGAGTTTGTGTCTTTCTGGACCTCAAGAACTGTCTTAACATTTTTGGACAAAGAAAAGTGACTCATACCAGTGGGAGATAATTTATAAATAAATTTATCAAGTATAGGACTTACCTTGGCCTTTTCTTGAAATATTTGTTTGTCTGATTTTTTTTTGTGTCTGGCCAACGTGTCTTGGATGACAAAGTTCATCTTCTCCATGGACTTTGGGACCTCATCAGGTTGGTATTGATCATAGAAAACCGTAGACCTCTGATTTGGCCGAATCTGGTCTTGATGGATCAAGCTTCTATAGCTTTCTTTGGTACAACTCTCTTTGTCTCTTTAGACCCATGGCTTGAAAACCTACTTGGGTACCTTTATCTAATCTTTAATGTTGGAAGTGAGAATATATAATTCCTGATCATGGCATTTTTAATATCTTCCCACGTTCTTATAGCATCTACTTGACTGTTCCCTTGTGAACAATCTACTCTTTTCCACCAAGAAAATGCTTTTTCGGAGAGTTGTTTGATGGCATGGCTCAGCCTTTCTTTCCTTGGAAAGGCATGGTATGAAAACCATTCATCCATGTTTATTTCCCATAAGAGATAATCATCTGGACAACTGCTACCTGAGAAAGAATAAAGCTTAAGTTCATTAAGAAATTTAAAATCAAGATAAGAATGAGTTAAGTATTATGAGTGTAAGAAGTTTGGTGTGAGGTGATCGATGAAGGATCTGGTGGCTTGGACTCAACATAGCCAGCCTCTCGTGCTGGATGTGTATCAAATGGTTGATGGAAGTTCAAATCGGATCAACCAAAGAAGTGATTGATTGGTCGATATGTCTAGAATCTGACTTGCAACCCTGAAACAAATGGAAATGAAATGAGATGAGGTTTATGATATGAATAAAACAAGAATAATAAACACAATAAAAGAATATATATGGTGAAATAAAGTTGCTGGATGTGTATCACTCTCAACTTGATCAAATGATGGACTTGAAATGGATTTGTGGATGAATGTTTGGTTGAATCTCTCAATCTGATGGTATGATGTACGATATTATTGACTCTCTCAACATGTGTACTAAGTTTTTTTTTATTTTTACAAACAAACTAGACTCTCAAAATCAATAAAACAATAAAGAATCTCTCTTTGAATTCTAAAGATTGATATTTTACACAAATACAAACTTAGATAAAAACTGAATAAACTTGTATTAAATTGGTGATTGCGGGTGATCTTTACATTGCATGTCTAGGAGCTTATATAATGCTGAGAGACAAAGGTCCTAACATTCTAAAACAAACAGACAAGGAAATAATCAAAAGGATTGAAAAACTAGCTGTTGGAGGCTTAATGAAGAGAATCTTGGAGATTTTTGGTTCCAAGTAAGAAGCTTGATTCTTCTTGAACCTGGATGGATTAAGAGAATAAGATATGTTCCTTGGGACCTTCTGAATGGCTTGTAAGGTGCTGATGTCGTGCAAAAACTCAAGGAGAAAGAGTTGTTGGGGTTTGAATGCAAGAAGCTCCAAATAAAGCAAGTTGGGGTTAATGAGGATTTTCCTAATCTTATGGATGCTGGAACATGGTAGGACGCCTAGGATACCTTATGGCTGGTATAGAGTATCTTCTGGCTTCCACAAATAGGTTTGCGTCGGATCAAGTTGAATTGGTTGAAGACTTTCTCCAATTGGTGTCTGTTTGTCCAATTTGAGTAAATCAAGTAGATCTTCTGGTTGGATTGGATTTCGGGCTTAGTTCTTCTTGATCTAGACTCCTAAAGGCTCTACTTAACATAAAAATTATTTTGGTCTTGCCGCTTCATGTTTGGAATTTTATGGACCGAAATATGGATGATTTGCCCATTGGATGTTGAGTAGATTGCATGACTTGTAAAATCCATAACTTCTTGGTCCATGAACCTTTTCTAGTAATTCCAAGCTTCGATGCTTCCTTGATGAGTGCATGTCCATGAAAATTGTTTTCAAATCGAAAATACTCTCTGGTTCTTAAGATATACTCCTTTTACTGAGCTTCTATCACTGAAACCTCTAAATTGGTCGGTGTAGACAGTTTGGTGAGACTGGTCGAGCTACTGGTTTGATAGCCGCATCATCCACCTAAACATGTAATACAACTTGACGGTAAACATATAGTAAGTCGGCTAAATATGTAAATTTCCACCAAAGTAGTAGAATGCGATTAAACAAAAGCAGTAAAACACATATTAGGATCGTCGGGTTTACATTTGCAACATCAAGGTTCCTAGCATGCCTTGGGCAGATTCCAGCATTATTAGAAGGGTTATCATCACCTTCTTCATTGTCCTAAACAAAATACACCTATAATTATATTGTACACTCTTGGGGAATTACCTCCATCAATGCAAAGAAAGGGTTTTGTAATCACTAACGGTAAAGCTTGGAAAAAATAACGGATACACAATGGTTACTTGTGAAAGAGTTATTTCATCCGTCTCCTTGATGTTATTGACTAATTTTTCAAATGACAACATTGCAAAGATCTCGTCAAGGTGTTTGATTCTTTCAGCATAGACATATAATATCTTCATATTGAGAGTGGTTGGTAAGATGACAACTAATAGCAAAGCGAGTAATCATATTTGGTTTGAATCTTATTGTTAGTGATATTCTTTCTCTCGAGCATTCTCAAAACAAATGCAACACTCACTTCCTTCAGCATACCAACCAATGAATGCCAATAAGGTTTCTCCAGTATAAGATTCTTCATCTTCTTTTGGATTCTTTTAGGACATTTCCCACAAAGAAATTATGTGATGTAGTAAATTTTTACAAAAAAAAACGGATAGGATTCTCGGCAAAAAAGAATCATGACTCATATTTCTTTACTTTACTTTAAGTTGACGAGACATCAAGTAGCGTCTTAGATGACTTGTATGTATGGTCTTGTCTGCGAGCTCAATGAACTTACCAAGACTAGAGTTTCGCATAAAATCAACCTCCCCTTCTTCAAGTGCATTAAAAATTAGATTAATACCACTTGATTTATGGTATGAATTGATTCTTACACCAACATGCTCTTTATTGGCAACAATATCATTTCTGGTAAATCCAACTCTTCATTTCCTTGTAATGTTCTCATGGATATTGATGGACATGAAATTACCTCAAATTGACTACATGCAAACACAACAACTAATTTAGAGGAATAATAGATGGAGTTTGAATTTTTTTGAAATAGTATAAAATGAGCATCAAAATAATCAACAAAACTTAACTACGAACATACTTTCTGTTGATATGAGCTATTCAAAATTTGGAGATGACAAGTTGGTAATAATTAGAGTTGTGAAAAAAGTATTTTTTTCTCGGTTTTGTTCAATTGAAGAAAACACATAAAACTTTCACATAATTAAGAAAAGAGAAGACAATATATATTATGGTGAAACTTATCATAAATTTCATATGTTTTATTTAAAATTTAAAACTTTGAATAATAAGGCTTATGTACACAGATTGTGTAATAAAAGTATTTTAGTCCAAAAAAAAATCATCGTACCAAAAAAAATTATTTTTTCAGATTTGTAAATTATGTCAAAAAGATTGATAAATGGATGCAATTGCTTAAATACTTATCATGTTTTACAAAGAGTATCATTTTAGTATTTCTTGTTATAAAAATGTCATTTTCAAATTTCAAAGAAATTTATACTTATTTTCACTTTAATATTAATTACAAATATATATATATATATATATATATATATATATATATCAAATATTATTAATTAAATATGTGTAGTTAATACGATCATAATGTACATTTAATTTATTTTCTTTAATATGTCTAAGAATATCTAAGAGACACTATTTATGAAACTTAGAAAGTATTAGAGGTTGATTGTTAGTGGTTTTTCAAATAATTTTTGGTTTTTGTTTTTGTAAAAGCCACTTTTTTACCAATTAAGATTTTGAGAAAATGAATTCCTTAATACATAGGGAAACCAGATTTTGTACTTAACTACCTATTCTCAAGCAAAGAGCAAAAAAAATATTTTCTTCTTTTTAACAGTGTACGTAGGTTTTGTATTTTTAATTATAATTTATTAAATTATTTGTATATTTATGTATTAATATAATAAGCTAATAAGAAAAGACTAAAGTGATAAACTAGCAAGTAATTCTAAGTCACTAGAGTTAAATAAAGTTTTACATCTGAAATCTTATATGAAAATATAAAACAATTACTATACTAAGGAAAAAAATTAACAAAATTATTTATTTTTAATTTAAAAATAAACCAATCTACATATTTTTATTAATAATATATATACCTATTTTTTATTTTTTTATTTCCTACTTTCACATTTAATAAAACTAATTTACTTATAAATCATATTAAAATTAATTAGATAAATATTAAATCAAATTTAGATGAATAAAATATTTACAGAATAATCAAATAACTAATATTTAAAATCAATTATAATTATTTTAAGAGAAATACCCTAAGATAACCCTAAAAAAGTTTTTGTCACAAAAATAACCCTCAAGAACAAAAATGACAAATCTAGCATTTTTTTTATTTTCAAAAAATTAATTTTTTTTTTCAATTTTAAACCTCACCCCTAAAACCCCACCCCATAACTCTAAACCCTAAGTCTAGATTAGTTAACCCAAGGGTTAACAAAATGACTAATATACATTTATACCCCTTGGATTAACTAATCTAGACTTAGAGTTTAAAGTTATGGGGTGGAGTTTTGGGGGCGATGTTTAAAATTGAAAAAAATAAAATAAAAATTAATTTTTTGAAAAAAAAAAGTTAGATTTGTCATTTTTGTTCTTGAGGGTTATTTTTGTGACAAAAACTTCAAAAATGGTTATTTAGGAAATTTGTCCTTATTTTAATTCAGTTTATATAAAATCAATTATTCATTGTCTTTAATTAAATACACTTTAAAAGTCCAGCTATTTATATTTATTTTGTAAAAATGGAACTGCATAAATTTCATTCATTCTAATCATATTTTGTAAAATATGATTAAAAGTTTATTTAGTTTGTTATGAAACCTAGTTATCTATTATATAGACTTAGAGTTTATAAATTTAGGATATAGTTTTGGAGTTTACGTTTAAAATTAAAAAATAAAAAAAAGAAATATTAAAAAAATGAAAATCTATTCTCCCTCTCACGTTCCATCCAACGGTTCTCCTTGAATCTCCCTTCGCTATCGTCGCTCCCCACTAACAAAAGGATACTACAAAACAAAAATAGAATTAAAATTCGAAAACAAGACTCTCTCTCTCACACAGTCACAGATCTGAATCCTTCCCACTTGAAGCTTTTCGTCTCCGATCTAACAAGAAAGAGAGAAAATGGCGGCAGCACCAGCGTCATCCTCGGCCAGGGAGGAGTTTGTTTACCTTGCGAAGCTTGCGGAGCAAGCGGAGCGATATGAAGAGATGGTTGAATTCATGGAGAAAGTCGCCGAAGCCGTTGACAAAGACGAACTCACCGTCGAGGAACGTAACCTCCTCTCCGTGGCCTACAAAAACGTCATCGGCGCTCGTCGTGCCTCGTGGCGCATCATTTCCTCCATCGAACAGAAGGAAGAGAGCCGCGGCAACGACGATCACGTCACCACGATCCGTGACTACAGAAGCAAGATCGAATCTGAGCTCTCCAAAATCTGCGACGGTATCCTTAACCTTCTCGATACCAGACTCATTCCGGCTTCTGCTAACGGAGATTCCAAGGTTTTCTACCTTAAGATGAAGGGAGATTACCATAGGTACTTGGCTGAATTTAAGACCGGCGAGGAGAGGAAAGACGCCGCCGAGCATACCCTCACCGCTTACAAAGCCGCTCAGGTACTTCCTCCGATCGATCATTTAGTTTCTAGGTCAAAATCGTGATGATGAATCTTTGTAGGACATTGCTAACTCTGAATTGGCTCCAACACACCCGATCCGTCTGGGTCTGGCTTTGAACTTCTCTGTCTTTTACTACGAGATTCTCAACTCTCCAGACCGTGCTTGCAGTCTCGCTAAGCAGGTGATGAATATTTTCTCATCTCATGATTATGTTGTTGGTTCCTATCTGTGATTAACGATGGATTTGACAGGCATTTGATGAAGCAATTGCTGAGTTGGATACTCTAGGCGAGGAGTCATACAAGGATAGTACTTTGATCATGCAGCTTCTCCGTGACAACCTTACTCTCTGGACTTCTGACATGCAGGTAACAACTAGTCTTCAATCTTGGAAAGTTGAAACCTTTCTTTTTATGTGTTTCATTGAAAACTAGCAACTGCTGAAAATGGGGGAATGATTTGGTGTTTTTTTTTTTGAAAATTATATCAAAAGATTATGGAATTATCCAATGTCCACTCAACTCACGTTGTTCATATGTTGTGAAATCAATTGGTAACAACTAATCTTCGGTCCTTGAAACCTTTCTTTGTTTCAATTGTTATGTGTTTCAGTCAAATTAAGGAACGGCTTAAAATGTGTATGATGAGTAGCTTATCATTTTCTGCTTTGTTTCCGTAATAATTCTCAAAAGATAATCAAAGGAACAATATGTTTCATTGAAAACTTGAAAATGGTTATTGATGGTATACATGGCTTATGACTGGATTGCATTGTTTCTAAAACCATTCTCAAATGATAATCAAAGATCCTAAATGGTAAAAAAATTCCACCCACCATAGGTTCGGAATGGTTAGCTTTGCATTTTGATACCCTTATCTTCTTTTTTGTTCTGACCTGATCGTGTGTTAATTTCAATGATTATGGAGCCTTCCATCCACAAAGTTCATAGGTTTTGGAAATCACATGGTTATGTTTTCGCATGATGTTAATGATATCCTCATGTTCTTCCTGTCCTGATATGATTATGTTGTGTTGGTTTGAATGATATTAATCAGGAGGAAGGTACAGAGGAGATCAAAGAAACGGCAGCACCAAAGGCTGCTGAAGAAGAGAAGGAGACTTAAGTCTGTTATTCTTTATTCTAAACACATCCAACTGTTTCGTTTTTAGCTTGTGTTTGTTTTTTAAACCTCTTCCGTTTGCCATCCCCGAAGCTGCTAAGGCCGTCTATTCTTGTCCTTTGTTTGCTCTTCCTAATCGTGGGTGCTACTGGATTTATTATCTTGTTTCTTTTTCTTCTTATTGATTGAATGACGGGCTTGTATCTTGTACTGAACTCAGATTGCTTTCTTATTATTAATGCCATATATCAGGTGGTGTTTTTCGTACACATATTTTTAGTTTTGTCCCAGTTTGCTTAGGTTTACACAGCTTAGAGATGGGCGTTTGATGATGCTAGAAATGAAGAAAGGTATGCTTCATAGCGCTTGTCATTCTTTACGAGGAAGACCAACCTATAGTTCTGCAAACTAGAAGTGTGAGTGTTGGCGTTGTATATATTGTATCAAACTGGATTTTGCTTAGGGGTGTTATTGGATAATGGATTTAAAATAAAATTTCTAGGTTTTAGAATCTAGTATTATTCAAAGATTGATTTTAACTCTAGGATTAGAATCTAGTGTTATTGGTTCGTGTATTAAAAATATTTTTATTAGGAGAATTTAAATTCTAGTGTTATTGCTTCTTGAATTTATAATCTTTTCACAAAAAGATTTTAAAATTTACTGTTATTCAATTGAGGATTTGAATACAATATTTTAAATATTATGTTATTCATGTTTGATAGAATTTTACAATCCATTTGACTTGAAATATTTTTGAATGAATTTGAATTTACATTTATATGTAAACTAGTTCAATCAAAATCTGACCTCTTGCCTTGAGATTTTATAAGCCAAAATTTGTGTAAAAGTAAAATTTAACGTACCTAAACTTATCTAATGAACAAAAAAGAACACATAACAAATTAATAAATAAACGTCAACTATACAATTCTTAACGATTCTTAACGTGAAGCTAGTCATACTCATATCTATGTCTTGGAAAAATGACTTTTTCATACCCGAAAAGTTCATAAAAGTTCTAAACATACTCAGATTCTCAAGTTCGTTCACTACATACATAAATTCAATTTTTCCCGTTTTGTCATACCCGAACATTTAATATCTGATATAAACCAACTTTGACAGAAAATATGTGAGTCAACTGTTAACTTTAACAGTTATCAAAACGGCGTCGTTTTGTATTTTTAAAAATTAAAACGAAAATATCAAAAACTACGTCGTTTTACTGAAAATAATTTGGTTTACCGTTTTCCTTTCTTAACTCACGACACAGAACGTGTTGAAGGGAAAATTTAGGGTTTTGAAAACCCACTAGATTTTGGAGGAGATTTCAAGAGCTAGCAAAGAGTTTCGAAGTGATATTTATTCACAACTGGAAAAATGAGATAATAACAGAATTTTACACGTTTTCTACCAATTTGAAATCTGAGATTTCTCATTTTACGTCCCAAGTTTATTGTTTTTCAATGTTGGTTCCACAATTTTTTATGCTTATTGCTATGGTTTTTCAGCTCTGTGGCTGGTGGTGATATATGTGACGCAGAAGCTCGAGTTGAAGAGAATATAATGGGCTTCGTTGAGGAAGAAGAAGAGTGCAATTCTGAGGATACTCCTCTAAATTCAGACTGTGAGGAAGGTGAGGAAGCAGAAGGGCGGAGACATTATGATAAATACACCAAATTCAGTGGAGAGTTTAGGCTAGAGCAAACATTTGACAGCATAGCTGAGTTCAAAGATGCAATGACTGATTATGTGCTCAAAACAGGTTGGAATGTAAAGTACACTAGATGGGGTTCTGAGAAATCTGAAGTCAAATGTACAATTGGTGGAGGTTTCCCATTTAGAATATACTGCTCTTTTGAACAACCAATTGGCTTGTTCATGGTGAAATTCTATAATGATGAGCATTCTTGTACTAAGGATGGGTTTAGCAAAGTAGTGAAAGACGGAATAATTGCTAAGTTGTTCTTGAACGACATTAGGAGAGATCTTGATTTTATGCCACAAGCTATGCAAAAATCTCTAGAGGAACGATATGATTTGATTGTCTCGCATAACCAATGTAGAAAAGCGAAGGGCAAAGCCTTAAAGATGATTCAAGAAGAATATGATGATCAATTTGCGAGGTTAAAAAACTACAAGAAAGAGCTGTTGAGGTAAGTTAAAATTGTTTCTTTGGATTAAATTCAAGTTAGTAAAATTCTTAGACTCTTAATATTTTGTCACAGAACTAACCAAGGATCGACTATAGAGCTTGGGACAGTTTCTGGGGGCGGAGATGTAGTTCTCTTTGATCGGTTTTATGTGTGCTTTAAAGCACTCCGCGACACTTGGCCAACTATTGGCAGCTGTTGGAAGAGATGCAAATAATCAGTTTTATCATGTCGCTTAGGCCGTTGTAGGAGTGGAGAACACAGACAATTGGTTATGGTTTCTTAGCAAACTAAAAGGGGATTTAGGTATTAATGATGGAGAAGGATTCACACTAATATCAGATAGGCAAAAGGAAATATTTTTCACCATAGATAAGTTGATTTATGTTTTTCCTTCTTTACTTATGGACCTTTTATGACAGGGTTTGCTTATTGCTGTTGATCAAGAATTGCCGAATATAGAACATCGTATGTGTGCACGTCACATATATGGAAACCTTACAAGAGTGCATCCGGGTAGGGCTAGAATGAAAAAACTGTTTTGGAAAATCGCTAAGAGTTTCACAACTTCTGAGTATGATGAAGCTATTGAAGAAATGAAGCAGTATGACATTGCTGTGTATGAGACCTTAATGGAGAAGAATCCTCAAAATTGCAGCCATGCTTACTTCACAACTACAGCATGTTGTGAAGATGTCCACAACAACTTCTCTGAGAAATATAACAACACAATCAACAAGGCAAGAGAGATGCCTTTGGTGGAGATGCTTGAGACAATAAGGAGATTAGCTATGGTTCGTATTGATATAAGGAAGAAAAAAGCGGAGAACCACAAGGGAAAGTACAGTCTGAAAGTAGTAAATACTATTGCTGCCGAGTCATTGCATAGAAAATATTGTCAAGCAATTGCTGGAGCTAATGGAGTATTCGATGTGCGCGAGAATGACACTGGTTATAGTGTGCATATGACAAGAAGGACATGTACTTGCCGAAAGTGGGATATGACAGGTATTCCATGTCGCCATGCTTTGCGTGTTGTCATGCAAATGAAGTGGAAAGCTGAGGACTACGTTTCAGATTGATACTTGACGTCCAAATGGCGAGACATATATAGTAATTCCATCTCACCAGTTATTGGCATACGCTTTTGGAACAAATCTGATTAATCTAAGATCCAACCACCAACAAGACCTGATTCTAAAGGACGCAAGAAGAAGCAAAAGAGAATTAAAGGCAAAAATGAGTCTCCAAAGAAAAAGTTGAAAGTTGTAGAATCTCCTAAGAAAAATGTGAAAGTTGGTAGGGAAGGAAGGACAATTAGGTGTGGACATTGTGGTTTAACTGGTCATAATGCTTCTAAATGTCAAAATATTGGTGCATCAGTCTTTAGGAAGCCAAAAAAGACAGCTTCTTCTCAAAGGGAAGGACCTAGCCAAGAGTCACAAGTTTTTATATCCCACATGTTAAAATGATTTGTCTTTCACTATAAATATAGGCATAATATTCCATAAGATATAAGAGAGAAGATCATAAAAGATATAAGAGAGAAGATCATAAGAGATTTAAGAGAAACATTGAGAGATTTAATTTTGAAAAGTTTCTAAAGCAATAAGAAAAGTTGTTCATATAAGTTTTTGTGTTTCTAGAGATCTGAAATGGTATCAGAGCCTCAGGTTGGAGACTCGATCTAAACATAAGTTGAAGATTTGATCATGGTGACTGTGAAGCTAAGGTCGCGAAGGCAAGATGGCTAACGTGAATAGGATTCCACGCACAAAGGACTTTGGATCTGCATCCATCCAATGTCTGATGTTGAACTCGGCAAACTATACAGTTTGGTCGATGAGGATGAAGGTGTTACTCCGTGTTCATAATGTATGGAACACGATAGAACCAAACTCATATGATAAAAAAGAGCGATGTTGCGACTGCTATTTTGTTTTAATCCATTCTAGAAACTTTGATTCTCCAGGTGAGAGAACAAACTGCATCAAAAGACATCTGGAATGACTTCAAATCATGTCACCTTAGAGCTGATCGTGTAAGCGAGACTTCGGACATTGATGACGGAGTTCGACAGGTAGAAGATAGATGATAGTGATACCGTGGATGACTTTGCGGGAAAGATATCAGGGTTATCATCCAAGGCAACCTCCTTGGGAGAAAACATAGAAGAATCCAAGATGGTTAAGAAGTTCTTGAAGGGTCTCCCAAGACACAAGTATATCCAGATCGTAGATTCGGTTTAGCTAGTCCTAGACCACAACTCTACGGGCTTTGAGAACATAGTTGGAAGGCTAAAGGCATATGAGGAGCGTGTAGGGGAAGAGACTTAGAAAGAATACCAAGGGAAGCTTATGTTTTCTAATAATAATCACCATATTCAGAGGAACTATGGAGATTTTCTTGGTAGAGGTATGGGACGTAATGGAAGAGGCAGAGGTCGAGGTAGGTTACACAACCAAAACCATGTGTCACACACTGAAGAAAAAAAGAAGGATCGTTCAAAGTTGATATGTTGAAGATGTGACAAGTTGGGTCACTATGCAACTGTTTGTCTCGAGAAATCAGTAAAAATCAAGAAACGACCAACCTAAACAAGACACAAGAGGCTGGTGTCTTCTATGTATACGAAGTGGTATTCTTGAATGAAGAAAAGGTGCTTCCAAATAATCTTGATATCGACAAAGGCAATGCAAGTGTTTGGTATTTGGATAATGGAGCGAGCAATCACATGACGGAAAACAAGGAGTTTTTTCGAGTTTGAATCTCAACACCAAAGGGAAGGTGAAGTTTGGTGATGGTTTGTGTGTTGATATTATTGGAAAGAGTGTTGTTACTTTTGTGTGCACGACTGGAGAAAAGAAGGCAATGAAAGACATATACTACATACATGACCTAAAGCATAATATATTGAGTCTTGGACAAACAACAGAAAACGGATGTGAGATTAACATGAAAGATGTCTATTTAACACTTACAGGTTCATGTGGCAGCTTGCTTGTACATGTTACAAGATCCCCAAACCACTTCTACAAGACCCCGATGGATATTAGCTACCTGGAAAGTTTACATGTCAAAGATGAAGATGCTACATGGAGGTGGCATACTCGACGAGGACATATAAGCTATGGAGTGATGAAAAACATGGTAAGTGAGGAGATGGTCATAGGAATTCCCAATGTAACACACGAAAAAGGCATGTGTGACTCATGTCTCGCATGGAAGCAAATCAGACACTCATTCCTGAGTGTAACACACAGAGAAGGCTTGTGTAACGCATTTCTCGCATGGAATCAAATCATAGACACATCTCTGACTAAGGTCATGGTTCGTACATCAAATCTATTGGAATTATTGCATGGGGATTTGTGTGGACGAATAATACAACCAAAGACAGCAAATAATCGTGAGGCATTCTATCGTTTCACACCGATAGAGGAGGAGAGTTTGCCTCAGCTAAGTTCAATCTACGTTGCACCTATAGAGGAGGTGAGTTTGCTTCATATGAGTTCAATCTATCCTGTGAAGAAAATTGGGTTGAAACTATGGCATCCAAGTTGAAATCTACCACAAGAAACAAGATATGGGAGCTTGCTGATATACCGGCCGGTTCTGAGAAGAAAGCAGGAGATGATTGAGTTTATGTGTTAGACAAAGATTTGTATGGGTTACACCAAGCATCTAGCCAATCCATGAGTATACCATGAAGTTACAAAGATTGTATCCGTGAACACCAATCATGGATGGGTGGTGACGTCCCATATTGACTATCATAGAGCGTGATATCTCACTTATTTGCATTGTTTTGATCGCCTATCTTTACACGTTTTCATCATTTAGACTTACATTTAGCCATGTTTAGGGTGAATTGCATTTCATTTGTCTATATCAGGTATTGGAGTTCCTTATTGATGAGTTCGAGAGTAATTGAGGCTAAGAAAGAGAAGTTTGGGGCAAAAGCAAGGTCTGGCACGAGTGTAGCGACCAAACGTGGTCGCTAGGACAAATTCCCAAGACCCATAGCGAGCACATCATAGCGACCAGGAGTGGTCGCTACAAACCCATAGGACGAATTCCCGAGACCCGTAGCGACCAGGAGTGGTCGCTACAGAATCACATGGGATGTGCGGACACCGTAGCGACTTAGCGTAGCGACCAAGCCAAGTCGCTACAGATCCAAGCACTCTAGCGACCTTCTTGTAGCGACCTAAGCATGTCGCTAGGGACGTAGAAACACTTTTGTTACGGGTTGGCCCAGGTTTGTTGGGTCGACCCAGTTTGTTTTTAGACTACTATTTATGTGTTTTTAACCTAATAGGGAGATATTCTGGTTTTTATCTAGAGACATACACTACTTTTGGTGAAAGAGATTGAATCCTTAATCTATCTTTGATCCTCTTACTTTTGTTTCATCGATTATTCTGAAACATTAACCATGATTAACTCTAAATCATGTATGGTTTTTGAGTTCATCATGTTTGTTAGTGAGTAGTTACTTTTAGGATTCATGGGTTAGGGTGATCTAGGGTGATTAAGTGATAACTTAGAGTGTTTAGTATTAGATCATACTAGTTTTATGATTATCTCTTGTTTCTAATGCTAGATTAAACTTGATCACCATGATCTAGATCCTTAGACAATTTATACCCGAAAGGTGTTCGTTAAAATGACTGAACCAAAGTGATAATTCTCTTTACTTGCTTAACCAATGATAATTGATGTTAGGGAAGTCTAGATAGTTAATATACCTTTTCTTAATGATTGCTTGATTAAACTATACCAAAGACATTTGATGTTTAGTGTTTGAAAGCAAATGACTTTTATCTTGATAAAGAACTAGTTTAAAGGCGTGTCTAGACTAGTAGAACCGATCTAATTATTGTGTTAACATTCTAAGTTAGATCTTTGTCACCCAAAGTCAATATCCCTTCCCATGGGTCCTTTGTCTCCCAGTTGATTTAGAATTATAGTTCTTACCCTTTGTTTTCCTGTTACTTATTTCACAAATCAAAACCGATTGCACTTAGATTAAGCTCATACTTGCATTCTCATTGCATCATGATCACTTAGGATTGGATTGACACTCATCTATACTATTTTGACTAGTATAGAGTAAAATCCTTTATCAAATTTGGCGCCGTTGCCAGTTCTAAGTTGATTTTGACAGTGAGATTTAGTCATAGCTTGAGTAGCTAACTTGTGTTAACATTCTAAGTTAGATCTTGGTCACCCAAAGTCAATATCCCTGCCCATGGGTCCTTTGTCTCCCAGTTGATTTAGAATTATAGTTCTTACCCTTTGTTTCCTGTTACTTATTTCACAAATCAAAACCGATTGCACTTAGATTAAGCTCATACTTGCATTCTCATTGCATCATGATCACTTAGGATTGGATTGACACTCATCTATAATATTTTGACTAGGATAGAGTAAAATCCTTTATCAGAGCGTAGAACATAAAACTTGATTAAGTCCTAAAGGAGATGAGCTTTAGAAAGTGCGCATCAGCGTATCACAAGAATGAAGGAGGAGACTTCTTGTTGTGTGACACAAAGATAGAAGTGTGTAACACAATTCATGCAATGGAGTCGACTTTGAAGATAACTAAAGCTATATGCTACGGATTTCAGAAGAATCATAGGATGTTTGAGGTATCTGCTTCACACAAAACCTAAATTGTGTTACATAGTGGGCATACTGAGTAAATACATGCACAATCCGAGAGACTCTCATGGACAAGCCATGAAGCACATATTGTGGTATGTGAAAGGAACAACAAACTTTAGTTTGTTCTTCAATAGAGATGGGTCAAGGAGGGTCGTTGACAGAAGTCACAATATTGATGTCAATGATGGGAGGAGCACGTCAGAACATGCATTCTATTATGGTTTATCACTGGTTACTTGAACGTCGCAGAAGCAGCAAACAATTGCATTGTCATCATGCGAATCAGAGTTCATGGCAGCAACAGAGGCAGCAAAGTAAGCTATATGGATCAAGGAGTTGTTGTGTGAGATACTGAGTGAAGAAGGCGAGAAGTTCATACTTAGAATTGACAACAAGTCAGCCATTGCTCAAACAAAGAATCCGGTTTCCCATGGAAGCAGTAAGCACATACTTTCACGATATCACTTCATTCGTGAGTGTGTGGAGAATGGGCAAATCAAAGTGGAGCATGTGGCGGGTGTTGAGCAGAAGGTTGACATCCTTACCAAGCCATTAGAAAAGATTAAGGTCAAGCAAATGAGAAGTTTAATTGGAGTTTAAGAAATTGATCTCCCTAATTCAAGTTGGAATTAAGGGGGTGATTGTT
The DNA here is from genome assembly GCA_905132765.1 of Moricandia arvensis. NCBI lineage: Eukaryota > Viridiplantae > Streptophyta > Magnoliopsida > Brassicales > Brassicaceae > Moricandia > Moricandia arvensis. The sequence goes on along the minus strand of CAJHQP010000015.1, from coordinate 1,384 downwards.
GGATAATTTCAAGCTTGTGGAAACTTAACATTTTAATAAATTTTTAATATATTAAGACAAACACAAAAAGAAAATCTAGAATATGAAAATGAAGTTTTGTATTTAGGTTAGGTTTGTGTTTTCATATCCCACATGTTAAAAGGATTTATTTTTCACAATAAATATAAGTCTCATGGAGAGGTGTTCCATAAGACCTTAGAGAGAAGATCATAAAAGATCTAAGAGAAACATTGAGAATTTTAGTTTTGAGAAGTTTCTAAAACAATAAAAAGTTGTTCTTATAAGTCTTTGTGTTTCTAGATATCTGATATGTTAGATTTTACTGTAAGCAATGATAATATCACCAATAACTCCTCTTATCTTGAAACTTACTGGCACATCTCAAAATCCAATTAGAAATAGGGTACAAAATTCGATAATGTGTATAAGAAATGATTCACGAAAGTTATATAGACTAGAGATTCATTATGAAAAGTGTAAGTTATATTGATAATGTCAGAAGAGATTCATTAGACTGCCACCGAGGGCGTGTATGGGTTAAGGACGGCCATGAAACGATCAAATTCCAAGAAATAAAAGCGACTCCTCGAGTAGTGGTAGTTTCAGCAGTCCGTGCGGATGGATGTAGGAGCGAGGATGTGAGGTGTATATAGCTACAATCTCCACTACGGAGGTCGTTGGCGGTGGTAACCTGGACGGGATTCCGCTGGTAGAAGAGTTTGAGGATGTGTTTCAGAAACTAAGAGCTCACCCTCTGACAGATCTGATCCATTTACAATAAAACTAGAACCAGGGACGGCCCCACATGGCTCCTGCCGAGATGGCCGAGCCCAAAAAGCAATTAGAGGAATTGCTAGATAAATGATTTATACGACCAAGTAGTTAGCCATGGGGAGCACCAATCTTCTTTGTGAAAAAGAAGGATGGTAGCTTCAGACTGTGTATAGACTATCAAGAGTTGAACTGGGTGACTGTGAAAAACAAGTACCCCTTACCTCGGATAGATGGATTATTGGAACAGCTCATGGGAGCAAAGTAGTTTTCCAAGATCGATCTGGCTTCAGGGTATCATCAGATCCCTATAGAGCCCAAAGACGTGAGGAAAACATCATTTAGGACGAGGTATGGCCACGACGAGTTTGTGGTTATGCCATTCGGTCTGACCAATGCACATGTTACATTCATGAAAATGATGAACAACATTTTTAGGGAATTCTTGGACGAATCTATAATCATCTTTATTGATGACATACTGGTCTACTCTAAGGACAAGGAATTTCAAGAGAAACATCTAAGAACCATGTTGGAACAAATGCGGGAACATAAGTGTGAGACCTGCATTTTCGAATCAACTTAATAAATAATAAACTCTTGAAATCTCCAC